>PVHT020000012.1:10252080-10324811 GCA_004024745.2 Catagonus wagneri | reverse complement strand
TCAGTCTTTGCCTCCAGTCTATTTCCAATGCCTTGCATCATCTTCAGCATCAACAGTCTAAAGTCTCTTTCTGGGAGGCTGATAATCTCATCACTGAGCTGTTTTTCTGGGCTTTTCTCTTTCTCCCTTATCTGAGTTAGAGTTTTCTGTCTTTTCATTTTTATAGGTTTTTGGTGTGGTGACCTTTGTGCCGACCATAGAGTTGTAGCCTCTCTTAGTTCTGGCCTTTGCCTCCCCTGTGGCTAAAGTTGGTATGGAGGGGGCTTGCTGTAGGCTTCCTGATGGGAGGGAGTGATGCCTGCTCACTGGTAGGTGGGGTTGATTCCTCTCCCTCTGATGGGTGGGTCTTTGTCTCTGGATGAGATTCGAGGCTCGCTGTGTGCCTGAGGGGTCTTTAGGCAGCCTCTTTCCTGATGGGTGGGGCTGTGATCCCACCTGGATTATAGTTTGGCCTGGGGCTTCTCAGCACTGATGGGAGGGACCAGATTTTCCCAGAAATGGCCACCTCCAGAGAAATGCAGGCTGATGAATGTTCCCAAGAGCTTCACCTCCAATGCCCTTCCCCCACAACAGGGCACAGTCACCCCTGTTTTCCCAGGTGATCCTCCAAGTATTGCAGTCAGGTTCCATCCCGATTCCTATGGAGACTGCTTTGCCCTGAGACCCAGTGCACGTGAAAGTCTGTGTGTGCCTTTCAAGAATGGGGTCTCTGTTTCCCCCAGTCCTATGGAGCGCCTGCACAAAAGCCCCACTGGCCTTCAATGCCAGATGCTGCGGGGGCTCTTTCTCCCTGTGCCAGATCCCCAGGCGTGGGGTTTTGACGTGGGGCTCAGAACTCTTAGTCCTGTAGCTGAGTCTGTGATGCAGTTACTTTCCAGTGTGTGGGGCTTCCCACCCAGGAGGTATGGGGTTGCTTCTACCGCACTATCGCCCCTCCTACATCTTGATGTGGTGTCCTCTTTTTCTTCTGGAGTAGAATATCTTTTTTGGAAGTTTACAGTCCATTTGGTTGAAGGTTGCTCTGCATTTGGTTGTAGTTTTGTTGTTTTTTGGGAGAAGCTGAGCTCCAGTCCTTCTATTCCGCCATCTTAATCCAATCTCTCTGCCTGAGCGCAGGTGACACCAGTGAGGCTTCTTTTTTCACCTGCAGAAACTGCTCCTGGCTCAGTAGTGGGCACTGGTCTTGACACCTGGACGACGTGGACCGCACTTGTAAAAGGAGGTCCATCGAAAAAGGACCCGGAGCCGAAGAAATGGTGGCTCTGACGCATGTGCCCTCAGAAGCTCTTTCCATTAAACTTATGATTGGCCTGCCGTTTTGCATGTTGCTTCTAGTTTCATGGAACTACTAATCTTCTCTTAATTGCTTACCACTAAAGTCTTCATTGTTTTCGATAATGTCCTTCAGCATGATCTTCTCCATGCTCTGTTCCAGATAACATCAATTCCCTTATGCATAAAGGAAGTGATGTTATCCGTTATAGCTTGCCACTACTGTGATGGTCTCTTATCCCTTGGGCAGAACCTCTGCACTACTGTAACAAGGATGGGGGTAGGATGGAAGCTCACATCTCCCAGAGTGATACTTCCACTCTATGCCCAGTTACTGGGGAAAGGATGAGAGACCCTTCTTAGCTTGCTCCTGCATGCATAACAACTTCCATCCTCTAAGCCTTCCGAATTGGGGAGAGATGATTAAAGCCCCAGTGTTCTTGGCCTCTGTCAGTCCTAGTGTAGAGCTCTTGTTCTATAAATGAGATTGGCTTTGGGGAAGGAATTCCTCACCTCTGCCTGAGCTTCTGCCACATGGAGCTGGTGGAGGGGTGGGATGGGAATAGGTGATGAGAGACTCTGGGGGCCTGACCTTCGTAGAGTAGAAATGTAGCCGTAGACTGGAAGCTGGGGAGAGGTGGAACCTCTTTTCTCTTGGCTGAGGCATGTGGAGAAGAGCTTCTGTAACTTAGAGCTGGGGATGGGTGGTGGGACATGGATCAAATGCCATAAACTCTCGCTATTATTATTGAGATTTAATAGATATTGTTTAATGTTTCTCTGTTGGCCATATGAATTTAGGACAATTTCCAGAGACATTAAATCTTTATTTTTCTTTTAGAGTTTTTGCCAGTTAAATGACTGTTTTGTTGGGAAAGAGCTGAGCTTCTGACACACTGTTACAGAAGTCACCCTTCTTCTACTCATTAGTCATTAAAAAAATTAGACTTAATTTTTTTTTTGGCCATGCCCATGGCATGTAGAATTTCTCAGGCCTGGACTCGAGCCCGTGCCATGGCAGTGACCCAAGCTGCTGCAATGACAGTGCCTGATCCTTATCTCACTGTGCCCCAAGAAGACTTCACTTTACAAATAGTTTTAGATACACATAATTATGAGAAGATGCTACAGAGACTTTCTCTGTACTCCTCATCTAGTCTTCTCTCTTGCTAATAACATCATAGGTTATTGTGTTAAAACTACATGCAGGTACCTTGTAGGTACATTTGTCACAACTGAGGAGCTAGTATTGGTCAATTAATGTTTTAAAAATTTTTTTATTATAGCTGATTTACAATGTTCTGTCAGTTTCTGCTGTTCAGCAAAGTGACCCAGTCATACATATATGTGCATTCTTTTTCTGTGTCCTATCTTCCATCATGTTCCAACTCAAGAAATTGGACGTAGTTCCCTGTGCTGTACAGTAAGACCCCATTGCTCACCCCTTCCACATGTCACAATTTTCACCTACTAACCCCAAAGTTCCCATCCACCCTGCTCCCCACCCCCAGCAACCACAAGTCTGCTCTTCATGGCCAAGTCTGCTCTCTCTCATCATGGAAAGCAGATCATTCGTGTCATATTTTAGATCCCACACATGAGTGATATCATATGGTATTTGTCTTGCTCTTTTTGACTTAACTTCACTTGGTATAAGAATCTCTAGTTGCATCCATGTTGCTGAAATGGCATTATTTCAGTCTTTTTTATGGCCGAGTAGTATTCCATTGTGTATATGTACCACACCTTCTTAATCCGTTCATTTGTTGATGGACATTTAGGTTGTTCCCATGTCTTGGCTATTGTGAATAGTGTTGCAATCAACGCAGGGGTGCATGTATTTTTTTTTTTTGAATGAAAGTTTTTTCCAGATATTTGCCCAGGAGTGGGATTGCTGGATTACATGGTAGTTCTGTACCACTATTGATTAAACTCTACAATTCATTTGAACTTCATTGGATTTTCTTTAATGCCTTTTTTTTTTGTTGTTGTTCCTAAATTGAGGAATTTGGGGGAGGGTCAAGGACAAAGAGATGATGGTCCTAGCACACACCAACTTTATTTGGGTGATGCTTTGACAGGTGTGTGCCTGGGAGAGGCCCCTCACAGCGTGAGGCCATGCGGAGGGTGTAGTAAGGGCTCACTCTTCAGACGGTGGGAGGGCAGAGGAACTCCCAGGAAAACCAGGATGGGCAAGGGGGCTTCTGTGTCTTGGTGATGTTGCTCCCAGACTCCCAGCAGAGTCTCTGGGTCACATCTGGGGTCTGAGGTCTTTACAGTTACAGAGTTTATCTTACCTATGACTAGCAGTTGCTGGGAGCAGTTTTGCAGGATACGCAGAGCAAAGAGGCTCAGAATGGCTACAAACGTGCTCTTGTGGGCTATACTTAAAACAGTAGAGTGTATAAGCCTTTGAGTTTTGTACTGGCAGACCCCACAACCTGCTATGGAAAGGTGAACAACGCAGGGGTCAGTGTGCAGAAGCGACTTGGGCTCATTGATATAACACAGGATCCCATCCAGGACAATAACCCTTTACCTTTAGTTGTCCTGTCTTCTGGGCCTCTTTGGATCTGTGACAGTTTCTCAGAATCTCCTCGTTTCTGATGCCCTTGACAGTTTGGAGGAGTACCAGCAGGTGTTTTGTAGAGTGTCCCTCAATTTGGGTTTGTTGGATGTTTTTTCATGATGAGTTTGGGTTATGTCTTTCTGTGAAGAAGATCCCGGGGGAAACTACTATTTTTCTCCATCATATCAAGGGCGCATGCTCTCCGCGTGACTTAGCTCTGCCGATATGACCTTGACCGCGTGGCTGAGGTCTTGTCTGTCTGGTAATGGTCACCTCTTCCTTGTCTCATCCTCTCTTCTTTGGAAGCAAATCACCAAGCATTCGAGGGTAGGGAGTTAAGGGTCACCTTCTTGAGGGGAGAATATCTACCTCAGTTATTTGGAATTCTTTTATCTTCTCCCTTATTCTTTTGTCTTCTCCCTAATTCATCTCATTACTTAATTACTACTTGGTGTGATTGGACTTTTGGATTTTTTAAAAAAATAATTTGGGTGATAATCTGCAACCACATTACTTATTTTGCTTGCTCCAGTTTTTCCAGCTTTGGTCATTGGAAGCTCTTTTACGTTGCTCTTTTGTCCCTTTGACCTATCTCTCTCTCTCTCTTTTTTTTTAAATCATTTCCTTACTTTCCAGCACTTGAAGATCCTCTAGGCTTATTTTGTATATTCCCTGTCCCAGCCCTAGAGATGGAGAAGCAATTTCTCCAAGGAGTCCTTGTCCCTTTTATGGGAGAATTATATCAGAACCAAGATCTGAACCTCAGGCATTATTAATCTTCTTTGTGCTTAAGCTAAAAATAGTTGGGAAAGATGTCTCAGCTGGCCTTTCATTCAGTAAATACATACTGAATGCCAAGCTCTGTACTTGGGGTCCTCTTATTAGTTATTTAAAACTTGCCCCTAAATAGAATTTCACTTTTTTTTTTAACACATGGTAATTAGAAATTCATTCATAATTTGATGTTATTTTAGTAAAGAGTTATAATTAAATTGGAGATAGGGTCATGTAATTATTGTGTGTTGTGCTAAAATCAGTTTCTTTATTTTACAAACTCCTTCATTCCATTGCCAGTTTTAAAAACAAATGCTTATTCTTGGGAGCAAGCGTGTGGATGAATATTTATTTACTTGAGACACTAAATGCTCATCAAGTAATTTTTCAATGTTCATGTGGAAAATTTCAAACATACACAAAAATGCAGGGAGTCATATCTTGAACTTCCAAGGACCTATCAGCCAGTTTCATTAGTGTAGACTCGTGGCCAGTCTTAATTCATTTTTTGCAACCTGACCTTTTTTTTTTTTTTTTGATGAGCAAGTAAATCATTTTTGAACTTGAGATAGATGTGACTGCTTTTTCATGATGCACTCACATATAATGGAGGAAGCTTAACTGCTAAGAAATATTTCACAGTTGGCCTTTTCAAGAGCCAACGAGTGACTGATTGTCATCCTACTTCAGAAGATAAAAGACCGCTGCCCCAGCGTGTTGGAAGCTTGTGGGCAGAGTGACACCGAGAAGGTTTGGGGGCCGTGAGAATTTGAAGAAATGAAGATTCCTTCATCTGGAGGTCGGACCTCACTCTTCTTGAATAGCAGGGCCCATGCTTGTCCCAAAAGCATGCCGCTCACCCTGGGGCTGGCAGGCCTTTCAGGAGCAAAATATGCCAGGCATTTGCCAGCTCAGCCCAGGTTCAGGCCTCTCAGGTTGGCCACACACACCCATTGCCAGACTTTCTTGTGGCCTTCTGGAACTTCAGCTCTAGCATTGGCCTTAGTGACTGAATACAGTTCCTTCAGAAAGAGAATTTGACATTGGTGAGCTGAGATCTGCAGCGCGTAGAATGCGAAGTGTTGACTGAGTACCTCCTGTCATCAGGGGTCATGCCGGGGACACAGTGGTGGGCACAGAGCCTGCTACCTGAGGCTCGCAGTCCGGAAGTATAAGAGTATAAGGGGCCAGTCTCCAGGAATCATAAAAATTGCTGATTACAATTGTGATGTGTCGCAAGGGGTAGAAAAGGGTGCTGAAAATATGTCGTCCGTGATCTCATCTGGGGCATCGGGGGAGATCCTCCGAGGAGGTGGTGTTAAGCTAGGATTTAAAGGGTGTATAGAGGGGCTCCCACTGGGGCGCAGCGGAGACGAATCTGACTAGTATCTATGAGGATGTGTGTTCGATCCTTGGCCTCGTTCAGTGGATTAAGGGTCCGGTGTTGTCGTGAGCTGTGGTATAGGTCGCAGATGTGCCTCAGATCCCACATTGCTGTGGCTGTGGTGTAGGCCGGCAGCTGCAGCTCCAATTCGACCCCTAGCCTAGAACCTTCCAGATGCAGGTATGGCCCTAAAAACTAAAAAATATAAAATAAAGGATGTATAGGAGTTGGTGAGGCAAGGGGTGTGTGTGTGTGTGTATGTGCACACGTGTGTGTGTTTATCTTAAGGATGGCTGTATGAGAAGTTGGAATATTCAAGCCTAGTGTATCCCTACTATATTAAGTTAAAATGTTGACTTAATTAAAACTGGAGTCGGTACAGGAGTGGGGCGAGCAGGCAGGCAAAAGACCATGCTAATCTGTAGGCCGTGATGAGAAGCCTGGGTTTTATTGCAAAGTCATTGGGAAACCACCATAGGGTTTCAGGGCAGGGTCTTTTCAGAGTTGGCCACACTGTTCGGCACTGTTCGGGTGAGGGCTGGAAGCAGGAGGACCAGGTAGGGGACTGCAGCAAAGGTCTGGCTAAGAGGTTTTGAGACTTGGTGATGCGGGCAAGTGGCTTGATTTGAGATCAAATTCATAGTTTTAGTGCAGTGACTTTCAGACATTGTTTGACTGTGATCTACTGAAAAAAACACGGTTCACATTGTGGGCTCAGTATGTCAGTGCGTGTGTACGTATAGGCGTGTGAACAGAGGCAGCGCCTTTACCGCAGGTAGGCACACTGAGATCTGTCGTGTGCTGTGCCTGTGTGTGGGTTTGAGATAGGCAGAGGGAGCGTGTTACAGGATTTTCTGGGCCTTTCTATTGAATCTGGATCTTCGGCTTGAAGTAGGTTATCCCCAAGGTTTTAAAGCAGATTTGCTCTTCGAAGGTAACAGCCTTAGTAATAACAGAATACAACAGTCAAGAAAAGAGCCTTTTGACAAGAACACAAAGACCTAAATAATTCCTCCTTCTCTTCCTCCTCCTTGTCTTCTTCTGTGTTCTTGTAGGGCTTGGCCAACTTTTTATGTAGAGAGCCAGAGGATAAATATTTTTGGCTTTATGGGCCATTTGATTTCTGTCCACTACCCAGTTCTGGTAAGACAAGTATGTTAAAAGTGGACGTGTGTTATTAATACACACATACAGATATACAGATATACAGGCTACAGTTTTCTGACCTCTGTCCTGAGGAGTGAGGGAATGGCTCGTGGGATTTATGAGAAAGGAGGATGTGTTGAGAAGAAGTCAGCATTCTGGGGGACGATGCTTGTCCCACCTGGTCCTCAGCATCCTGCTATGTCTGAGGAAGGCCCACTGGGGCCACGGTGCCCTGTGACCAGGTGACTCCCTTTACCTCTTCAACCTCAGAGCATCTGCGTGCGGCGAGTCTGGGGTGCAGAAGCAGTTGAAGTTAAGGTCCCCTCTTTCAGCCTCAGATTCAGTGGCGGACAGAATGCGAACTCTAAATTGGACGTTCAGCTCATTTCCTCGGGGCTGTGAGACCAAAGCTGGACTTGACACCAGGCCAGGCATTAATTAATCCAGCCCTTCTGGGCAAAGTTCCCTGCTCTTGGGCCTTGCGCAGGGAGGGCAGCTTTTGTGCGGGAAGAGGCAGCTCTTATGAGGAGACGGCTTGAGATGGCTCCCGGGCTGCTCTGCCTCTCTCCAGGAATTCCTGGACCTGTGCCACACACCTAGATGCACTTGGAGGCAGATGGTAAGCCTAAGCAGGTGCCCGAAACGGGTCCTGTGACGTACAGGGCCAGCGAGGATGGACACAGAGTGCTCCCGCTGACCTTGGCAGGTAAGAGGCCTTCGGCTCTGCGCCTCTGCCCGTGTCTCTGCTCTGCTGTGGGAATCCTCCTGACCCTCCAAGGGGCAAGTCCAGTGTCCCCACTATGGAAACTGACTCCTCCAGTCAGGGATATTTCCCCCTCTTGTGGACCTCCCCAGCCTTGCATGCTGGAGGGTGACCTGGATGATTATGACCGGGATTCCAGTCTCCCTCCTGGAGTGGATTATAAACTCCTAGAGTACATGGTCTGTGGCTTATCTCTCAGTGGATTCTAATGCCCAGCCCTACCCGCAGGGGAGACACAATGTATTGGAGAACCAGCGGAATGCTTTGGAAAGGGCAGAGAACTTTCTCTGTAACTTCGGGCAAGTAATCAGACTTCTTTGAGCCTCAGTTTCCTCATCTGTAAAATGGGCCTAATGAAACCAGGCTTAGGTATATTCTGAGGATTGCTGATAAAATACAGATGAAGCTTGAATCCCCGTTCTGCTATTTGTGAAGTAAAATACTCAACTTTGCCAGTGTCGGCCAGCAAATCATCAGAAGGAACTGGAGTTAGAGCTCATTGTGGTTTTAATTTACATTTCCCTGATGATGAATGATGTTGAGCATCTTTTCATGTGCCTGTTGGCCATCTGTATGTCTTCTTTGGAAAGAGGGTCTATTCAGATCCTCTGCCTGTGTTTGAGTTGAGTTGTTGTTGTTGTTTTGCTGCTGAGTTGCATGAGTTGTATGCACATATATATAGTGGTACGCTGCTCAGCCATAAAAAAGATGAACTCTTGCCATTTGCTACAAGGTGGGTGGGCCTTGATGATGTGTTTGATAAGTTAGATGGAGAAAGACAAATACGGTATGATTTCACTCATATCTGGAATATACAAACAAACCGAATAAATGAACACACCAAAACAAACAGAAACAACCCCTAGATGCAGAGAACAGATTCATGTTTCCCTGAGGGGCAGGGCGAGAGAGGTTGAAGAGGTAAAGGGAGTCACCTGCGTGGGGACAGAAGCAGTTTTTGGTGGTGACACATGCACTGTAGTGAACACGGTCACTGAAACGTAATGCGCAGGGGAAACTTACATAATATTATAAGCCGTATATAAAATGTTACGTAATGTTACTTCAGTTAAAAAAGAATTTTAAAAAAGGAGCTGGAGTGTTCGGGGGTGTGATCTGAGTTCTCTGGGTAAATTCCGAACCCGAACGTTTGCCATTTTCTTGCTCTGACTCGGAGCGCCGTTGGCTACCGGGTGCTCTGGGTCTTGTGTGCCTCTCAGAGCAGTGGAGTCGCCTGGGGCCTCAGCACCTCTTGGTTCCAGGCCCTGTTTAGAGCAGTTACATCAGGAGTTTGGGGTTTGGGCATTTGTTTTTCTTTTTTTTTTTTCCACCCATATTTTCATTCATTTTTGTTCTTCCGTATTTATTTTTTATTGAAATTTTAGAAAACTCTGCAGGTGGAATATCCATCATGGCTCAGTGGTTAACAAACCTGACTAGTGTCCATGAAGATGCAGGTTCCATCCCTGGCCTCACTCAGTGGGTTAAGGATCCGGCGCTGCCGTGAGCTGTGGTGTAGGTCGCAGATTAGGCTCGGATCCCGTGTGAGCTGTGGCTGTGACTGTGGTGCAGGCTGGTGGCTGTGGCTCTGATTTGACCCCTAGCCTGGGAACTTCCATGTGCCATGGATACCGCCCTAAAAAGTCAAAAAGCCCACAAAAAACAGAACTCCCCAGGTGATGTCAGTGTGCCCTCTGCACTAAAATATGTACTACACACGCACACGCACACACACACACTGCTGTCAATTGTATGATGACCCAGTGTTTCACAGTCACTTTGTACTTTCATTTTAATTTGTTTGTAGGGTTCTTTTATTTAAAAAAAAAAAAATTCTCCTCAGTGCCTGAGGAGTCTCCTAATCACCCCTTCATCAGGGAGAAGCTCTCTCTACAGGGAGCACTGGGGCAGCTGGCAGACCCCAGCCCTGGGTCGGGCCGGGGTCTCTCCCTCACCCAGCCTGGTGCATAGTCCAGGCTCCTGGACTGGGGTTCAGTGGGTCGGGGGAAGGGCGGCCAGGGCCAAGGGACCATGGAGACTGGGTGGCACCAGGACCAGGGGAAGGGATGGGGGGAGGCCAAGAGCCATTTCTTTCCCTGTGGGCGCTGCTCAGCTCAGTCCTGGGGCAAAAGGGTGGCCAAGCTGGGCCATCGTAAGGCACCCGTGGTTTTAATCCCGGTGGCAGAAATGACAGCACGGAAATGGTGTGTGTGTCAGGCTCAGTGAAATATAGCAAGTTTTATGCTGGAGGATGAATCTTCCCTGGAGGAGATGGTCCTGGGTGCCCAGGCTGGGTTTGAGCCTCGCGGACAAGGAAGAGCTCACAGCTCGAGGAGCAGCCGGCGGTGCCCCCGAGCCACCACTTCCGCAGCAGCAGCCCCTGTGGAAGGTGTCTCTGTCGGGCCGGTGTGGCTCTGCCCAGACTTGCTCCGGGTCCTGGGAGAGAGCTTGGGCTTCCCCGTAGTGCTGGGTTTGAATCTACGCTCTGGGGCACGTCAGCTCTGTGACTTGAGGCAGACACCTGAATTTTCCCGAGCCTCAGTTTGCTGACCTGTCAAGGAGGGATGGTGAGAATCAGGTGGACCTTTTCGGGGGTCTGGCGCCTGGGCAGCTGGAGAATAACAGCTGTTGCTCTTCCCTCTGCTGTTGTCTTGCAGGTTTGTGCTCCTTGTGCTGCGTTGTCCTTGTCGTGGCCACGCACGGGGACACTGAGGAGGAAGCCCCTCCTGGCCTGGGAGGAGGTGGCGTTTTCCTGGGGTCTTAGCAGAAAGGCACTCACTGTTTTTAGAGTCTCTGCGGGTTGGACGCATCATCTCTCTGTCGCCACTTCCCCGTAATGATGTGATGTGGGTTCTCTTTGGCTATTTTTAGTCTCTTTTCTTATTTAAGATAAGTTACCCCATTGGTAACTGTAAAGAAAGCCTTTAAGCAACCACACATGTTCAATTTCTGAAGTGGTTGGGCTCCCAGGGTTTGATTTTAAACCAGAAACCATATTACGAGTTGGATTGCCAGGCCAGCCCACTGGCATGTCCCCTCCCTACGGCCGCAGGATCACTCTACCTGTCAGAGCAGCCTGTCAGCCTCGTTTGTCTCTTGGTCCAAGAGGAAGATGCATCCTAAGCCCCAGGTGGAAACGCCAGGGCCATGCCTTCCTCACAGAAGCAGCCCTTTCAAAAGGTTTGCTGGAAGCTTGGGTAGATGGTCCCCAGCAAAGTCCCCTCCACGTTTAAAGACTGTCAGTAGAGCATCATGACCCTGGCTTTTCTAGAAGCGTGTATGCTCACTGCCAGAGTATTTTCCATCGGGATCAAACGAAAGCGACAGCAAGGTTCATTGGGGTGTTTATGTGCATGGATGGTTTTGGCACTGCCTGGTCATAGGGCACTAAATGGTGACTGTTCATCAGCATGGCGGGAATTAGCATCACATCTGACGAGCAAGCCTAGTCCCTAGTTTTCGTATCTTTGCTTCATTGGTTTTCTGGTGTTTAGAGTTCTGGAAATTGTCAGTGGTCTCCAGAATCCAGCATGGAATCCAGTGGGTCCGTGGACCGGCGGGCATGGCGGGCGGGGGCATGTGGACAGTGAGGGGAAGGGGAGGGGTGCTCTCTAGATGAGCCGCGTGCGTTTAAATCCTCAGTTGGTGTGAATGCTGCATAGTTTCAGAACCCAGGGGAAACCTGGGTTCCTTCTCTTTACACCTCGTTCATGACCTGCCTCTTTCTGCCCAAATGTTGCTCTGCTCTGTAATTGCTTTCTAATGCCAAGGCAAGGGAGGCGGGGACGTGGTTGGGAAATGACCCAGCACAGGGCACAGCCACGATGTTCTTGAAATACCCCCTGAATTGACGGGCCTTCGATGCCGAGCTGCGAGGGGAAGGCTGGGGTGGGAAGGAGGTGGCTGAGGCAGGCCTCGGTGGCGTCTCGGTTTCCCCTTGGGCTGATTCTGTTGTCATCGTCTCTGCACAGACAGACACAAGCCATGAGCAAGGTGCTTCCTGTCCCCCATGACTGCACAGCGTGACGCCCGTCAGGGATGGCCTCCTTGCTTCCTGTGGCGGAGTCTGGGCTCCTAGGAGAGACGACAGCATGCAGGGGCTCAGCAGTGGGGTCCCAGGTGACCTCGTTTTCCTCCAGGCAGCCTGGTGTGCACGTACTTGTTTGTCTCTATTTTGAGTTGTTGACTGGTTCCCATGTTGGAAAAGCAGGAACTGCCTGCAGAGCTAAAAACAGTGCAGTGACTCTCAGCATTTCGTGCCTGTCAGTGACTAGGGGTCTTGTTCAAATAAGGCCTCCTGGGTCGTACTCCAGGATGCTGATGCAGAACCTGTAAACGATGGTCATGATGATCCTGGCCTGCGTCGAATCCCTACTATGTGCCAAATGACACCCACTGAGTATGGCGACCCAAGAACCAGGCTTTTTTTTTACAAATGGGGAACCCGAGGCTCTGAGAAGTTAGAAGACTTTCTCAAGGACACACAAGCTCCCGCATCCAACCTCATTCTGGGGCAGGGCCCAGGAATCTGCATTTTTACAAAACACTCCAGAGGGTCCTCAGACTTGGGTGTGAGAAACATCGCCTATACCTCCAACTCACAGGAAGCAAGGACTGTGGGTGTCTTGTTCAAGGCTCCACGTTCGGGGCCTGGCCTGGGCCAGAGGCGTAGCAGGTGCTCAGTCTATACTCGCTGAAGGAATGGATGAGTGCTGGTCTCTTCAGAGAGTCCCTTGGGAGTCCCTAGGGCTCCTGCCCAGTTCCCTGGGAGCATTAAGTCGTCAAGCCTAGAACTTGCTCCCTAGTTCTGACGTCTTTGGTCTCGTTGCCAAGAACAATTTGCTCGGCTTCCTGGTTCTGTGCCTGGATCGTGGCATTGTTCTCTGGCCCCAAGTCCTTGCTGCCTTTGTGCTTCCCTGTTTCTCCAGATCCCAGGCCTTCCCTTGCTCTGGTCAGGACCCTTCTTAGGGACTGGGCTTCTGTCTCCAGCCAGAGTCTGGCTGCTGGGACCCTCTTATCTGGGTGGGCTTTCCTGAAGCTGCCTGCCAGCCCGCTGTTGTGGATTTTCCGTCCCGTGACCCACCCCCACCCACTGCTGCTGGAGCCCTGGGTGTCAGCTCGCATGTGCTGGACTGGACGTCCAGCTCCTCCAGTTGCATCCTTCCTCCATAGTGGCCAGTCCTTCTCCTGAGCCTGGCCAGCACCCCCACCTGCTTGCCTGGGGGCATGAGTCCCTCTGGTTAAGATGTCATGCAGACCCTAGGTGTTGGAGTGGGTAGACTCAAGTTCAACTCTTAACCCTTCAGCAGGCATTTTAACTCTGAAAGTCTCAGCCTGGACATGTGTAAATCAGGTATGGCGGTCTCCCCCAGTGTGGTGATGTGAGAACCAAATGGAACTGTGCGTTGTGTGAGGTGCTTAGTATCATGACAACCATTGGTTATCACTGTTTTATCTTAGGCGATAGTTTACCATCTGACTTTCAACAAGGTGTGAGTTTTCCTTACAGACTCTCTTGACAATGAGTATTATACATTCACATTTTACTTTATGTTAGGTACCTTGATTTTGTGCAAAGATAAAACCTGCTTCTCACTCCTCACATTGTCAGTATCACAGTAGTATCGGCTTAAGATCCATTCTTGGCTCAGCCGTTTGACCAATTCATCGAATTCCTCTGAGCCTCAGTTGCTCCACCTGCAAAGTGGGGATGATCGCCTTCCCCAGGGCCTGAGCCAGATGCAGCACTTCTTCCCCTCTGTGCTGCCGGGTCCTCGCTGTCACCGTGGCTCCCAGCTTGGACCACAGGCCCGGGTGTGTGTGTGCATTACGCTTCGGTTGCGCTCGCTCTGGTCTCACCGCCTTCGCTCCTCCAGGTGAGTCCGATGTAACCGCTCATTTGCGTGAACTTACGCACCCGCTCGGCCCCTGCTGCTCTTTCTGTGCTGGGATTGAGTCTCTGCTCCTGAGTGCCTTCCCGGGCGCCCGGGCTGCTCGGAGGCTCAGCCTGCCTCCCACTCGGTGGGATGGACTGAAATGCCGCCTTGACGCTGCTCTGTGCAGTCTCCCTGTCCACTCGGGGAGCTTTACAGATGCTCACCCTTCATCTCATCTCTCCAAATGGAGCTTTTGATCAAATGCCACTGGTGGCCTACTTTTGGGCTAATTTACCTTTCACCGAACAGCCTCGGTGAACATCAAGTTAGTTGAATTGAATGTGGAATGCGGAGATGATGTTTCTTCTCAGGGTTCCTGGGCTGGCATCTGTGTGAGGTAGGATGGGATTTAATGACCCAGAGTGGTTGAGGCAGCAGAGAGCCAGGGTCAGAGATAGGGTAACAGACTTGATTGAAGCAGCCAGAACAGTGAAGGTCCAGGGGAGTCGGCTCAAACGTGTGAGACACAGAACAGATGTATAAATGGTGGGTGATGGACCACACGGGCAACAGCCTCTTGACTCATTTATGAAACTGATATTAGGTAGTAAGATCCTCAAAGGCATATAAGGCTACAGGATGAGAGGACCACCCCTGCAGTTTAGGGGGCAGTTTAGGATGGAGGCTCAATGTCAAGGCTCCAGTTAAGAGGTCTGGGTTTGGGGATAATGTTTCAGTTCCACTGTTCGAACTAACATGGCTGTAAAACCAACCACCCCATAAATTAATGGCATAGAACATTTTTTTTTAAGTGCTTGTGGATTTGGGGTCAGGAATTTAGACAGGGAACCTGGGGATGGCTTGTCTCTGCTCGACTGTGTCTGGGACCTCCACTAGGAAGACCTGAGGGCTGGGGTGACTTGATGGCTGGAGGATAGAATCAACTGGAAGCATCTCTGCTTGCATGTCTGGTGGTTGATGCTGGCTGTTGGCTGAGACCTGTGCTATGCTATGAGCTGGAGCACCTGTGTGTGGTCTCTCCGTGCGAGCTCTCTTGGGCTTCCTCACAGCATGGCTGCTGGGTTCCAAGAATGAGTGTGTGTTCCAAGAGAGCAGGGTGGAAATGATCTAGCACTTCTTATGACCTAGCCACAGGAATCATGCGGGGTCCCTTTCACAGAGAGACAGGTGGTGGAGCACATGTCAAGGTCAAGGTCATGGTCACTGAAGCTACCAGAGGTTCATTGGAATTTTTGGAGCTCTGGGTTAAGTTTGAGTATGATTCAAATGGCACATCTTGAATAGTCACCCATGGCTGCTGCTACAGTGCTTGCAGAAGGCCATTTGATTTAATTTAAAGCGATGCCAGTCTTCTGGATGTTTGTTTACAAATAGCAGATGACACTCTGAGTCACCTGAATGGTTTCCAAATCCCCCACCGTAGTGTACTCATGACCCCTCCCAGCTTCTCTAAACACTCTTCCCAGCTCTCCGTCCATCCATGTTTTCATCCCCGTTTCCGCCACCCTTGTACCCATCTCCCGCCCGGCTGGTACTCGTTACGTGTCCGCCCTGTGCTATGACTTGCAGAGGGCGTTATGAGCTGCAGGAGGGGGAAAAGACAGAGCTGAGTAGATCCCAGGCCACACCCTCAAGGAGCACACTGTCTTCAAGAGATAGTCTCGTACAAGTAAGGAGGGCTGCTGGGGGCCGTAGGGAGGCTCTTGTCTGTGGCAAAGCCCTTTGTTAATGAAGCCACACCTGCTGGACCTCAGTGCCCTTGGCTTCCAGTATCCCTGTGGCTTCCGGCTTGTCCTTCTGTTGGTTATTGGCAGAAAGTCCACATTTTCTACTAAGGAGGCCAGTGCCCCCTGGGCTGGACGTCACTGAGCTGGTGACACCCAGTGGGTAAACAGATTGACAGAGCCAGCTGTACATCCTACATTAATGAGACGAAGGGCAGCAGATGTGTCTGTAGCAACGGCATTTTCGTCTCACTGCCGTTGCCCTCTCCCGCCAGAGCCGTGCGCCTCAGCCCGGGCTGCGTTTCCATATGCGCAGTCCCAGGAGAGAGGGTTTGTTAGGATTTACATTCCAGGCACCCTGCTCAGGCCCACAGCTTCCTCCCTGCTCCTGCTCCTGGCTGCCCACCTTTTACCAGGAGGTGTGTGTGCGGGTGCGCGCCTGCCCCGCTGCTGCTGCCGGGGATTGGGTCATTTTTGGCACATTCATGTCCACGAGTGTTGTTTCTTGCTGCTGTGGCAAGGCTTCAGCAGACGCGAGGGGCTAGCTGGCCTGTAGAGGAGCCGGCAACCTGCATTGTGGTGATGCTGATGAATGAATCAGAGAGAATTTCAAGGGCAGACCAAGGACTTACACCAGTGCTTTCACGCACAGTGTCCAGGTGACCACGTGGTTATTTTGGAGGAACTTTTGGGACATTATTTTAAAACAGACACAAACTGAATTGCATTCAGTTGAATCACAAGGAGCAATGGTTTGGGTTTTTTCCTTCCTTAAGTGTAAAGAAAAATTCTTAACACACCCTCCCCCTTTCTTCAAGCTTACCATCCCCCACACACTTGACTTGGGTTGTTGGGGTGAGTGAAGCTGGTCGGTTGGATCCAGTGTTGGTGGATAAATGATAATTAAGGATCCTGCTGGGAGTCTCCATCTCTGCGTTCTGTTCTTTCTGGGGACATCAGGCACGGGGTCACATTGGAGAGCAGAGGTAAGAGGAATGTCTCTTGCGCTATTAAGCTTCAGATTTAATAAGTATTTACGAAGCCCTTCTTAGGGTCCGGTGTGTTGCTTTTTAAAACATTCAGTCCTCAGGACAGCCATCGGAGAGAGACTGTTATCCCTGCCATTCTGAAGAGGAAAGGGAGGCTCAGAGAAGTAAAGCAGTTTGCCAAGGGTCACACAGCAGGTAGCTTGAAATAAACCGCAGAGCCGTTAGGATCCAAAGCCTGAGCGCCCTCTTCTACTCTGCATCCCAGGTGTTTGGAGCAGGAAAACCCAGCTCGCGAAATGTTAATAAAAATGGGACCGTTTGTGAAATTTTCATGCCTCCCAGGCATGCAGACAGACGTGTCCACCCCCGCTCCCAATATCCTGTTCCCTGCATGAGAATTGGGGCCGCTTGGGAGATTCCGACATGAATGCTTCAAGGTATAGACTTGACAGTGTTCACAGAACCCATTGGGTGGTTCCTTCTGTGCTAAACGTGAAAAAGGCTTCCTTCCTGTGGGCCATCTGGCTTGTCCAGAAAGTTGTCTTCTTGGTCCACTGGCAAGGACCCTGCTTGCATCCTACCCTCCCAGCTCTCTTCCATCAGTGCAGCCAGCATAGCATGCATGTGTCGTACAGGTTGCTGGCCTTTCAACAAAACCTTGACTTGCTGTTGGTGTGTTTTGCCCCGTGTGTTTGCATGTTGCGGGGGGACTGTTGTTTCCATATTTACAGCAAGCAGTAGGCTGCAGATTAGTTTTAGTGACAGACTGAAGATAACCAGCTGTAGCTCAGGATTCAGATTGGTCCTGGCACAAAAATAAGGATTCACAAAACTAAAACTTCAAATTGCTTCCTTCACATCTCGAAATACATAGTGTGCCAGATATGTGATACACAGTAAAGGAGTATTTCTCATTTTTAGCCAAAACTAACACATCGAAAACCCTCCTTGGTGACTTAACTTTTTAAAAATCTAAAGTACAACTCTTCCTGCTTTTTGTGTGGGTATGCGTGTGTAAACAAATATCATTGTTTCCCAGGCTTTGTTTTCTTACTGTTAATCAGTTTACATGCATTTTTTTCCCCTTTTCTATTTAACCAACAATGTTTTAGTCGTTTACTGTTTGGTTACATAGTCCTTGTAATTAAAATGTTTCATGGCTTTGGGCGTGTGCTTACATGTGCACGCACATACACACAAACACACCAGTTTCACAATGAACATCTTGTATGTAAATGTCTTGATTCCTTTTTCCTGTTATGTCTGTAATCCTTGTTGAATTTTGTCTTATGTTTCCTAGAATGGGATTACCTGGTTAAAAGACATGGTCATAACTTGGTCTTTTTTGCCAGATGACCGCTAGAAGGGTTGTACCTGTTTATATTGCTGTGCATTTTCTTTAAAAAGTAAATCAACCACGGAAAAGCATTTTTCCACATACAGCGAGTTCTGCCAGAGTGTGACTCAGGTGTTCCTAAAAATCGCCCTGCTATCCAGAAACATGCACTAAAAAACCCACAGTTTTTATGGGAAAAGTGGAATCAGGGCACAGAACTCAAAAAGTCAGTGACACAGTTTAAAAAAAAAAAAAAAAGCTAGCAGTTTTGCACGTGATAAATGGTTAAGAAACATATACATACAACAGCAAATGGGGCTGGAAGTTGTCCTGGAAGCCGGTTTGAGAAGGGCTGCAGCCTAAGAGTGGTGGTGAATTTGGAGGGGGGCCCATCTAAATAGGAAAGTTGTGGGTTGGTGTGCCCGTTAACACACAGGGCAAACTGAGGTGGCGGGTGGATGTGTGAGGGATTCTGTTTGTATATGTGTGTGTATGTACGTTTTGTCTGGGTGTCTCCGTTCACCTAGTGTTTCTGATGGTTGAAAACTGTGCACAAGCAAACATAAAATTTGCATTATGCTCAAATTGTACCTTCCTATCAATGGCATTGCAACAAATTGGTGTTTTCAAAACAAGTTATAAGCAGAACTCACTGTGCTTTTTCTATTTGTATTTCCCGTTGTTGGACTGGTGTCTTACGCTTCTGTTCAATTTGCAAACAGGAGCTGTGTTCCCAGAAGAGGGTTTTTGTCTTTGTGTTTAAAAACAGGAATGTAGGTAGGTAATTGCCTCACTTTGCTTTATACCAGATAAGGATTGCATCAATTTTACTTTATACTACAGATTTCATCGTTACGAAATTCCTGTCTGCTCTGTCTTTATCCATTGGAACTGAACAATTTGAACTACAAAATGAGCATTTAGTATTTTTCCATTTAGAAGTTAAAAAAGAGACTGTGCCTTTTATTTATTCATTTTAAAAAGGAGGTCTGACTCCCAGCTAATATTTATTGATTGCTCTTGCATACAATGATGTTGTTTGCATTCTTAAGGTTGAGTTTTCTCTCTGATGGATAACCTCAAAATGGGGTGGCATTGGAGTTCCCATAACAGAGTGGTGATGCTGCATAAGGGTAATGGATGTGACATCTCCATTTCCCATTGGCTTGATGAGAGTTTTCTCCTATCCTTCTGTGCCATTCTGGTTTTTCCCTTGACCTAACATCCTCCACAACCTCCCTGTGGGACCAGGAAACTGTCTTTACTCCAGAAGTGAAGGAGTTTTGTCCTCTGAGCCCTTCTGCTGGTGGAGGACCCATCAGCCTTGCCTTCTGGATAATTGTAAGGCGATCTGGAGTCCCTCAGTACCCTGACACCACAGTGGAAGAGAAAGCACTTGTGGTGTGACCATCAGTGGTCTCTTACTGGAATTTTCCCAGCAAATGGCCATGCAGCAATGGTGCCTTATGTTACAGCCGCCTTGAAGTACCAACCCTTGACCTGTGCCAGAGTTCAGATCAGCTTCGTTCCCTTACTGTTATGGGACTGTCTCTTTGAAGGGTGTAGATGTGGTCGTTCTCTTACAAACAGGGGTTTTTCTGTACAAACACAGAAGTCTGTTAAAAACTAGGAAAAGATTATGCCCTCGGTGTGGTTTAGACCTGAGAACGATACCACTAAAGTGTCTTGGCATTTGGTGAAGCCAGTCTGGGGAAGCTTTGTGTTCTGACCTCTTTGAGGCTGCTTCCCTACTGGAGCATTTGAAATCTGAGAACCAGAAGGAAACTTCCAGAAGCCTTCTTGAACAAGGATCATCTTGTTCAAAGTTTTTCACATTTATTTTTATTGTTGAAAATGTTCTTTTAGCTCCAAACACAATACCGGGCAGATCGCCCCTATCCGTACCCAAGCAGAGAGGCTGGCTCTGGGGGCATGGACTTGGAGCTGGGGAAATCAGTGACCCCGTTGCCCCGAGGGGACTTCCTGGGGCATCTCCATTTGTAGGACTTCCCAGCAGAAAACCTCTGGCTGCTGCAGTTCAGACCTTTGCTCCGTCTGCCAGGAAGCACATCTGCAAGGGTGGTTCATCCAGTGCCTCAGCCAGGCGGTCATGGAGGCAGCCTGTCCAGCACCCACTTCTGTGCCCCTCAATCAGATGCGGTTCTCTCTGCCTCACTCAGATGAGGTGTTTGATTGCCAGGTCTGGGCATCAGGACAGGAAGCCTGCAGCCCCAGCCCTGTTTGCCTCTCTTCTTTCTTCCAGGTGGTCCCTGTCTACACCGCAGACCTTCTCTGCCTCATTCTTCTCCATATTTACTGTAACCTGGAGGAGCACTCTTGTCACCCGTGTTGGTCACTTTTGTGCTGAAGACAGATCGGTTTTCTCTGGGGAAAGTCCCATGTTTCCAGGTTGATAATTCAGTGATAGCTAATTGTTTCCCAGAAGCCAGGGTCAGGAGTAAATTCTTTCTAAACATTTAGTGTACCCGCCTGTTTGTCATTATATGTTGATTGGTGACATTATTGATCCGTATCTGCCTCCCCCACTAGACTGTACACACATGAGAGTAAGGACCCCATTAGATGTAACTCAGCATTGCCCCTCTGGTGTCTGCCACAGTGCCTGGCAGCTGGTAAGCACTCAGTAGGTGTTTGTTGAATGAATGCACAAGCTGTATCTTTTTCATTAGCTCTGAGAAAATAGCTGTGGCTTCCTGGAGTGTTACATTGAAAGTAATAATGGTAATTATTATATAGTTATTCTGTAAATGATACGATGAAGCCAGAACCAGAACCACCCCAAGAGGACCCCACAGGAAGGCCCGAGCCAGCACAGGATGGCCAGGAGACCTGCGTAGGGCAACTTGGATGGTGGTCCCTGACCCCTGGCACCCAGTCTGGTCAGTGGACATGAGGGGCCGTCCAGGCAGCAAGAGGAGTTTGACAACTACAGCCGGTTCTGAATCGTGGAAGCCCCAGTGCTCCATGGTCTTCTGTTTATTTGACATTTATTGCACACCTACTGTGTGATGTGCCTTGGGGTCCACAGTTGAAAGACACAGTCTCTACCATCAAGGAGCTGGCAATATGGTGGGGGAAATAAATGGATTTTTAAAGCATAATGCTATCTACATATATTTTTCTGTGAATGAAAGAAAACATCGTAAATATAAAGCAATATAAAGAAAATGCTTAACTCTAATCCCAGTCGCCAGATACAGCACCCCTACCTGGAGCCTTGCCTCTCTTTAGTCCCCGATGTATGTAGTCTCCATGTTTGAGATATGTCTTTAAATAAGGTTTCCTATTCCTGTTGGTATTTCCTTTTTGTGTTTTTGTCTAAGGTTATGTGTGCCAGAGGCTACATGATTGAGCCAGTTCCCTCATACAGTTTTATATCAGACTTAGTGGCTGAAAATAACAGTTTATCATTTCCCATAATTCACTGGGTGGGCTGGATAGTTCTCCTTGGGTGTCTTGGGCTCACTTGTGCAGCTGGGATGGAAGGTCCCAGGTGACTTCACCCACCCTTCTGTCGCCGGTGCTGCCAGCTGGCTGGGTACCTCGGTTCCCTCATCCTCGGTAGGCTGGATTAGCTTCTTTCCTTGGTGGTCTCAGGGCAGTGAATCAGGGAGGTGAACTTAGAAGCTGTGTTGTCTCTTAAGGCTTATTTAGGATTTGGCATTGAGTGACATCACTTGTACTATAATCTTTTAGTTAAATCAAGTCATAAGGCAAGTCCAGATTCAAGAGTTGGAAAATATACCCCACCCCTTGATAAGGAAAGAGATGCAGTCCTCTTGCAAAAGAGGGTGGACATGGAAAGATAATATCTGATAAGGGCCCTAACTGAAACAATCTAGGGTTCCCCGAGGCTATGAAACTCATTGTTTTCCGTTTAATATTTCATTGCTTTTGCACATCATTAAAATCTGTTTGTAGATATAATTATTGGAGCATACATGTTTCCTTTTAACTTGTTTGGAATTTAGCTTTTACTTTGCTTCCATTGAATGATGCTGTTGACATGCATGGTACTTGGCCGTTTTTGGAGTCCTTGAAGAAGCATTGCTGGGTCAAAGAGGATGGGCGTTTTAAGGCTGTTAATAACATATAATAAAATTCCCGTCTGAAAGTTGCGCCACTTCATGATAGTGTAGCGTGGGATTGACCCCTTTGTTAGCATAAAGCATTCTTGATTTTCCAGAAAGAAAGTTTTCATTTTGATGGATAAAAACCAGAATTTCATTCCTTTTTTTTTTTTACAGTCTTTGCTCCTTCATTAGATAGTGTTTTTTACATATTTAATAGTCATTTGTATACAGTATCGGTGTGTGGTTTTTTTTTTGCCTTTTCTAGGTCCACACTCACAGCATATGGAGGTTCCCAGGCTAGGGGTGTAACAGGAGCTGTAGCCACCGGCCTATGCCACAGCCACAGCAATGCAGGATCCGAGCCGCATCTGCAACCTATACCACAGCTCACGGCAAAGCTGGATCCTTAACCCACTTAGCGAGGCCAGGGATCGAACCTGCAACCACATGGTTCCTAGTCAGATTCATTAACCACTGAGCCGCAACGGGAACTCCTGTATACACTATCTGTGAATAGTTTCTCCATGCCCTTTGCTTATGTATGTATGTTTCTTAATGATATTCCTGAGATTTTCATGTGGTAATTATTTAAGCTTTTATCTGACATCTCGATTTTTTTTTTTACATTTTACTGTGTGCCTTTTGATTTTGTTTCTATTTTTGTGTACCATTTTTTTTCTGAGTGAAAAATTCTTTTTAAACATATGATAACCTTCAACATAAAAATCAGGGGGCTCTCCACCTCCATTTTCTTCTAGCTTTTCGCTTTTGTGTGTGGTGGTGGTGGTGGGTGTGTGTGTGTGTGTGTGTGTGTGTACGTGTGTGAACTTTCTGACTCTCAGAACCAACTGGAATTATTAGTTTTTAAATTAACACCAAACTCTGATTTCTTTCTTGTCTAGTGAGGACCTGTTTCCCACCCCATTCCTATTGTTCCACTTATCCAAAATTTCTCCTTTTGACACTAACTCCGCCTCCCCTTTTTTAGGGCCACAAATGCGACATAATGGAAGTTCCCAGGCTAGGGGTCAAATCTGGGCTGCAGCTGCCAGCCTATGCCACAACCACAGCAATGCCAGATCCAAGCTGCATCTTCGACCTATACCATGGGTCTCTGGATCCTTAACTGAGCGAGGCCAGGGATGGAACCTGTATCCTAATGGATACTAGGCAGATTCATTACCGCTGAACCGCAATGGGAACTCTCTTTTGGCACTAATTTTTGTTGCAACTTTTTTTTTTTCCTTCAGATTCCGTTTCCTGATATACTAAGTGTTGTTTCTGGGCTTCCTCTCTTATTCAATTGATTTTTTTTTCCTGCCCCAGTGACACTCACAGTGATTGTGGCTTTATATTATGCTTTATTATATAATTGTGGAAATGCCTCCTCATTCTTCTTCTTTTTCAAAATCTCTTTTAACTGTTTTTGTTTAATTCTCCCAGAGGTACTTGAGAAACATTTTGCACAATTCTGAAAATAGACCTATTGGGATTTTGATTGTAATAACTGCATTATTTTTATTGATCAGTTTGTTACAGTCTGACATCTTTAATATATTAAGACTTCCCATCCAGAAACATTGCACATATAGCACCATTCATTTGAGCACTTTAAAATATTTCAGCACAATTTTGTGGTTTTTCTTCTTAGAGTTTTTCAATATTTCTTGTAAAAGTTAACCTCTGTAAAAGTTAACCTCTGCTATTTAATCTCTTGGGTTGCATTTTGGAGTGTGCTTGGGTTTTCCCATTATATCTTCTAACTGGTCATTTAGGTTGTATAGGAAATGCATGAATTTAAAAATATTTTTATTGATTTAACATTGGCACAGATACTATATAAATAGCTTGTGCTGGAAAAAGTTCAACACTGCAGGAGACTGTTGAATGAAAATGAGAAAGACCCCGTTAGTTCTTCTTCCCTGATCCTTGAGAGCCAAGCGTTGTTAAGATTTAGGCAGTAGTTACTGACAATTAACAGTGAATTATTCTAGCCCTTTATTCATTTGCATATGCATATTTTAACATGAGTGGCATCATACTGTTATATCAAAGCATATAGATAGTTCTATTTTAATTTCTTTAATCATTCTGCTTTGGCAGATGACTGCCAGCAGTCTACCCTGATTTCTTTTCCCTTTTAAAAACAGTCGTACAGTCAGGATGGGTGCCCAGACGCCAAGTTGCTGGGTCAAGGGTTTGTGCCGCCTTTTTCCCAGTGGCTTAATACAACAAAGGTTTCTTTCTCACTCACGGGACATGCACAGCGGGTTGGTGGGGGATTCAGCTCCACCCTGTCCTTCAGATGCCCAGGCTGATGATGGAGGTTACACTATCCTGTAGCTGCAGCAAAAACATCGTATGGTTTCTCTAGTTACTGCCGTGGAGGAGACAGAGTAGGAAATGAAATACTTTTGTTCAGGGGGACACACAGGTTTTCTGCTCGTGGTTCCTTGGCCTGAGCTACTGTGATGTGACCCTATATTTCAATACTCTGTGTGTATGCATTTAAAAACTGTAAGATATCTGTTATTTGGGCATTTAAAATTTTATAGGTATCTATTTAGTTACCTTTAAGGGTAGACCAGTTCGCTCACTGACCGAAGTTGTATGTGGCCACTCATTTCCCAAGACCCCTGCCCGTGCAGATCGTCAGCTTTATCGCTGCCAGTCTTCCTCGTTGTTGCATTTCTGCTTTTCCAGACTAGTGATGAGAGTGACCACACTTTCTCATGTTACGTCCATTTTTATTTCTTGGAGTTTTTTATTCTGGTTCCTGCCGGTTTTTATTGCTTAAAAATTTTTTATTTGTTGATTTCAAACTTTTTTTTAATTACTCAGTGAATTTTATTATATTTGTAGTTGTACAACAGTCTCACAACTAAATTTTATAGCATTTCCATCCCAGATTTCAAACTTTTAAGATGTATGGTATGGACATTAAATGTCAACATTTCCTCAGTCTGTCATTTGTCTTTTTTTTTTTTTTTTAATTGATGAATCTGCATTGACACATCACTGTCACTCAGAGTCCTTAGTTTTACATTAGGCTTCACTTTTGGTGTAATGACATGTATCCATCCTTATAATATACAGAGTAGTTTCACTGCCCTAAAAGTCCCCTGTGTATCCCCCTTCATCCCTCCCTCCCCCGCCCCAGGCAACTATCATTCAGGGGCCCAAATATATATCTGAGGGTCTCCGTGGATGTTACTCCTTCATTCCTGACATAGGTGATTTGGGTTTTCACCATCAAAGTACTGATTTTATAGTTCTTTAAAATAACCAGCTTTTGGCTTCACTGATCTTCTCTGTAATGTTACTGTTTTTAATTTCCCTTGTTTCTGTCCCTACCTTTATTTTATTTTCTTCCTTCTGTTAGCTTTGAATTTAATTTGCCCTTTTTAGTTTAAGGTGGAAACTTACTAATTGTAGACTTTTCTTTTTGTCTCCTATCAGCATGTAATGCTATAAACCTCCTTCTGAATGCCGTTTTATGTGCCTTCCACAAATTTTGACGTACTTTATTCATTTCGTTTTCACTTAATTTAAAATATTTTATAAGTTCCCTTGAGACTTCTTTGACCCATGGGTTAATTTAGAAGTAGGCGGGTTAGTTTCCAGTTATTAGGGGTGAGATTTCCAGATATATTTTATTTAATTTGCAGTTTAATTTTGTTACAGTCAGAGGACATAGTTTGCATGATTTCATTCTTTTGAACTTTTATGGCCTCTGGTATGGTGAATGTGTCTTGTATCCTTGAAAGGAATGTGTAAACTGCTGTTTTGTTTGAGGATTTTTAAATACATATCAGTTAGATCAAGGTGATTCACAGTGTTTTTAAGAAATTCGGTATCCGCACTGAATCTTCATCTTTCCTTGTTCTGTTAATTACTAAGTAATGTTGAAGTCTCCAACCACAGCTGTATATTTGTCTAATTCTTCTTCAAGTTTTCTGCTTTGGCTTTGTGTGTTTGTAAGTCTGTTAAGTGTATAAATATTTTACATTGTTATATATTCTTGGAGAATTGACTCTTTTATTATTCTGTGATGTTCCTATTTGTCCTTAGTAATATTCTTTGTTGGGAACTCTTTTATTATATTAATATAACTGTTCAAGCTTTAATATTGTTTCACAGTATATTTCCCATGATTTTACTTTTTTGGGGGAGAGTGTCTTTTTTGTCTCTTAGAGCCACACCCATGGCGTATGGAGGTTCCCAGGCTAGGGGTCCAATTGGAACTGTACCTGCCGGCCTATGCCAGAGCCACAGCAACTTGGGATCCAAGCCGTGTCTGTAACCTACACCACAGCTCATGGCAACGCCGGATCCTTAACCTACTGAGTGAGGCCAGGGATCAGACCCGCATCCTCATGGATGCTAGTCGGGTTTGTTAACCACTGAGCCACAAGGAGAACACACCATCATTTTACTTTTAACCTATGTCTTTAGATTGAAAATAGCTTGCTTGGGAAACAGTGTATGGTGGGGGTCTCACTTTTTTTATCCAGTTTGATATTGTATTTTAATTTACTGCTTATGTCTTTTACATTAATGACATTGTTCATATAATTGTATTAAAAGTCTTCCGTCTTGCTGTTTTCTGTTTGCTTCCTCTCATTTCATTTTTCTGGCTTGAGTTGAACTTTTCAAAAAAAATTTAGCATTTCTCTTGATTCTTTTTTATCCCTTAAATTATTTATATCTCTTGTTTATTTTAAAAACGAATTGCCCTGAAGTTTGCATTACATATCTTTACTCAGTCTCCCTTTGTATAACTTTTGCTGCTTGCTCGTAGTTTAATGAACTTGCAGCAGTATATTTCCCATTGCCTCTGCCTTTGTCCTGTTGTCATCATGCATATTATTTGTACATATGCCATGAACACACAGTGTATTGCTGCTCTTTTTACTCAAGGTAGTCACTTAACTTTAGAGCAGTTAAAGGTAAGGGAAAAAAGAGTTTTATTTTTACTTTCGCTTATCCCACTGCAATTTATTTGTGTAGATACAAGTTTCTGTCTGGTTATCATATTCTTTCTGTCTGAATAACTTCCTTTAACATTTTGTGTAGAATGGGTCTGCTGGAGATTAATTCTCTTAGTGTTTGTCTGAGAAATTCTTTCTTTTTCACTTTTGAAAGACACTTTTTCTGGATATCAAGTTCTTGATTGACAGGGTTTTTTTTTTCTTTCATCATGTTCATAATATTATTTTCCTATGTGATCTTATGCATGGTTTTTAATAAGTCTGATGAAATTCTTATTTTTGTTCTTTGGTATGAAATATGCCTCTCCCCCCCACCCAACTGATTGCAAGATTTTCTGTTTGTGTTTTGCTTCTTGCACTTAGTATGTTGCACTGTATTATATTATTTTCTTTTGGGGGAGGAATATTCATCCTGTTCAGTGTTTCCTGTACTCTTGGATTAGTGGTTTGGTACTAACATTAATTTTGAACATTTTTGGTTTTTCATTTTCCATATGTTTCTTCTGCTTATTCTCCCTTTCTTCTCTCTGGAATTCCAGAGACAGGTATGTCAGACTATTTGATATTGTTTTGCAGCACTTATAGGCCCTGTGCGTTTTTCCACTTTTTTCCCCTCTGTATTTCAATTTGGTTGATTTCTTTTGACCTACCTTCAAGTTTTCTGATTTTCTTCCTCAACCATGTGAGTCTAGTGATCAGTCTGCCTATCGAAATCCTCCCGTCCCTTATTACGTTGTTGATTTCTGGTATTTTTGCTTGATCTTTTTAATATTTCCATCTCTCCACTGAGTTTTTCTGTCTAATCTTGCATTTTTCATCTTCTCCATTAGAGCTGGTGTCCAGGGGCATCTGTCTGAGGTAAGTATCAAATTCAGTCTCTCTCTGAAAGCACCTGAGATCTTGAGCTAGTTGTTTTTCCCTCAGTATCTGTTCTGTGGTGAGTTCTAGACAAGTTGTGAACATTAGTTTGTCTGGGTTTTTGTTGTTCTCGTTCTTGTTGTTGTAACGCAGGGCGCCATTACTTTCCAGCTCTAGAAACTGGATGATTATCCATAGACTTTTCTTGAAGGCTAATCCATAGAGTTTTCTTCTCTATTATTTTTATTGACTCAAAATTTTATTAGAATGAATTTAAAAATTATGGATTTTGTGATTTTTTTATGTTTTCTAATGTATTTAGATGTCCACTTGCAGTATAACATATATTTGTTTTTTGTGAATACTTTATGTGTATTTGAAGAAAATGTGTAGTTTCATTTTGGAGCAAAGCTGATAATGAATTATTCATATTTACTTTATTCTTAACCATTTGGTAAACTTTATAAATTCTGGTCAAGTCACATTTTTTCCTATTAATTATCTTACATTTTCTGACATATAGATATATAACTGTATTATCTAATACAGTGATAGTTTGACTCCTGTTTCCTATATTCGTGTCTCCTTTTCCCTTTTTGTATTTTCATGTGTTTCTCTGTCACTCAGAATAGCTCAAGAATGAAATAATTGTACCTATTTTCTTTTGATCTTAATTCATTGTAAGTGCTTATTAAATTTTACTCTTATGGGAGTTTCTGTTGTGGCTCAGCGCTAATGAACCCGACTGGGATCCGTGAGGATGTGGGTTTGATCCTTGGCCTCACTCAGTGGCTTAAGGATCCAATGTTACTGTGAGCTGTGGTATAGGTTGCAGGTGCGGCTCAGATCTGGCCTTGCTGTGGCCATGGTATAGGCCAGCGGCTACAATTCTGATTCGGCCCCTAACCTGGGAACTTACATATGCCAAGGGTGCAGCTCTATGAAAAGCAAAAATAAATAAATAAATAAATTTTACTCTTAGAATTGATGCAGACTTCCAGTTTGATAAATTTCTTCGCCATATATATTTATATCATATATATATAATATGTTGTTATTTATATTTGTTTATAAATTATTTATAATTCTTGCTTTGTGCATTTGTCTTTAAATCTTACAGGAACCAAGAAAAAGTAGTTGCAAATCAGAAACACAATAATGCTGGCTTTTATATTTCCCAATATAGTTTCTTTTCTGGAGTTTTTTATTTCTCTATGTAACTCCAAGTTACTATTTTATGTCCTTTCACTTCAAACTAAAGGACTCATTTTAGCATTTCTTGTAAGACGCGTCTCCTAGTAGTATTATCTCAGTTTTCATTTATCTGGGAATATCATAATTTCTCCTTCATTTTTAAAGAGTAGTCTTGCCAGGGTGTAAAGTTTTGGGTAAACGGTCTCTTAGCACTCTAAATGTCATTCCACTGCCCTCTGACTTCCATGGTTTCTGATGAGAAGTTGACTGTTAATCCTGTTGAAGATACCTTGTATGTACTGCTTGCTTCTTTCAAGACTGTCTCTTTGTTTTTCAGCTGTTTGACTGTAGTGATCTCAGTGTTGATCTCTTTGAGCTTGGCCTACTTTGAGTTTGTTGAGATTCTTGGATGTGTAAACATATCTTTAATCAAATTTGGAAAATTTTGGTCATTATTTCTTCAAATATTCTTTCTGCTTCTTTTGCCTTTTTCTTTTCTTTTAGAACTCCTGTTCTGCATGTGTATATGTTGTTACTCTTGATGGTGTCCCACAGGTCTCTTGGGCTGTGTTTCTTTTACCTTATTTTTTTCATTTTTGCTTCTCAGACTGGGTAACTTCAGTTCATTTATCTTCAGATTTGTTGGTTCTTTCTTCAGCCTTTTCACATCTACTGTTGAAACTCTAGTGAATTTCTCACCAAGTTATTGTGCTCCCAGATTTCTTTGGTTCCTTTAAATAATTTTTATGTCTTTATTGATGTTTTCTGTTTGTTGAGACTTTGTTATCCTGACTTTGACTTTTTGTCCATGGTTTTATCTAGCTTTTTGAGCATATTAAAGATAGTTGATTCAAAGCCTTTCTGTAATCAACTGAGTCCAATGTCTTTCCTTCCTTAGAGAAAATTTTCTGTTAATTTCTGTGAATAGGCCATATTTCTTGTTTCTTTGAATGGTTCATAATTTTTTGTTGAAGATTGGACAGCTTGAATATTGTAATGTGGAAACTCTGAAAATTAGACTTTCCTCCCTTGTCAGGGTTTGGTTTTTTTTGCTTGTTGTGAACTATTGCTGTTTGTTTAGAGACTATTTTAAACTATTTTTATAAAGTCTGTATTCTTTGTCATGTGCGATCTTTGAAATCTCTGTCCCTTTAACCTGTATTAAACTGGTTATGATAGATTTCCTTGCATGCCAGAAGAAATGAACAAAGAAATAAATAATAGAAATAAAGGAAGGAACAGAGGGAGGGGAGGGAGGGGAGGGAGGAAAGAAGGAAGCAAGCCTCCTTCAAGCTTTTCACATTGGCTCTGTATTAGGACATTCCTTCAATACCTAGCCAGGCCATTTATAACTCTGTCCTAGTCTTCACGTCCTGCATGCACTAAGCCTAGAGATCAACCAGAAATGAAAGCTTTAGGGCCATCTTGGGTCTATTCTGAGCAGACTTTCTACCCGGGGGATGTGTGTACTTTCTGAATTTCCTGGTACACACAGGCTTTTTGAATGCCCTGAATTCCCAAGGACACTATCCATCTTCTCTTCCTAGACTTTTGGTACATATATGCTTTTCTCAGCTGTACTCTTTTGCTCCAGTTGGCAACAGATGTTCATTTGCTCACATTGTCTTGAAAGAATGACTCTGAGTGGTGACTTTTCCAAGCTATGTTTGGAGCACAACAGAAACAAGCACCTATGTCAGTTCTTCAGGTAGCCCCTAGACAAGTAAGAACAAACACAGTTCTTTGAGGATAAAAGTTTCTCTGCTGTCTCCAGAACCAGGGACTGTGATATCATTCTGGGAATGTGGGCCGCTTTATTCAACACCGCTGCTGAGCTGGGTAGTGGGTGGGGCCAGGGTAAGTAAAAATGACACAAAGCTTTCCTACTGTTTTTGAGTTGTGTTTTTCTTGATTCAGCTTTCAGTTTGGTCGATATAAACTTTGTTGGGCAGAGTTCTAAAGAGGGTGAATCTTACGTTTTTTCTTGATTTTTCCGTGTTTCTGTGGAGAAACAAGCTCTCAGAGCTGCCTACTCTGCCTTTTTTGCTTTTTATTTCAAGAGTCACATTTTGAATGTCAACAAGTTCAGCTTTTTTTTTCATTTTCTAGTTTATTAATGTCTGCTTTAATGTTTATTCTTTTGTCTTTCCTCCCAAGGGTGTTTGTTTTCTTTTACTGAATACTCAGGATGGATGTTTAACTTTCTTCTTTCTTCCCTTCTGCATCCCAACTTATTGACTATGCATGTACTCATTTTTCAAATGTAAAAAAATCATTAAGACTTCCTGCTGTGATGCAGTGAATTAAGAATACGATTGCAGTGGCTGGGGTTGCTGCAGAGGTGTAAGTTTGATACCTGACCAGGTGTGGTGGGTTAACGGATCCGGTGTTGCCACAGCTGTGCCATAGGTTGCAGCTGCAGCTCGGATTCAGTCCCTGGCCTAGGAACTTTACATATTCCACAAGTGCAGCCATTAAAAAAAAAGTCACTGTAATTTTTTTCTAAGCTCTTTATGTGATCATCACTTAGAATCTTTTTTTCATTTGTAAGTGGTTGGGATTTATTTTTAAATCATGTTATATAGTATTACAGCATTGTATGTATTTAAAGATCGTAACATCTACATCTTTTTTGGCGTTCAGGAGGGCCTTTTTCCTTCTGATATTTTAGTGTTTAGTCAATTTTTATAAGTGTTCCTTCCATGAATTATTTTAAAAAATTTTCTAGAGTTTATTTTCTTTATAAATTATGCGGTTAAAATTTGTGTTTATATGTGCAGTATTTACTAGATCAACAATCGTATTTATATACAAGATTATTTGTATGCATATTTTTTATCCGTTTGACCTGCCTCAGCCTGAAAGTATTGTGTCTGTCTTCAGTTGAGACTGATTCTAACAATTTTCTGTTGAGTTTTTGAGCTATTTTATGGTCTGTTATTTGATGCTTAGAAGTTTATGACTATTATGTATTTAGTATTTTTTATTTAAAAAAGTCTTTCCTATATGTTTTGCTCCTGAATTTTACTTTGACATGCTTTACAAAATTTGATGCTTTCCGATATGTTTTTGTCCTTTATTAAAAGCTTTTATCACTAAGCAAATAAGTAGAATTTTTAGGTTTTATGATTATGGTTACTATTATTTGGATACTTTTTTTTTTTTTAGTTTTAGTATAACCCACAGTTGTACTTTTTAAAAACCTTGAAATAGTTCTGGGCCTTCAGAGGAGTTATATAGAACCCAGTTTCCATATACTCCTTAACCAGTTTTCACAATTATTTATATCTTACACCTTACCCACTTATGAAAAAACGAAACAAAACACGGGTGCTGCATGGTAAACTAACCTACAGACTTCATTAGGATTTCACCAGTGTTTCCATAAACATCCTTTCTGTTTCAGGATCCAGTCTAGGGTACCACACTACATTTAATTATTACTTTTTTTCAGTCTCCTCCAGTCTAAGGCAGTATCTGTGTCTTCTTAAGGTTTCCTGACCTTGATACTTCCTTAGTCCTGAGTAAGTACTTTGTAGACTGTCCCTCAGTTTGGGTTTGTCTAATGTTTAACCATTAGGTTATGGGTTTGGGGGGTTATATACCACAGAGAGGAAGCGCCCTTCTCAGTGAATCATAGCAGAGCTTTCACGACATCAGCATGATTTATCGCAGGTGACATAACCTTGATCACTGGTGTTGGCCAGGGTTTTCCGCTGTATACTTACTCTTTTTACCTTTGCATACTCTGTTTATTAGAAACTGGTTAGTAAGTCTAGTCACCGTGGGGAGAGAAATTATGTTAAACCTCCTAAAGGGAGGAGTATCAGCTAGTGGGGCTCTGTTATAACTACCATGGTTGTTGATAAATATGTTGGGGGAGATATTTTCGGGCTATGCAAATATCCTATCCCTGTTCAAGGTTTTACCCACTAATTTTAGCATCCATCTGTGGATCTTGACTGAGGCAGTTATTTCTGTGGTGCTCCCATGAAATTTTCCTATTTACTTTATTCTTTTTACATTTATTCTTCGGAATTCATTTATAAGGAATATTTGTTGCTGCTCCCCATTTGTTTATTTATTCCAGAGTCAGCAGACTTCTTCTGTAATGGACCAGATAGCAAATATTTTAGCCTTTGTGGCCTGTACAGTCTCCATTACACAGCTAACTTTATCTTGTAGCGTGAAGCAGGCAGAGATAAAATATAAACAAATGGGTGTGAATCTTTATTGTTAAAAACAGACATGGGGCCAGTTTTAGCCTGCAGGCCAAAACTGAGAATCCCTTTATTTACATCAGCTGAACTCATGGATATTTAGTTTATTCTTTCAGTTACAAATGTAGTACTATCAGTATTTATTTTCTTGTTCAAATTGCTCCTGCTTTGGCCCCTGAGAGTTCATTCAGTTGGTTTCTTTGGCATTTCCCATCACTTAGGGCTGATTGATTGAACACTTGTTTCTCTGGCATTATGAGATCCTCTAGGCTTGTTCTTTTTTTTTTTAATTACTTAATGAATTTTATTACATTTATAGGTTTACAACAATTTTATTACATTTATAGGTTAAAATGGGTTGGTATATCTTCTGTACCCCAGCAAACACAAACAAAAAGTCTTCCTCCTAATCTGAAGGTCCTCTTGACTACTTTTAGAATTCTTGAATTTAAAATGTTTATTTTTTTCAACGTGTATATCATTTTGGATGGGGGGGAAGAATGGGGTGTGAAGTTGACAAGTTTGATTCTTTTGAAATTAAGTAGTTTTGCAAGAAAAGAAATAAAGTTGGTTTTTTTTCTCAACCTCTGCTTTCTTCATCACTGAGATCTTTTTTGCATCTCCAGACTCAAGGTAGAGATCTCTTCTGTTATGCCTTAGTACTGTTCTTGTCCCATTTTGATTTTTTTCCCTTTGCCAGACTTACATTGCTTGGGTCTCTGTTAACTCTTGTGGATGTCTGCTCTCACTTTTTTTTAATGTTTTCTTTAAAAACCACTGTGTCCTTTTCTTCTGCATTCTTGGACAGCTTTTCAAGTGTGTTGTCTACACTACTAATTTGATTGCCTGCATGTTGGCTCTGTCCTTTCCTGGTTCCAGTGGGAATTTTATTTTTTTGCCTGCATTTTTTCCTTTGGTTTCCTTACATCCTTTCTTATGTAAATGAGTTTTCTTTCAGTTCATTTCCCTTCTCAACCTATTGGTTACATTTCATCATTTATCTTTTTTTCCTTTTCTCTCTTTTAAAACAGAGTTCATATTTCCTGCACTCTTTGAAAACACAACGCAAATACTCTCCACGTATACAGTAGTACTTTTCTTACTCTGATTTTGCTGAACATTTTTAATTAGGATTATGTTCTGCTACGTTGTAGAAGTTTTTATAAATACGTCCTGCAATGATGCCATTACCGGTTTTTGTCTGTGTGTTCGTGGTCAAAGAGACGTGTCTGTGGTTTAGTGTTTTTCAGTAGAATGGGTGTGGGAATCTTCTTGGTCCCCTCATCACTTGGATGTTGCTGAGTTCCTCGTTTGGACCCTCCCTGGAAGCTGGCTTGCGCTGCACAGCTCTGAGTTAATTTCTTGGTCTGTCGGCTCTTCCTTAGTGTGGTTTGATTGGCCCGAGTGGGAAACACTACCTGTTCTTCTGACTGGATAGTCTGAAGCCACCACAGTCTTCCAGACCTGAAACAGTCCATGCCTAGTTGTTTCCAGAACTGGTCCCATCTTTATTCTCCCCGAGGATGTCATACCCCTGGTCGTAATGATGGGAGCCTGTGTCCTTCTACCTCCAAGGAGGTTGTCTCAGGATGTTGAAAGGATGCAGAAAGGAAGGTTCTCACGGGTGTGGGGTTTGAGGTCCAGGATCTGGGGAATATCCACGGATGGCTGCTGTGGTTCACGTGTGGGCAGACGGCAGGCATGGACGTCCTGCGTTATTCCTTGTTGGCCTTGCTCTTTGCATTCAGAGGCTAAGATAAGCACTGGTAACCCCAAAGTTTCTCAGCCCAACCCTGTCTGGTCTGAGGGGGATTCCTTTGAGAGTCTGGAAAATCTTGGGTTGGTCATCCTGGGTTCCCGAGCTGTCGTCATATTATGTACTATTTTGGTTCGGTGGGAAGATGTGATAAGGATTATGACTTTTGATTAGTCTCTTTGCCTTTGAAATGATGGAGAGCTGGAGCAGAAGGGGAGCGAGGCCCACAGGGCAGGCTGGGGGACCCCGGGAGAGTCAAGCTCAGGAGCCTACTTTAAAAAAAAAAAAAAAAGGAATGTACTTGATTTGCGATGTTGGGTTAGTTTCAGGTTACGGTAAAGTGATTAATTCATATAGATATATATGTATATACACACATACATACTTTTCAGATTCTTTTCCATTATAGGTTATTACAAGATATTAAATGTAGTTCCCTGTGCTATACAGTAGGACCTTGTTGTTTGTCTAGTTTATATGTAGTAGTGTGTATCTGTTAATCCCAAACTCCTAATCTATTCCTCCCATCTCCCATAAATTTGTTTTCTACATCTGTGGGTCTGTTTCTGTTTCATAAATTCATTTGTATCACTTTTTCCAGATTCCACATAGAAGTGAAACCATACACTCTTCGTCTGACTTACCTCACTTAATATGATAGTCTCTAAGTCCATCCATTTGCTGCTGCAAATGGCATTATTTCATTTTCTATGTCTGAGTAATATCCCGTTGTATATATGTATCACTTCTTCTTCTTTCTTCTTTCTTTTTTTTTTTTTTTTTTTTGCTTTTTAGGGCCACACTCATGGCATACAAACGTTCCCAGGCTAGGGGTTGAATGGGAGCTGAGGCTGCCGGTCTACACCACAGCCACAGCAACACAGGATCTGAGCCACATCTGCAACCTACACCACAGCTCACTGCAATGCCGGATCCTTAACCCACTGAGCAAGGCCCGGGATCGAACCTGCCTCCTCAAGGATACGAGTTGGGCTCATTAACCCATGGAGGGAAGGCCTGTGTACCACATCTTCTTTATCCGTTCCTCTGTCGATGACCATTTAGGTTGCTTCCTTGTCATGGCCGTTGTGAATAGTGCTGCTGTGAACATTAGGGTACGTCTGTTTTTTCAAATCTGAGTTTTCCTCAGAAGGCCACTTTTAAACCCCATAAAGGTGCTGCAGGTTTTCTGTGACCCAGCAGGATTTGAGTGAGTGTCAGCAGCTGAGATATGCTGTCAGCCTCAGTCAGGTTGGGCCGCTGGGCAAGAGTAGAAAGTGGATGTGATGTCATCATTGAGCTCCTGGGATCTGGAGCCAAGATGCTCAACCAGGTCTTAGTTCTCTGCTGCCTGTCAGAGGTGGGGTCTTGGCCAAGGTCCTTAACCTCTTGAGTGCCTCAGTTTTTGTCCTCTTTAAAAAAAAGAGAGAGAGAGAGAATTGGGAGATCCTGTTGTGGCTCAGTGGGTTAAGAGCACTACTAGTATGCATGAGGATGTGGACTTGATCCCTAGCCTCCCTCAGTGGGTTAAGGATCTGGCACTGCCACAAGCTGTGGCATGGGTCACAGATGGGGCTCAGATCTGGTGTTGCCGTGGCTATGGCATAGGCCTGCAGCTGCAGCTCTCATTTGATCCCTAGCCTGGGAATTTCTGTATGCCTCAGGTGCAGCCGTAAAAAGGAAAAAAAAGATAGAGAAAAAAATTACCTACCTCATTGGGGTATTTTGACAATTAAATGAGTTGACATATATAATGAGCTAATACACATAACTATATACATATATATGCTGATAATAAATTAGGGATCATGTAGGACAGTAGCTGGTACTTACTAAATGCTGGATGAATGCTGGTGGTATTATTTGGTTAGCTGGCCAGTGGAAGCCTGAGGAAACTGCCCCTCTGCCTGGAAAGGCCTCTCACTGCTCCACATTTTTTTTCATCTCCAGAGGCCTCTACAGCCTTGGCTTGAATAGTTCCTCCTCAGAGGAACCTCCCTGTCCATCTGATGTGAAGTAGCCCTTCTTTCTCCTAGTCCCTTTCTCGTCACCATCAGGGAATTTTCATAATCGTTCCTGAACATGGCTTTGTGATTACTTGTTGAAGCGCTGTGTTCCCATGAGCCTGTGGGAGCCCTGGAGGCGGTCTGTGGGTTCACCGTGGCCTCTGGTGCCTTTCGTATCAACACACATTGGAGCATTGTTTGAAGGACTTGTTGAAGCTCTTTCCATCTCCAGTGCTTGTTTCTGGGCTTTACTGGTCCCCACGGTTGGCACCTTGCTTGCTTGGTTCTGGTGGCTTCCCACTGGCGAGGTGTAGCTGGGGGGCCAGAGTCTTAGGTTGAGAGTCAGACCAGCTAGGGTTCCAGTCTTGGCTAACTGCCTGCTGACTGTGTGATGGCGGGAAAATTGCCTACCTTCTTTGAGCCTCAACTTCCTTACCTGTCAGCGGTGAGAGTAACACCCAACGGAAAGCATGTAAGTTCTTCACACGGTTCCTGGAACATAGCATACACCACTGCAGGCGATTGTCAGCATCCTTATGCCTGATGAGATAGCCATCCCGAGTCATCGTGGAGCTGGTAACAGTTACACAGAGTTTCCCTGCCTCTGCCTGCAGCAGAGTAGTATTAGCTGAGATCACAAGAAGAACATCTTAGTTAATGATTTGGTTGAACTCTAAGGAATTGTTTGGGGCCTCAGACTACTTGTCTTTGAAATGAGGTGGTGAGTGTGTGAGCAGACGATTTTGAAATATCATTTATCATGTGTGACTACGGGTGAAGAGAATGGGCGATTGTTTCCATTTGGGGGGCCCTGAGCTTCAGGGGGTGCACGAGGCCTGTGCAGGTAGGGCATCAAGGGCAGAGCCACCAGCAGCTGGGGGCCCAGGTCTCCGTTTTCGGTAGGTGTCCTGAGGAGAGACAGTTGAGCAGGTTGGGGGAGCTTAAGGCAAGTAAAGGATTTCCAGACAGAGACTGTCCCAGGCTTCAGAGCTCTCCTCTGCACAGCAGTCTCCCACACTTGGAAGGACTTACTAAAGTAGGTGGACTCTCTCTCCCTCCCAGGGAGGAGGTGACAGCCCTGAGAGGTCATATTCTGCAGGGTGGGGAAGCGTCTTTACCTACCACCCAGGTCTGTGTTCCAGGAGGATATGCAAGATGAAGTGACCTTTAGGATGGAACGCTAAACTCCTTATTTGTCTGTTCTCCACCGTCACCCTAGGAGGTGTAGGTGCTGTTATTTCCCCCGTGCTGGATGAGTCATCTGAAGCCCAAAGAGGTTTATTAACTTGCTCAAGAACACGTGACTCCTTAGCAGGAGATTAAATCAGATAGTCTTGCTCCATAGACTGTGTTCTTAAATACTACAGTAAGCTCATTTTGACGAGTGGTCACCATCCATCCATGCATTCCTGAACTCATCTCTCTGCCTGCCCTTCCACCGCCATCATCTGTCCTCCATCCATCCAGTCATCTGTCCATTTATACATCTTTCCATCAATTCAACCATCCACTCCATCTGTTCATCCATTCATCCATCCCCCATCCCTCCATCCCTCCATCTATCCATCCTTCATCCACCTGCCCGTCTACCCACCTACCACTGTGTTGGCTGCTTTTGTAACGTGGTTTTCTGCTTCATCTTGGGGAAGAAGTTTCTCTATCCTGGCAGCCAGGCACGTGCTTTCTGAAGCTGGAGACCTCCACGCCAGCACACATCCCTGAGCTCCTATCCCTCAGACATATTTGAATTTCCTCCTGACGCTCCTAGGTTGGCTTTCTAGGGAATGTTGCTTTTTCCAGCAGTGCTAGAAATGTTGCTTGCTTGCTTTTCTTCCTCTGTAAATCTGCAGAGGTTTTCCTCCTTCAGAGTCCTACAAATGTGCAAAGCTGCAGGCTCCTACACAGACACTCTTCAATTTCTCCGGCATTTTCCCAAATACCCAACAAGCCCTATCTCTTCATTCAGGGATTGGAAGTTGGATTAGTTTGGCATGATCTTATTTTTTTCAAGCTATTATAGAGTTTGTATGATACATCTAAAAAGTATGTAATAAATCTAAACAGATGTTCACAGAGCATTTTATAAGGAAAGACATTTTAATAGAAATGGGCCAATTTGATTTGAGATAACTCAGTTAAGGAAACAATTTAAATTGTCTATGAAGAAGCAGGATTATAAAGAAGCAGGTAGCCTAGCTGTATAGCTATTTATTAAACACAAAGCAATGGAAGACATTTAATTATTTTGCATAGCCTGTGTTGTACATAGAACATTGGGAAACAATCTCGCTTTTCAAAAATTTTTACTTTTTATTATGGAAAAACTTAAACACCTAAAAACTGTAACATACAAATATGAAGAGTTGTATAACGAACTACTAGATATCCATGAGCTGTCTTTAGCAATTATCAGTTTTAAGTGTAACCAGTTCTCCCCTCTCATACTGTTTCTCTTTTGTGGGTTTCAAGGTCATATTCTTCACTTATTTCATTTTATTATTATTATGGTTTTTATTTTTTCCATTAGAGTTGATTTATAGTTCCATCAGTTTCTACTGTGCAGCAAAGTGACCCAGTCATACACACACACACGCACACCTATATATATGTATACTCTTTTTCTGACATTATTCTCCATTATGCTCCATCACAAGTGACTAGATATAGTTCCCTGTGCTATACAACAGGATCTCATTGCTTAACCATCATTTTATTTATTTATTTATTTTTTGGCCACACCCTAGGCATGTGAAAGTTCCTGGGCCAGGGACTGAACCTGAGCCACAGCTGTGACCTACACTGTAGCTGTGGCAATGCTGGATCCTTAACCCAGTGCACCAGGCCACCTCAGCAGTGCCTCAGCAGTGACCCAAGCCACCACAGCGGCAATGCCAGATCCTAACCCACTGTGCCACACCAGGAACTCCATTCCTCACTTACTCCTTAATTTCGAATTGTAGTATGTTGATATTGAGATATAATAAACTTTTGGATGTAATTGTTTACTTTTACATTGAAATGTATCTCTTGTTTTTGGTAGAGCATTGGGAATTTTTTGTCTTTTCTTTAGTTAATAATTTCAAATGTATAGCAAAGTGAAAAGAATAATACATGAACCCTCACACAGACCCTAGATGGAGATTCACCAGTTACTAGCCTGGGGACTGGCATTTTCTAAGTGTGTTTCTCCATGATAGTACCTGAAGACAGAAAGATTTCCTTCCCTTGGAAACAGTAGTCCATGGCTTTACCACCATCACCTCTTAGCCCTCCAGTGTAAGCAGGTTGCTTCATAATTAATCCCTCATGTGTCAGATGGGAGCAGCAGTGAAGTCCACCCTTTGGGGTCAGGCATGGACATGTTAGGCTCTCAGAGGCTGTTACCCCTCCATCCCCTTGCCTTGCAGCTGCGTCCCCTATATTGCAGCCGGGGGAGCTGAATGGGGTGGGGGAGTATTCGTTTTTGTGATTCCAGTCATTAGTGGTCAATACAGGAGACTTCTATCGTTGAGAGAGCTGATATGTCCCAGTGATGAAGAATTAAACCTGGGTTCAAATCCTAGCTCTGCACTTAGCCGCTTGGAGCTCGGCAGAGTGACATAATCTCTCTGAGGCCACTTCCCTCCCTGTACGGGGGCAGATAGAAAGAATACCTACCAGGCGTTCCCCTTGTGGCTCAGCAGGTTGCAAATCCAGCTTGTATCCGTGAGGAGGCAGGTTTGATCCCTGGCCTCAGTCAGTGGGTTAAGCATCTGGCGTGGCTGTGAGCTGTGAGAAGTAGGTTGCAGACGTGGCTCGGATCCTGCGTTGCTGGGGCTGTGGTGTAGGCCAGCAGCTGCACCTCCGATATGACCCCTAACCTAGGAACTTCCACATGCCGCACCTGTGGCTATAAAGGCAAAAAAACAAACAAACAAAAACAAACAAACAAAAAACACAATGGAAGAGAAAGAAAAAATACCTGCCACACATTGGGTATTGTCAGGAAAAGGTGAAATGGGGGCATCCAGGCCCAGCATGCCAGCATGTAGCAGTGTCTGCCTCATAGTGCCCCGTGAATGCTGCCTGTTAATCACGAGCAGTATCGTAAGGAAGGGTACGTGAGCACAGTGCCTGCCATATAAATGCCCAGTGTTACTTCTTAGTAGCAAGGGGGGTAACCCACACCAAGAAGGTCTTTAAAAGTCTGATTCTGACTCACCGACAGAGAACAGACTTGTGGTTGCCCAGAAGGAGGGGGGAAGGGAGTGGAATGGACGGGGAGTTTGGGGTTAGTAGATGCAAACTATTATATTTAGAATGGATAAGCAATGAGGTCCTGCTGTATAGCACAGGGAGCTACATCCAGTCTCTTGGGATAAACCATGATGGAAATAATACAAGGAAAAGAATGAATATATATGTATGTCTGGATCACTTGGCTGTACAGCAGAAATTGGCACAACACTGTAAATCAACTATTTTAATAATATATGTATATATATATGAAATTTTCAATAAAGGTATAGTTTGTGCTCTCCAATGGGCCTGCCGCTAGTCACATGGGTGATTTAAACTTAAATACAGTAAACAGTTTACTTCCCAAGTTTAAGTGAATAAATAAGTAAAAGTCCGAAGCTACCTTGATGCAATGAAAAGAGTAAGGATCTTTAGTGAACGCTTGCAATGCGATCTCAAGCAAGAGTAAGCCTTAGGTCGAGAGGTCGGTGGAACTGGCGGAGCATGGCGTCATGTGGTCGTCGTGGGAACAAAACCATATGACTTTGGAAAAACCCATTCATTGATGTCCTAAAATAGTCCAGCTTTCTTTTCCTTTTTTCCCCATTTCTAAAGCTTTATCAAAGTACAGTTGATTTACAACGTTGCAGTGACTGCTGCTGTACAGCACAGCGATTCAGTTACACGTGTACACACATCCATTCTTTTTCAGATTCTCTTCCCACACAGATGATCAGACTATCGGTTCGCGTTCCCTGTGCCCCACAGCACGGACTCCTTGAAGGCTCCCGGGAGAGCCGGCCTCCTGTATCGGGAACAGCCCACCCCGGAGCCGGGCGGATGCCTCTGTCCTGAGGGCTTTGTGCTGTTCTTGTGGCCCCGGACTGACTGCTTTCTCCCTCTGTCTCTTCTGGTTCTCCCCTGTCCCCCAGGTTGAGAGGATTGTGGACAAGAGGAGGAACAAGAAGGGAAAATGGGAGTACCTCATCCGGTGGAAAGGCTACGGGAGCACGGAGGACACGTGGGAGCCCGAGCACCACCTGCTGCACTGTGAGGAGTTCATCGACGAGTTCAACGGGCTGCACCTGGCCAAGGACAAGCGGCTCAAGTCGGGGAAGCAGGCCAGCGCCTCCAAGGTCCTGCGCGACGGCCGAGGCCCCACGGTCGAGAAACTCTCACACAGACCCTCAGAATCCAGCAAGAGCAAAGGGACGTCCCATAAACGGAAGCGAATCACCCCTTCCCTGGCCAAGCCCAAAAAAGGGTACTCGGCTAAGCCCCCCGCGGGAGGCGACCGGGCCGCCAAGACGGTGTCGTACAGGACTACGCCCAGTGGTTTGCAAATCATGCCCCTGAAAAAGGCACAGAATGGAGTGGAAAATGGGGACGCCGGCTCCGAGAAGGAAGAGAGGCACTTGGGAAACGGGTCCCACCAGCCTGGCTTGGATTTGAATGACACCGGCGAGCAGGACCTGGGCGACTGTGACGTTAGCCCCGCGGCGCTGGCAGAGAACGGGCTCGGTACGTAGCTGTGGTCTGGCTGGGGCGGGTGGACTTTGCGGGCAGTCTCAGACCCCCAGCCCTGTCCCTGACTCCTCAGCCAGGCAGTCCTTCTCTCTTGGCCTCCCTCACCCAGGGCCACATGGGGCCTGCTCACAGGCCCAGACAGCTCACAGACACCTGTGCAGGTGGGGAAGCCAAGCCACTGCCACTCCAGCCATGGCCTGTCCTGGATTGGAAGTCCCTAGCTGCACTCAGAGGCCCCCAAGGCCATGGTAACCACACTGGAGCCCCTGCCTTGGGGGTGGCCCGGAGTCCTCACGCATCAGACCGAGACTCCTGTCCCAGGAGGCCAGCCCCTCCCTAGGGCAGCCCGCACCTCCCAGAGTTTTCGTTCTCACTATGCCCCCGGCTCTGTAGCTCAGGTAGGTGGGGTCTGGGCTGGGGTCTGCTCCTCCTTCTCAGACCCAGTTTGGACTTGGAGGTCTGCAGACTTGTCCTTAGGCTGTAGTCTCTTGCCGCTTGAGTCTCCATAACGTGCGTGACCTGGCCCCGGGTCTGTACTGAGTCCTAGATGTTGCCCTGGCCCCATCCTAGGCTAATTCCTTTGGTTTGTACCTTCTTGCTACATCGTGGCAGCAACGTGGCAAAGATTCTGGGCTTCCCCCCTCTGCCCAAGTCCCCAGAGGCAGACTTAAGGAAAGAGGAGGCAACGAGCCCTGTAATTTAAGCTCCCAGATCTGACATTTCCGCAGCAATCAGACTGTTTCTTGACTGAGTTCTTCGTGGCCCGAGTCTGGCAGGTTAGCCGTCTGTACCTGTTACCTGCGCGCCTTCATTTCTCAGGTACCTGTGTGTCTGCGTGATGCATGTTTCTCTTTAGCTGCCAGAGTTCTAAGTTTCAAGGTGCGAGTGTGAACAACCGTGCCCAGCAGAGTCAGGCCGTCCAGTGCCCTGCGTGGAAGCGAGTGTGTGTGGGAGTGGCATGCCAGGACGCGGGTGGGCCAGGCTGGGAGAGTTCACAGAAGGGTGGGCTGGCGGAGGCAAATGCACACTGGAGGGCTGGTGATTTCGAGTTCAGAGTGCTGGGGCCTGCCAGGCCGGGGAGAACATCTTTGGGATTCTTGCTGGGGAATCTGAGCAATCTGCTCTGAGGTTCCTCTTTCTCCAGAGAGAGGAATTTCACCCAAACAGGATTTATTTAGCAGTCTTTGCCCCAGATTGACTCACGTTTCTGTCTGGGGATCCCTGACACTGACATGACTCCTCCAGCTACCATATGGAAAAGCTGTTTGTTTTAAAAATCCATCTCTTGGGGAGGAGTGGGCTCGCGAAAATGAGGCCTGGCACACGTATTGGTATTTGACGTTCCGGTGACAGCTGCCAGCAGCGGAGGGATTCCCTGTGTCGGGACAGGGAGCTTTTGAGGCTCCTTAGGTGCAGGCTCGGGAACCTTGGCACGACTGCCGGCATCCTGGCTGCTTGCAGCCCCTCCCCTGGTCAAGAGGTGGCTGCCCCGAGGTGGGAGGGAGGACGGTGTGCCCATGGGAGCTGCCAGACTGCAGGGCATGGCGGGAAGCCAGGCTGGTCAGAGGTTCCAAGGAAGGCATACCTTTCCTTCCGGGCACCTTTCCAGAAGGGGTCAGTGCTGCCAGTCCTGTGCTCTCCATCCCTGGGCCTCATCAATACCTCCCTGGTCCATGATCTGGTGACGGGACAGCACCCCACCCCCGGGGGAAGCAGGTGAGGACGAGTCTGCGGGCCTCCATGGGGCCCTTGTTAATGCTGACCGCTTTGCTAGACCTTTCTTGTGTTTGATCAGTTGTTGACCTCGTTTTTGCTGGTGTTGGATGTTCTCTGCTCTACTCGGGCCCATGCCTGAACAGAGAGGAGGAAGCCATTCCCCCCCCTCCCATTTTATTGGGTTTGGGGGGTTCCCCAAGGGCCCTTTCGCTTAGTCGCATCCCCTGGTATCGGTGTCCGTGAGGTCCTCATAAGGCTAAGGCAGTGCTTCTCAGGTTCACTGTCAGGTCACCTGGCACTTGGTTAAAAGGCAGATCCCACAGAGTCTCATTTCCTGAGTCCAGGCTGGAGCCCAGAACGTGGCTTGTTCACAAGCACGCCAGGTGCTTCTCATGCATTTGGGGATTTGCTCTGTGGCAAAATGAGGTGGCAGTTACCTTTTCCGTCGGGTGTCAGTTTACATCAGTTCAGTACTTCACTTGTTTATTAGTTATCCCTCAGGTTCAGTCACCGTGCTAAGTACTTGGAGTTACGTAGGTCTGGAAGGACTTTCTCTGGGACTTACAGTCCGCCCTCCAGTAAGCTGGGAGTGGGCGCCTCTAGGTTATTGCTGAGAAGACTCCTGAGGCCTACCCACTGGCAGGAGTAACGCACATGTAACATAGGTGCTGCCCCTTTCCACACCTGCATCGGCATCTGTGGTTACTGGTGTGATAAATGCCCCAGCTACTGTCAGCCTTTAACACTCTAGTTAGAAATAGCATCATATCCAGATCTTGGGCGGGGAGTATTTGGGGAGAGGAAAGGACTGAGAGTCCTTGAGAGAGAGCGAGAAAGAGAGGGATGGAGGAAGAGAGGGAGTTTGAGGTTCTTGGAGAAGACACAAGTCAGAGGGGTTTTGTGGTTCTAGAACTTTACAGCAAGGGCTCAGAGGTGCAGTCAGGTAAAACCTGACTCCACTTATGTTTTCAACCAGAGGGAAGCCTTCGTGAAGCCAGGGTTCATGTCCCTGTGGACCCTGAGTATTTTCCTCTTCCCCCTTCCCAGCCCCGCCTTCTCTGACCACCTTCGCCAACCATCCAAATCCCAGTGGCACCAGGGCGAGGCCGCGGGGGTTTTCAACCCAGAGGGAGCCTCGGCTTTGCCTGGCAGACAAGGATGGGGAGATCCTGGCTACGCTTTCCTGGCATTTGTTTTGGGGGTGGGCTGTTGCTTTTTATATGATTTTAACTCCTCTTTGGTGAATTAAGGTTCTGCATACAGAAAAGCAGCTTATGTAACACGTTACTCATTTACTGCTGACTTCCCTGATCTGAGCTGTGGGAACAAGTGCTAAATTGGGGCTCCAGCGGGTGGTGCTTTGGTTTCAGACAGCGTTTTCCCCAGCAGTGTTTGTGAAGTGTGTGCCGAGACTCAGTACCGCTTTTGATTTCAACTCTCCTCCCGTGAAGACAGACGCCTTTGTGGTCTGGGTACCATCTGCCCCAGTATCCCTTCGGGAGCTTGTTAAGGATGGGCTCTGACCCATCCAGTGAATCTCGGGGGGCAGGGTGTGGATCATGTCTTGTAAATGCTGAATTCTAACAGCCACAGTGTCTGTGGTTGTAAGTGGTGGATGGTTCATTTGTATCCTTTTGTTGTAGGTCCGGAGTTGCTCCTTGAATTTTAAGCTTGTAAGTGGGAATGGGATTTGGTCCTTTAGAGGTTTAAAACCTGATGTGATTTCTCCTCCTTGCTGATCCTCTCTCTACCGGGCATCTCTCTCTCTCTCTCTCTAAACCAGAGCTATTTCATCTACACAGAAAAGCTATTGGTCTCCTTAACTCCTCGTGTGGTCTGGTGTAGAACCGGTTAGTGCTGTTTCACCAAAACGGGCCAAACATCAGTACCTGGTAGATTCACATGAGCCTTTAACCCGTGCAGACGTCCCTGACTAGGAGCCAGCCTTCTGCTCTGAGCCCCAGCACAACACAAAGACACCTGGGCTTCTGCGCATTTCCCGGAGCCAGTGAGTTTCCACTGTTGCCCGTGCCTGGACAGAGAGGAGGAAGCTCAGCTGCTGATGCTGAGCCTGTGGCCCCATGTCCACATTTCGCTGAATTTTGAGAATCATTGTCCTTGTGTCTTGATGACTGTTGTCTGTGCCGCCAGCGCTGCGTCTCGGGCACTGCTTATGCACCATCTTGCGAATTGTGCCCGCCGTCGAGTGGGTCACCCCACAGAGACGTGCAGCGTTTGCCATCTCCTCTCCATTGATCTTTTAAAATGATCTCAGCTTTCACTTCTTCTGTCGTGTTTGTTTATCTCCTCCTCTTCACTCTCTCAACATGGTCATCGTTCTCGCTTTTATCGATCATCATGGAGTAACTGTGTTTTCCAAGCACTTGAGAACTAAGCGAGAGTGTGGGAAATGTCCTGTGACTTTTGGGGACCAGGGGCTCTCAGACATGGAGCCAGCGTCGCAGTCCACTGGAGGCTGTTATAACTGACTACTGAGCCAGCCCCCAGCATTTCTGATTTTGTGGGTCTGGAGGAGAGCCTGTAAGTCTGCGTTTCTAGCAAGTTCCCAGATGAGCTGCTGGTCCAGGGACCCTGCTTCCAGAACCACTCTTCTGTGGGAATGAGCACCAAGATGGTTGGGCCGCCAGTTGCTGGTACTGACGAGAGTTGAGTCCCCTTGATCCGGACCTAGGGTTTGCAGTCACGAGAATTCTTCCGTTGAAAGTTTGTGAAAGACAAGGTTAAGTTGGAAGTTTTAGTGTATGGGAACTTGGTCGCTGGGCCTTGGAGCTTACAGAGTTCTTTCTGTGACTCCAAAGCAGTCCTCTCTGGAAGCTGTTTATTCTACCCATTTTTCAGAGGAGGAGACTGAGGTTACAAGTGCCCAGGTTGGGACTAGGAGAGAAATCCGGGCAATTCGACACCAGAGCTGGTCCCTAGATCACTGCCCCGAAGCAGGCAAGGTGGTTCCTGATCACTGATAAAACATGTGCCCAGACTGGGGTGTGCTGGTGTGCTGGCGGGCGAGCAGAAGCCGCCTCTCACACTCGTCCTCACTGCTTACTAAATTTTATTTAGTTTTTTGCTTTTAAGGGCTGTACCCACAGCATATGGAAATTCCCAGTCTAGGGGTTGAATCGGAGCTGCAGATGTTGGCCTACACCTCAGCCACAGCCATAGCAATGCCAGATCAGAGTCCTGTCCACGACCTGCACCACAGCTCACAGCAGAGCTGGATCCTTAACCCACTGTGCAAGGCCAGGGATTGAACCCACATCCTCATGGATATCAGTCAGGTTTGTATGCCGAGCTACCACGGGAGCGCCCTCCTTGCTTATTGATGGACGGAGGTCCTCCTTCTGAGCCTAAGAAATTGAGATTGAAACCCAGGATAAAGCGGTCAATTTCCTTAAAAAAAAAAAAAGATGCAGTTTAATACAATGGCTCATAGAAGACGAGAAAACCTGAAAGAGCCGTAACTCTTAGATTTTTCAGTAGGTCATTACACACCTCTCATGAGAAGTGGGAAGAAGGCACACAAGGCCCAGACGGTTTGATAGGTAAGCCCACCTAATGTTCTAGAACAGAAACGTTCCCTCTCTTACCCCAATGGTTGCAGAGAACAGAAAGAGAAAACTTTCAGTGAAGTCCGTATAACCTGGGTTTCCAGACCAAAGAGGGAGGGGAGAGGAGGAGCAAGGAAATTGTAGGTCAGTTTCCGTTACGGTGGTGAAAGTCCTGAATAAGCCTCCGGGGGTGTTACAGTCCCAGATGCTTCCTCCAAAGTGGGGTGGTTCCAGAAACCTCTCCTTCCATGCCCTGAACTTGACCCCGTTTCATGACCTTTAGAAAGACTGTGGTTTTTGGAGATGGCCAGCTTGTCCCTAGAGGGGCCTCACCGAAGCTGGCTCAGGACAGCCCAAGGGTGATGGGCAGTGGCCCCAAGCCATCTAGTGTATCACAGTTTAAAGAGGGTGTCCACTCAGGCCTCTTGTTAACAGAGGTGTCCAGCATCCTTCTCCCTGGGCACAACAGCGGTTTTTTTTTGGGGGGGGGGCGCTTCATGACATGTGGAGTTTCCAGGCCAGCGGTCAGTTGTGACAACACTGGGTCCTTTAACCCATGGTGCTGGGCCGGGGATCGAACTCCATCTGGTGCTGCAGAGATGGAGCTGATCCCATTGTACCACAGCAGGAACTCCCAGCTATTCTTTAACACACTTCAAACACCCACTGCCAGACCAGTAGCAAACGCCAAAGCCTAAGGGGTTCTCAGGTTTTTGTCTTTTCAGAGCAAGTGAGAGACTCGTGCGAATGAATGGGCTTAAAACCCTTTAAGGTGGCGACGTGAAGACCCATCCAACTTGGCCACTGGCTTTGAGTGGAAAGTGCCCGACTGCGATGGAAAATCCGACAGTGGGCTTGACCCATGGCAGACCCACAGGGGCAGTCGGCTCTCCTGGTTGTTCCCCATCCAGCGCTGGATTTTGGCATCTAGAGGAGGAGTCTGGATGAAACCTTGACTACTGTCGAGTTTGGGAAACCCCTTCATTACTTTCCCTGCCAGCGCAGATACTGTTTTCCTCACTCAACCACCTCAAAAAAAAAAAAAAAAAAAAAGTCTTAGGAACTGTTTCCAAGCCCCATTCATCAGTGGTGAACCGAGGAGAGTGGGGCGGCCAGTGGTAGCCCTCCGTCTCCAGGAGCAAGCTGTGAGGGGGACATGGTCTGCGGAGGGTCTCCAAACAGCGATCAAAGTCCGTTTGCACATGTTGGCAAAAAAACTGCACCTCCCCATCGGGGTGGACCCCCAGGACCACGGTTGCCCCCTCCACCCGCCCCACCGGCCCTCCAAAGAGCCAGTCTTCATTGATGGCCGTGATAACGCGGTGCCGGGCTTCTGCTGTAGTTGCAGCCTCGGTGTTAGTGTCTGACGACTGGGTATCGTTTCCTCCCCTCACTGGCGCTCTGACTCAGCCCCTTAGCCGCATAGCGTGTAACAGGCTTAGCCCTTTGGGCCTTGCTTAGGGACGGGGAAACGGGGGCTCGGAGGGGCCGCCCCGCGGAGGGCCGCGGCGAGGAGGAGGAGCGTGGGGCAGGCCTGGGGCTGCTGCAGCGCTCAGAGGTCCGCCACCTGTTTTGTACAAAGGCACTTCGTGCATTTAGGTTCAGACGGTGCCTGGTCAGCAGACCAGCAGCGAGCAGGAGAGAAAGTCGAGGCGCGGGGGATTATAATAGCTCATGGGCCGCCTGCAGCCTGTACCGAGGAGGCGTCAGTGTCGTCTGGATTGGACTGCGCATGTCGGTGGAATAATCTGCGTAGCGAGGGCCTGGAAGTTGACTTAAGTTTCCTGTTGATGGTGGAGACGGGAGGCGAGCGGGCGGAGTGGGCGGCTCCGCGGGGCAGGGGGCACGCTCTGAGCTGCGCGGCGCATCTCCACGTGACACAGCTCACATGGGCTCTGACCTTAGTCAGGCGGACTCAAGCCCTCCGACCGCTCGGGCCTCGCTAATCGTGACCGCAACAGCAGCGGCATCACTAGCAGATATTCGTGGTGTGGGTGCTGTGGGCGGGTGCCGGCCTGCGTTTTCTCTCCAGGAGCTCAGTCAGTCCTGACAGCTCTGTGCGGCAAGTTGTCCTTGTGTTCCCGGCGTGCTGGTGAGGACACCGCGCCTTTAAGAAGTCAGGACCCCTCCACGATCATGTGCTAGAGCCAGAATCCTGGCTCCGCTTCTTTTATTTTGAAAGTTTTATTTTCTCCTGTACCATCTTGTTGTATGATATCTGGCCAGATCTCAATCATACAGAAGGAAGAAGCTGTTCTCTTCATTTGTGCGTCTGTGCGCGCACATCTGTGTCCCTGCTTGTGTCTGTGTGTGTGGAAAACATTTTGCATGACAACATGTGCATTTTGATTTTTCTACTCAGTATCGCATATGCTTATTTCCACATCGGGTAGGTCTTAGTATGGGTGATTTTAGTCGTGCCGTTGTATTTTTTTCAAGAGAACATACCATGTTTTACTTAGTCTCCTGTCATTAGACATTCAGGTTGGGTCTAAATGTCTTTGGTTTTGTCTTGTTTTATTTCTGATCCGTTTTCTTCAAATTGATTCCAAGAGGCAGGATTGTACTGATAATTTTACCGTTTCTCCCTCTCCCCAGCACAAGACAACCGCACAGATATTTCACAGTAACCAGTGTGGCATGATTTTCTAGTCTTGCCGGTGTCTAGCCAGCTTTGTTTGGGGGTGTGGGAAGAGGAGCTTGCCTGTCTCTCTGGTTTGCCTTTGTCTGCTTATCACTGAGGTTGAGTCTTTTCTCCACATGCTCCTGGACTCTTTGTGGCCTGTCTGCTTCTGCCTTTGAACTTGGAGAGGATTTAGACTCATATGGACTAGGTACTTCCAGCCCTCGACGGAGGAGTTGGAGACGAGTGTGAGGTGTGCCTTCAGGCTGGCGGGGAGGTGGGCTTGGCCATGGGGTCGGTGTGTTTGGGGGAGGATGTAGGGAGATTTCTGGAGAGCTGGTGGGGCCAGGGGGCCTGAGGACCCAACCCCGATTGTACTCACAGGACTAGGTGCTCCGCAGTCATCACCAGAAGGGCTGATCCTGCATTTTCAGTGGAGGGTTTCTTGATGGACAGTCAGAAGAGACAGAAATGGCAAACTCCCCCCCCCCCCGGCCTGTATGTCAGCGGTGCTGGTGGAGGAGGGACTGTGGTTGCCCCCACGGCCATCACCCGCCCACTTCGAGCCGCCCAACCCAGTCCGCACAGGGCCTCCTGTAGTTCTGACTCAGTTCTGGGGCCGCCTGTCCCTTAGAGTCCACGGCTGGGCAGGCCCACTCTCCATGGTCCTCGTCACCTCAGGGTCCTGAGCCACAGAGGCTCTGGGCAGCGGCCACTGCCTCATCTTGTCCCCTCCTGGGCACATGGCGGAACCGTCCAGGCGTTCACCTCGGCCCCACCCTCTCCGACTTCCTGCGCATGTGGTGAAATGCATTGTCCACTCTTGTCCCTTCTTGCTTGTTTTCTTGTATTTCTACCTTTTAAAAGTTCATTCCTTCACTGCTGTTCCAGAGTGGTGTTGTCAGAGAGAAATGTGTTGGGGCGGTGGCCTTTCTAGCTGCGAGTCCCTAAAACGTCCCTTCCCTTTTCCCTCCCTTACTCTTTCCTTCCCTCGCTTCCTTCTTTTTAAAGTTAAAAAAGTAATGTTTAGAAAATTAAAACAATATGGAAATGTAAGCTTTTTAAAAATTCATTTACCGCTTCTTTTTTCTCAGATTCCATTTAGAGGTGACTGACATTAATATTTCCCTGTGGATCTTTCTCAATAATTCTCTAAGCAAGCGCAAATCGCATATACTTACATTCATTACACATTATATATTATGTATGTTGTGTGGATGGGATGGTGAACAAGAATAACCCCGCCTCTGTGGGTGTGGTGGGTGCATGTACACACACAGACACACACAGACACACATACACACATACACACACACACACAGTAACTAACAAGACACACACACACAGTAACTAACAAGACACACACACAGACACACACACACACAGTAACTAACAAGACACACACACACACAGTAACTAACAAGACACACACACACACACACACACACCACGTACCTAAGAAGCCAAGGCCTCCTGAGAAGGTGGCGTCTGAGTAAAGACTAGCAGTGGTGAGAACTCCTGGTTTAGATCTAAAAATCCATCTTTAGGAGTTCCCGTGGTGGCTCAGTGGTTAACGTATCCAACTAGGAACAATAAGGTTGCAGATTCGGTCCCTGGCCTCACTTAGTGGGTTAAGGATCTGGCATTGCCATGAGCTGTGGTGTAGGCTGCAGACACGGCTCGGATCCCACGTTGCTGTGGCTGTGGTGAAGGCCAGCAATTACAGCTCCTGTTGGACCCCTAGCCTGGGAACCTCCATATGCCGCGGGTGCGGCCCTAGATAAGGCAAAAAAAATAATAATAAATAAAAAATGAAAATCCATATTTGCCAGGTCTGAGGATGGTTTCCCTCTTGCAGGCTGCCTGGGGCTTCGCAGTGTGCACGGGCTGAGCTGTCCTCTCCTGCTGGGCATCCAGGCTGCCCCCAGGGCTTCACAGTTTGCAGGACTGAGCTGTCCTCTTCTCATGGGCATCCAGGCTGCCCCCAGGGCTTCACAGTTTGCAGGACTGAGCTGTCCTCTTCTCATGGGCATCCAGGCTGCCCCCAGGGCTTCACAGTTTGCAGGACTGAGCTGTCCTCTTCTCATGGGCATCCAGGCTGCCCCCCGGGGCTTCACAGTTTGCAGGACTGAGCTGTCCTCTTCTCATGGGCATCCAAGCTGTCCCCCCGGGGCCTCACAGTTTGCAGGGCTGAGGTGTCCTCTCCTCCAGGTGTCCAGGTTGCCTCCAGAGGCATGCACTCCTGCCAGCTCTGGCCCTTGCTGGTCTTTGTCATGCTTCTCTGAGTTCTGCTGGTTTGATTTTCATTTGCAAATGAGGGTGAGCCTCTTCTCAAGTCCCTGCCCCTTGTGTTTCTTTCCATGGGAAGGGCTTCTCGGAGGAGGTGCCAGGCAAGCTGAGGCTGACAGCCTGAGCTGGAACAAGCAAGGAAAAAGGCAGGGCGGGTGGGAGGCCATGGCTGCACACGCAGGAGCATAAGCCAAGGATCGCGTGTTTGGTGCGTGTTCCCCCATCGCAAAGAACACGGCCGCCCAGCCAGTTCTAGAGCAGCCTGCGGGGGAGGCTGAAGCTGCGGGGCTGGCTTAAGGACCAGCTGGACGGAGCCTGCAGCGGGAGGGTGTTTGGGGTTCTTTCCGGAAGGGGCTGAGGAAGCCCTTTGTGCAGCCCACACTCCCCCGGCTGCGAGGCCTCCCTGGTCGGGCTGCCTTGCTGCCTCCCCAGGGGTCTCCCCGTGCTGTGCGCGCGCCCGCAGGGGTGCGGTGAACCAGGTCCTCCCTGGCTCGCTCCAGGGTTCCCCCGTGGAAACATCCCTGACTCCCGCTGGCACCCCCAGAGCCGTGTTCCCTCGCTGCCCTCGGCACGTGATGCTCGCAGTCTGATTACCCACACGGTCTCTGTCCCCGTCCCCGGACGGTCAGCACCCCCTGCCCCCGTCGAGGGCCGCGCTGGTCTCTAGCTTGGCTCCCAGTTGTAGCTCCCACACCTAACACTTTGGGGCCCTCAGGGGGTGCTGCAGAACACCTGCCGAATGGAGGGGTTGGGGCCGTGAATGAATGAAGGCACCAGAGAAAAGCAGGAAGCCTCCCCTGCTTGGAAACGTGGGCCCTCTGCCCCTGGGAACCCCTGCCCGTCTGTCAAGCTGCCCGTCACTGGGCTGGGTGGTACCCCCACCCCCGGCCATCTCGCGCCTTGATGTCACGCTCCTGCTCCTGGCAGCTGCCTCAGAGCTGATGTTTTGTCAGGCTGTTAACAGCACCTGAAGGATGCCCCTTCGGTGTCTTGTCTGACAGTTGTTCTCACTGCCCGCCGCCAGAGGCCCTGCTGGCTGTGCTGCTTCTCCTCCCTTAGCAGTCACGCAGTCTCCCCCGCTCTTAATCAAGCGCCTGGGCCCAGACCCCGCATGTCCTCCACCAAGGGTGTCACGTGTCCTTTTCAGCAGCATGCCTTTCCTTCGCGTCCCCTGTCTGTATTCATGGTCCTTCGCTACGAGAGAGAAAACGCAGCAGACTTCTTAGGAAGAGTCCTCTTCACAGAGAGGACTTGCAGATCCCTCATCTAAACTTGTGTCCCCTTTGGAGGCAGCCTGGCAGGCAGGAGACTAGAAGGAATGAGCATGCGTTTTGGAGCCGGAGGGTCTGTGAGTTCAAGTACAAACGCTGCCTCTCGCTAAGTCAGTGTCTCCAGGCAAGTCTTTGCAGCTTGGAGCCTCAGTTTCATCTCTGTATATGAGCAGAACCCGCCACAAAGGATTGCATGGTGAATCCCCACAGCAGTCAGTGCAGGTGGACGTTTGTTTCACTTCCTCCCCTTCTTAGACTGCAGTGCTCGCTGCTCATGGGGCCTCTCCTTGTACCCAAGGCAGGCTTTGCCCCCTCTTGCCATGTGCCCTGTTTCTCACGGACCCTAGGATTTTGTTTTGTTTTCTTTTATTTTTCAGCTGCACCCGTAGCATGTGGAAGTTCCCGGGCCAGGGCTTGAACCCGAGCTAGAGCATTGGCAATGCCGGATCCTTAACTACTTGGCCACCAGGGAACTCCAGCACTAGGTTATTAATTTTTATCTTGTTCATGTAAACAGCCAGGCAAACTCAGGAGGCCCCACGACTGAGCCTGTCCCTGTGTCCTTGATGGTTGTCAGAGTGGAGTCTGCCACCTGCATCTTGGCGACAATGATTCTGGGTTGGAGGTTCCTGTCTCCAAGGTTTTTCTTTTTCCTCCTGTACACTAGCACTCTGGTGTTTTCCCACCTTCAGCCTCTTTCTCCTTTCTCTCCCTCTTCTCCACCCTGGAGGGAAGGGCATCTGTGCTGAGTTCCCACTGCCGGCCTGGCTTCCCACTAGCAACTCAGCCCGAGTCAGGTCTGAGAGAGGAACCCCTGGCGGTGGGTTAACTGAGGACCCGTGGGTGCCAGGTGTGCGGTCGGGGGCTGAGGCTATAGCCATGGGGGTGGGGGCGGGTGGGGAGGTGCTTCCTGTCCTCACCCGGCTCACGTCCTTGGGCAAAAACCCGAGGAGGCAGCTGAACATGACCGCACCCCGAGGCACAGGAGTGCCCCATGGGAGTGAGGAATTAGAGTAGCCAAGGGGCTTCCAGGTGGAGGGACGTCAAGTCTGAGACCTGAGGATGCGTAGAGTTTAGTCAGGTGCAGGGGAGAACAAAGAATGTTCTGGACCGTAGGAACCGCGGTTTATGAAGATTTGTAGAGGATACGTAACACTGACCTCACACGTCCTCAGTCAGCTCCGTTTGTGCCTTCTTCATCAAACATTCAGTGACTCCTTCGAGCCAGCACCACGTACCTAGAAGCAGGTCACCATGCATACTGGTGAACAGGCGACGATGCTCACAGTTTAGGGGAGAAAACAACTAACCAGGGAAAAGACAAATGGCAGTTTCCTTACCATGCCAAAATAGCCAGCCTTTATTGATTGAGCCCGTGCTGTGAGCCCTGCGGCCCGTATGTAGTAACTAATTTAACCCAGGAGATGGGGTCCCTTTCTCTCCCCTTTACGGATAAGGAAACCGAGGTGTGTGCGGGGGTGAGGTGACCTGCCTGTGGTCCATCCAGTTGGTAGGCGGCTGCTCGGGATTCAGACCCCGCGGGTCTGGCTCCAGACCACTGTTCTACACTGCTGCTCTTGCGGGGTGGGCCATCTGCCAGGGCAGAGGAGAGCTACTCCGACTTGAAAACCCATTTTTCTCTCAGTCTTCCGAGACGATGATTTTTTTTCTTTCCCGCCTTTCAGTTAAAGAGGCAGTTACTTTGCGCCCACTGCGTGCTGGGAACTGGGGATTAGAGATGACAAGCCTCGTCTTCCAAAGAACTCATTATGCTAATTAAGGCATCGCATGCTCCTGGCTGGCCTGCTGCAAAGCTGACTGTGCCCAGCCCTTGGGAAGGGTCTGGACAGACCGCCCCAGGGGCCCCAAGGGGTGGGCTGTTGCCAGGTATCCAGGCAGAAAGTCGTGAATGGCAGCAACATCGGGCCAAGGGGCTAGCTGTTGCTGGCCCAGGAGCAGGAGCGATTAGGGTGTTTAAGTGGCAGGAGTGACAGCTGAAGTTGGCGGGCAGGCTGAGGGCAGGAGGCAGAGTGTGGTTGCAGAGGCGTGCCAGGAACAGAGGAGAGAATGACATTTCGGTGGAGTCCCTTTCTACCCTGAAGGCGCTGGGGAGTCTTTGCCGGCTCCCCCCGGGTTCTGGTCTAATAGTGCTTTGCGGACCCACCTGGCCTGGGGCGGGAGAGGGGAGGGGCGTGTAACACAGGAGACATGATTCCGCACCTGTAGAAAAAAGTTTCTTTTAATCAGGTTAGCGTGCACTCTGGATTCATGCTCCGCTATTTAAACATTTAGACAGTCAGCGGGAGACGTGAGATATGCGGCCATCACTCCCAGCAATGCTAAAGTAACCTGGGCACTTTCTGGAAATTCCTAGTGTATGGATTTCATCAGGCGTGACTATAACGTGCCAGGTGATGGCTGACATGGCGGAGAAAGATTTTTTTTAATTTGTCTAATTTATTTATGTTTTTTACAATTATAAAGCTTATTGTCCATTTATTTATTACGAGGTATTACATGGCTGTATTCGCCACCTTGCACGATACTTTTGGAGCCTGTACCAGGCTCAGTACTTTGTACCTCCCAGTGCCCGTCCCCTGAGTTTCCACCCACCGCCCCTCCCACCCCAGCCGGTGACCATGAGTTTGTTTCCTATGAGTCTGCTTCTGTTTTGTTATATTCACTGGTTGGTTGTCTTTTTCTTAGATCCCATATAAAAGTGATATCACATAGTATTTGTCTTCATCTGACGTGTTTCACTTAGTTACAATGCCTTCAGGAAGATTGTTTGGGACGTGCCTGTAAATTTGAACATTGCTCTTGAATTCAGCCCTGAGATCAGGGATTCTGTGCATGGTGACAGGGGCTGGGACAGCGACCACCCGCCATGAAATGATGCCACAAGTACCGAGTGTCTGTTGAACTCTTCAGACTCTCAGGACACAAGCGGGTAGAGTGACCGGAGGCCTCCCCTCTCCCCACCAGTAAAGAACCTGAGCCCCAGCCCCGCTTCAGTGGAAAGCAGCTGCTGTCCCATGCTGAATCTGCTGGCAGCACCTCATCCCTGGTGTGGGCAGAAGAACACCCATGCGTTACCTTTGCACCCTCCTACTTCGCCTCCCGGTGCAGCCTCAGAATGGCCCACGCGTCAGAGGTCTCTGGTGAGTCAGCCACAGACCAGGAAGTGGTTCTTAGGCGCAAGAACTATCACTTTCTCTTCTAAGAACTGCAGCTGGAAAGCCCGGCAGTCAACAGAGGGATGGTTCCCCCCCCCACTGCGGACCTGATGAGCCTTCTCTCTTGTTTAGGTTAAGCCCTCCCTCTGCTTGCAGCTGATGGTCCTCAGGTTTGAATTGCCCTCTGGGTGCTCCAGGCCCTCATCTCTGTGAATCGCGTCTGCTTCCCAAGACAGTGACCAGGACTGGGATGCTGGGGCAAAGGACCAGAAGGGAAAAGCTTAATCTTTGTACCTTTTCACGGGGACAGCAGCAGATCCATCACAACTTCCCTATCCTGCTCTCCAGCCTCTGGCTCTCAGTCTCCCAGTTTTGGCTGGAAGTTAAAACTTCTCTCGGTCTCCCATTGTGTGTCTAACACATGTTTATCTGCACCTTCGTTTATTCAGCAATGATTGAGCCACCGCTGTGTGCTGGGCTGCACTGGTTCTAAAGAGACAGGAAAAGGAATTCCCTGGTGGTGCATCAGGTTAAGGATCCAGCATTGTCATTGCCATGGCATGGGTTCAATCCCTGGCCCAGGAACTTCTGCGGACATGGCCAAAAAAAAAACAAAAAAGATACGGGAATGGCCAACACAGCTCTTACCCTTAAAAATCTGTGTGTGGGTGAGGAGGGGGTGATGCGTGCCAGAAAAGCGATGTCAGCATTTGCAAGTTAAGGAAGATAATTATCCTGCAGTGTGGTTATTACCTGCACTGTTCAATATGGCAGCTGCCAGCCACAGGTGGTTAAAGTTAGATTTCAGTCCATTAGACAGGATTTTTCTGTTTCAATAGCCAGATGTGACTCTAGGGTACTGTATTGGGCAGTGCAGCTAGCACACATTCCCAGCCTTGCAGGGGGTTCTTTAGACAATGTTGAATTCTCCGGTAAGTTTTGAGTGCAGGATCTGTCTCTGCTTCTGCCCACTGGGTACCCCAGGAGCCGTAGGTACTCATTAATGGGATGCTGAGCGCGTGGAGGGAGGTGCGGTAAAGGCTGTAAAAAGAAGACTGTACAGGTGGCCTCTGGAAGAGGGGTGCCCTGCTCTGGAAGAATTCCTAAGCAGATCACAGCGGAGCTGCATGGAGAAGGGTGAGGAGACTTTGACCAGGTGGTGGTGGGGGGTCGTCCCGGAGAAAGTGACTCTGGTCTTGGGCCACCTTCCTTCTGTGTCCTGATGGCTCACACCACAAGAAGGTGCTACTATTTCCTCCACGAGCGAAGGTAGCTTCATACCGCTCACACCGTGCGCTCTCCCCAGGCATCTTTTAGAAGTGAGATCTCGCCCAGCTGTTGTGGAGCAGAAGGTCAGGCATGATGAAAACACCAGTTCGTCATCCAGATGTGAGAGCAGCCTGATTGCAGGAATCAGATGTTTCTATGCCTGTGCTTAATACCAAGGTTTGGAAGTGTGACCAACACATGGAGAAATGAGAATGGAACCTGTCCCAGCATTGGGAGTGTAAATACGAGGTTGGCACGTGGTGTGACAAGGCTGTCACGCTTACTTTCCTCCATTTGTTTCACACTCATTCATTGTCTTTTAGGGGGGAAGGCACCCGTGGCACATGGAGATTCCCAGGCTAGGGATCAAATCGGAGCTACGGCTGCCAGCCTATACCACGCCCACTGCAACATGGGATCTGAGCGTGTCTGCTACCTACACCACAGTGCATGGCAATGCTGGATCCTTAACCCCCTGAGCAATGCCAAGGATTGAACCTGCATCCTCATGGATGCAAGTCAGTTTTGTTTCCACTAAGCCACAATGGGAACTCGTTTATTCTCTTGATGAACCCTGTACAGTACTGTAAGGCACTGTGCTCAGTCCTGCAGACACAGAGGTGAGTGACTCTCAGGCTTGTCCCCAAGACCTACAATCAGGCAGCAGCATCAGGCAGGTGCGGAGATGGTGGTAACCCAGTGACGTAAGCATGGCTTGGTAACAGCTCCATGTGACCCTGGAACCAGGTGTGGCACCCAGACTTTCATTCCTGCTTTGTTCAGTGGGCTCTCGGGAGGAAAAGCAGAACATTCCTCAGAGGCAGCACCAGGGGAAAGCCCCAGGCCAGTGTAGGTTTGAGTCTTGTTTGAGTTTGAACCCTCTGCTGGCCCTTCCTAGAGGCCTGCCCTTGGGTTTAGCTTTTCTCACCTATAAAACATGGGTCAAACAGTGTCTTACAGGGTTCTTCTCAGGACTGGGTGAGGGAACGTGTGTGAATCATATCATAAGCAGTCAGCAAAATAGAATTGTTGCATTCTGGTGAACATCGAGAGAACGGACTTTGAGAGTGAAGCTGTATCGACCCTGAACACTGCCATGTCGGATTGGTCCAGGCAGGTGTGGATGGCTCCACGCCCAGCTGCCCATGATAGTCACAGAGGCGCTTTAGATCCTAAGGAAGACAGAGTGTGAAACCAGCCCAGATGGCGCACGCCCCACCCAGGGACTGCATCCTTTGGTAACCTGTTTAAATTCTCCTTCCTTCCTCACTGTCCAGAGGATGCTTGGTGCTCTTCAATGCTTGGAGTTATCATGTTCCTGGTGGGGTATGTGGACAGGGACCCTGAGCTCTGCCTAGAGTGGCCGATGCTGCCTGCAGCAGTGTCCTGCAGTCTGTCCCTCGTCTGTCCAGTCCTCTGTGGCCTCTGCCACACCTTTACCCACTACCTTCCTCGAAAGCTCACCCCTCCTCCCTGACCAACTTTTCCCTTATCTTTCAGATAACAGCTTTCTGTTTCTCTTCGTGTATGTTACAAACTGCAGTGCATTTCCTGGCACACCTCTTCCTGCTGCACAGTGACAACCGTGCAGTGTGTCTTAACACTTTTGGAGTCATTACATCATTTCTTGGCTGCACAGGTTTCCCTCCCTCACTAGCTGATTTGAGATGCCTTTTTCCGTCTTCAAGAGTCCTTATGGAATCTTACATACATCTGGGTTCTTTATTCTTTTCTCCAATCTGATCAACCCTACTTTTAATATCTAAGTCTAATCTGCTCACAAATTAATGGGTTATCAATATGTTTTGATTTTTCTCCTGTTTTATCTTGCATTTTCATCTTCCTCTGTTTCTCTGCTCCTTCTCCTCTCCCCACCCCCTGCCCATTTCATACTTTTGAATCAAAATGATACATTTTATATATTCCCTCTCCCTAGGCTAACTTGGAAGCTAGCCATGGATTATATTTATATTCTTAAATTTTGGCCTACATACTTGACGGTGAGTTATTTCTCATTGATATAGTGCCTTCCTCTTTATTAAACAAGGAAGACTGTACTTGGTTTTAGCTTCTCAATGACCATCTTGTTTTTGTTTTGTCCAGTGAATGTTGTTAAACACCAAAAACTTTTTTTTATTATTTTTGTAGTCAGTAATTACAGTTACTAAATGGAAACCATCACCTCTCTTTTTTATCTTGTCTTCTTATGAATTAACTTTTTTGGTTTGCTGAAGTTTCTCTTTATAATTCTTTTAAGAGTATGTGGTAGATAAACTCAGCTTTTGGGTATCTGAAGCAACCATTTACTTGGTTCTTTAAGTACAGTTTTAGCTGGGTATAAAATTCTTGGTTGATAGTTATTTTCTCCTAGCATCTTGATGATGGTTTACTTTTTTCAGATGTACAGCAAAGTGATTCAGTGGTATACATATTTATCTATTCACTTATGTATTTGTATATTTAAATTATTTTCCATTAAAGGTTATTTTGAGATATTGACTACATTGCTCTGTGCTATAAAGCAGGTCCTTGTTTATTTATTTTATATATGATAGTGTGTATATGTTAATCCCAAACTACTAATTTATCCCTCCCTCCCTCTCCAGTAATATTTAGTATGGGTATTTTCTAAGAAAAAGGATATTCTCTCAAGTCAACACAGTTCAGTGGTGAAATTTGAGAAATTTAACATTGATACAATACTTTCATCTAATCTTTGCTTCATATTCCAACTCTTCCTATTATTCCAATAATTTTCTTTAGACTGTTTTTTCCCTCCAGTGTAGAATCCAGCTCAGAATCCCAGGAAGCCTTTAGTTGTCATGTCTTTTTAATCTCCCTTAATCTGGAGCAGTTCCTTTTTCTTCTGTTGTCCTCATTGACACTGACATTTTTGAAGGATTCAGTCCAGTTATTTTACAGGGCGTTCCTTACTTTGAGTTTGTCTGATATTTCCTCAGGACTAGAGGAAATAGTTATTCATCTCCACTGAAATGCTGTATATGATATTTTTTTTATCTTATTCGTCCATCTCCTTCCTTTCTCCCTTCCACCCCCACTTCCTCCTCCTCTCTCTGTCTTTATCTGTTAGTACAGACTTGAAGATTATTGTTTGATACAGTGATTTATAATTATTTCTGCCCCTTATTTACTTTTATGTTCCAATTGTCCTAGATTTGGCCAGTGGGAGCCCCTGCAAGCTGCTTTATATGTCCTTTCGACATACCTGATTATTCTTTTTATCATTTCCTTACTTTCAGGTACAATAAGAGTTTCCAGCTCAATTTGTACCTTGCCTGCCTAAACCCTCGAAGCAGCTATTTCTCTGGGAAGCCCTAGCTTATTTTAACGGGGATGGATGTTTAGAAGCTGGCATCTAGGATCTAAGTGTGCTCATTGTTGTTAGAGCTTCATTTCTTCTAAGTCCTTTCAGCTAATAGTGCCTCTATATTTTTAATTTTTTAAATTGTGAGTTAATCCTGATACCTCCAATTTCATTCTAATCCCACCAAATTCTTCCTTGCCTTCCCACATTCCATATTGATATGTACCTTCTTCCTCAAAGAGAACCCTGTCTTTCCATAACATCACACAATTACTCATTTGCCCACCCTATACTGCTCATAAAGTATGTTAGAATTGCTCTGCCCTTACCATCATTAAGATCGGAGCCACTAAGAAAAAGCCAAGATTTGCCTGATGGTGTATAAGTCATTACATTGATTCCAAACGTTATTTTCATTGATTGTCCCCCCCTCCGCCCTTTTCTGTAAATACGTACTACATGATCCATGGTTGGTTGAATCTGTGGGTGCAGAACTGTGGCTACAGAGGACTGACTGTAAAGTTATACCCTGATTTTTGACTGTGTGGGGTTGGTGTCCCCAACCCCTGCATTCTTCAAGGGTCTCCTGTCACTCCTTCCCCATCCTTTCTCCTCTGTTCTCTCTGCCAACCACTGTGGGTAACCAGTTTCATCATTTTCTAGTTTATTCCTCCTTCCTCTGCTTCATTTTGCAAAAGCAACGCATTTGTCTATTGCCCCTTCTTTCTTACACTAAAGGTTGAATACTTTTGCACCTTGCCTCTCTTCACTTGAAGATATGTTTTGGAAATCACTCATTAGTCTATAGCATTCATTCTCATTCTTTTTATAGCTACGCAGTGCTCCATTGTGTAGGTGCACCATAGTTTCTTTCCCTAATCTGTGCTTGGATATTTAGATGTCCCAATATTTTGCAACTGTGAATAAGGCTGTAAGGAATCATCTTATACATATTTTTTGGTATATTTTTATGTTACATTTCCAGAAGTGGGATCGCTGAGTTGAGAGTAAATGCACAATTTTGTCACATATTGCCAAATTCCCTTCCATAGCAGTTGTACCATTTTGCATTCCACCCACAATTAAGAGAATGCCCAAGTCCCCACATCCTCTCTAGAAGAGGATATTGTTGGGATTCTGAACTTTTGCCAAGTGAAAAGGTAAAGAAATGTATCTCCATGTGGTTTTAGTTTGCATTATCTTTTTGAGTGAAGTCATGATCTTTTCTTATGCTTAAGGGCTATTTTTATGTAATGTACGTGGATTATCTGGCCATATCTTCTGTCCATTTTTTTTCTGGAAGAGTTTCAGTCTTTTGGTCCTCATTCCTTAAAATTTCTTTACAATTTGGGAATCTTTTATCTGTGAAATGCAATTTTTTTTTCTGTTTTGTCATTTGCTTTTTAATTAGTTCTTTACCTCACCCCATGCTCTTTTCCTGTGTGCTTTTGTCTGAGAATTTGTCTATTTTAAATGACTGTTTTCCTAACATCATGTTGAACATTCTAAACATTCCTCTCTTGGAAGTCCTTGTCAGGTTTTCTCATGATACTGATTTCCTTTGGCATCATCTTTGTCACCAGTGTTGATTTTATGGGCCAGAATGCTAAGCGTTAGGTATCTTCCTGTTTTGGAATTTGGGGTACAGGCTCATTTCAGGAGGGAAGTTTGTTTTGTCTTTCTTTGCTTCCTCTGTCTCCCTCCTTCTCTGACAGTTTTGTTTGCCTGCACCTGGCCCAGAACTCCTGATAAAGCCTTGGCCGTGGGCAGCTCTTGGTCTTGTCCCTGTTGTTCTGCCTTCGTGGAGGGTCTCCCATCATCCCCTGGCATCCAGCCTTGGGCCTGGGTCCTTCTCCTGTCTCATGTGGGCGCCTTGGTTTCTGCTGCCTGTATCCCCTTCCTGCCCAGTGCTCCTGGCTCCCACCCCCATGCCATGCTTGGTATTGACGTCCGGGCTCTAACACACAGGTGATTATCTTGCTGTGAGCCTGGTGTTTTATCTGTCACTTTGCATGTCAGAGCCTTCTGAGTGGGGAATGCTCCTTTATACTCAGAAGAAAGGCACGTGGGAAGGCTTGGAGGGAATGGAAGGAAGGAAACTAGCCTGGCGGGCGTTTCCTTTGTCCCAGAAATGCAGCACGTGTCATTTCCTTGACTTCACAACAGTCCTTCGAGGCAGGCATGGCATCTCCCATCCCATGAGTGGGCGGTGGGGGTGCAGAGCTGGTAGCGAGCCCCTCCAGGCTCACAGCCCAAAGAGGACGGGGTGTGGGGGTTGGAAGGCTGGTCCACTGTTGGGTTTCACTCTGGCTTTTGGGCTCATCGGGTGGTCTGTCCCCTCTCTGCCTGGAACACCCCGTCTCCACTGGTCCCCTATGTTGGAATTGAAGGAAGTATGTGGGGCTGGGAGTGGGAGAGGGCTCCAAGGCATCACCAGCTAGTTCCTCGGTTTTGGAACGACTTGGTGTCCTTCAGCAAACATTTCTGAAGTGCCTGGAATGAGCCAGGTGCTTGCCAATCCCACGCTGGTTCTCTAACTAAACTAACTCAGAACAGCTCTGAGAAGTGGGTACCATTAACCCTATCTTACAACGAAAGAGATGACCCAGCAAGGAGAGCTCACGGGGCTTCCTGGCTTCTCCCGATGAGCAGATGCAGGGCTGGGATTCCCAAGATGTATGGCCGCAAAGCCCCAACGTCCATGCTTCCAGCATGTTCTCTCTTCCACATGGCTTCCCACCAGCCAACCTCAGCCTCTCCGGAGGCTTGATGCCCCAGAAGGGGATCAGCCTTGAGAGCAGCTGGGTGTGAGGGCAGAGTTAGGTCCAGAACTGTGAATCCAGGCTCCGGGGAGGTTTCCTCCCTTCCATGGCCCACAGCTGGTGCAACTCCCAAGTCACCTTCGGAGATGTGAGCCCTGTGTCCTCATGGAGAATAAATGCATCTGTGCTCCTCACTTTTATGGTTTATTTGGTCCGTGGTCTCTGGGGACTGCTTCGCCTGGTGGTCTCTCAGAAAAACCTCGGGCTCCCTCACAGAAGTCCCCCCAGTGTTCCTTATCACGTCACCCTGCCTTCTCCCATCTCTAATTATTTTAACTCTTCGTTTCCTTTCCACCTCCGTCATCTGAAGCAAGCTCTGGGCGGGCATGGACCTAATTGCTGTGATTTTTGCTGAATCTCCATCATCTGGTGTCATAGCCAGCCCAGAGGAGGTGCCAGCTAATTCGATTTTGAGTGAATGAAGAAGACGAGAGGCAACTGGCTCTCATCCCGGCTCAGCCACGTGAAACCTCTGTGGCGTCCAGCAAGTTAGTCACTTGTCCTCATCTGCAGAACAGATTAGATGTGGCAGTTTTCCAAGACTCTTGAGCCTTTTAGGAGCTGCCCAGAGAAGGTAACCCTCAGGTCCTCCTCCTTGATGTGGTTGTACCCTCCGCTTGGCTGGGGGCAGGAGGAGTCTGGTTAGAGGTTTCCCGGCCCTGGGAAGCCCTGAAGTTCCCCAACTTCTGGCTTCTCACTGGCAGGAGCTGGTGGCTCGCACAAAGAACAGGTCTGCTAGGGGCCCCCGAAACCAGCTCCAATCAGGAAGCCTTTCCGAGGAGCTGAAGGTTTTGAGGTTGACCGCGAAGAAACAGCTCCCTTTACACAAGCCTTTTAATTAAATGCTCTCGTTTACCTTGCGGGCTTCCCCGAGGCATTGGGCCACGTCGTGGTGTGTGACGAAGTTCAGTAGCTTTGCATGATGGAAAAGTCAAGTACAAGACGAGGGGGCTTCTCCGAGTCGGTAGGATGACACAGGGACCGCGGCTTCTGTGCCCTCTTGGGGCTGGCGCTCTCTGGGTGAGGACTAGGGCTCGGGAAGGGCAGTTCCTGGTCCCTGCCTTTGCCTTGGTTCTCGGGCTTCCAAGACCCCCAGTGCTAACTGAAAGAACCGAAGTTCCGCGGTCCAGACTGGTTCTTCAAACTGGTTCCTGGAGCAAGCACAGGCAGCAGTGTGGGGCGGGCCCAGCGGGCTGTTTTGTTTTGTTTTTTAAGATTTTTATTTTTTCTGTTATGGCTGATTTACAGCATTCTGTCAGTTTCTGTTGTACAGCAGAGCGACCCAGTCATATGTATATATGCATTCTTTTTCTCACTGTCCTCCATCAGGCTGGTTTTTAATAGTTCTCCAGGTGCCTGATACAGTATAAGAACCACCTTCTTGATTGTTAGACTCTCAGGGGACCTGTTTTTGTTTTCTTTTTAAGTGAAGTTTAAACAGTTTTTTTTTTCCTTCTTTGGCCACCATGTAGCAGGCATATGGAGTTCTCAGGCCAGGGATCAAGTCCAAGCCACAGTTGTGACCTACAGCACAGCTGTCGCAACGCCGGATGCCTGCGGCGATGTGGATCAATGTGGCGACCCTGTGCTGGGCGGGGAGTGAACCTGCATCCTCGCGCAGCCAAGACACGGCTGATCCCGTTGCACTGCAGTGGGAACTCCTAAACTTCGATTTTTTGCACAGTTTTAGATATCCAGAAAAATGGGAAAGGTAATACAAAGAGTTCCTGTCTGCCCGTGCTCACCTTCTCCGCTGATAATGAATACCTTAATTAGTATGGCACAGCTGTTCCAGTCGATGGACCGGTACTGACGCACTGTTATTAACTGACGCCTGCACCTTATCCTGATATCTGTTCTAGAATCCTATCCAGGATCCCACATCAGGTTTAGACCTGGTGTCTCCTTAGGTTCCTCTGGGCTGTGACGGTTCCCCAGACTTTGCTGGGTTTTGATGACCTTCCCAGTTTTGAAGGGTACCGATTGGGTATTTGGTAAAACACCCCTCGTGTGTCTGATGTGTTTCTCATAACCGGACCGGGGCTGTGGGTTTTTGAGAGCGAGACCCGAGAGGTCCAGGGCCCTCTCTCTGCATCGTATGGAGGGTGCAGGTCATGCCCCCACTGAGCCCTCTCGGTGTTGGTGATTTCTTAAAGTCTATTCTGCATTCTGCATTTTTTAGGTGACATTTTTATGCACGAAAAAGAGCTTTCCATTTTTTCTATCCTGTTCTTTGAAATATCACTCAAATTCTTTGTATATTCAGTGTAATTAAAATTCATTATTCTTTTTGATTCTCCAGTCATCCCAAATTTGGTAAGTGAAAGCCCCACAAGCTAGCTCTTATGTCCCATTGGTTTGCACACACACACACACACACACACACCCCGCCTTTTTTGCTCTTTAGGACCTCACCTGCAGCATATGGAACTTCGCAGGCTAGGGGTTGAATCGGAGCTATACCTGCTGTCCTACGCCGCAGCCGCAGCAACGCGGGATCCTGAGTCATGGCTACGACATACATGACAGCTCAGGGTAATGCTGGATCCTTAACCCAGTGAGCGAGGCCAGGGATCGAACCTGCATCCTCATGGATCTTAGTCAATTCCGTTACCACTGAGCCACGACGGGGACTCCCCAGTGTTTGTCTTGACGGCCTGGCCTGGCGGTGCCATCTGCCCCCATGTGGTTTCCCCATGTGCTACTAAGCTACTCTCCCTTTTGGCCTCCCAGCTTTTCACAGTGTTAGGAAGGAAGTGCCTATGCAGCCCACACATAAAGGTGTTATGTTCTGAGAGTTCCCTTGTGGTGCAGTGGGTTAAGGATCTGGTGTTGTTATTGCTGTGGCTCGGGTTCAGTCCCTGGCCTGGGAACTTCAACATGCTGCAGGTGCAACCAAAACAAAAACAAAAACAAAAAAAAAGATGTTGTGTTTTGCCTTCTTGAGAGAAGAGCGTATACATAAACCATTGGAATTCTCCATGGGAGCTTCAGCTCTTGTCTTTCGGGTATTCATGCAGTCCATCATTTAATTATGTCAGCGTGGACTCATGGATACTTATCTGATGCTTTCAGTTATATGCCATGTGTAGCCCTATATTTCATTCCTCAAACTGTTCCATCTTTGGCCCTTGGGAGCTCTTTCAGCTGGCTCCCGGGTCCTTCTGAAACACCCCCATCACTGTGGAAGTTTGTTTTTGTTTTTGTTTTTGAGTGCTTCCTTCCTCTCAGCCTCTCCAAGCTTATCCTGCACGTTTCCTGCCCCAGTCCTAAAATGAGACACTTCTCTGGAGCGTCCCGGTTCCTTTCACTGAGGATGGTGTCAGAAACCGAGATCGGGGCTCCAGGTGTGCTCAGTGCTGTTGGGATGTCAGATTCTGCCTCTCTGCTGACAGAGCAGAGAAATACCTGTGTGTATACTCGCCTGTGTAGACCTGCTTGTCTGCAAATACTTGCGTTTATAACCGTCTGCATCTGTGTTCATAGTGCTGTCTTCAGCGTGCGTCTGTTACCACGTGAACCCTTCTCGCCTCTTCCCCTTGGGAACCTGTAACCCCACCCCAGCAGTGGGAAACCTTCCTCCTGCCTCTGCCACCCGTTTATGCAGCGGTTCAACTCCACCAGACACGTGTAGCGTCAGGACTGTTCACTTAGCTCCTCGGGAATCAACTTTATCACCCGGAAGACAGTGCCTCTGTACAGGTCCTTTTGCCTTTAGTTTTACAGACACCCCCCCCCCCCAATTCTTAAAGTCACTTAAGTTAGCACCTGTCTCCTTCCATCCCCCTTCAGACGGGTGGCTTCGTGCATCAGTCCTACAGTCCGATTCTTTTATCGTGTTCTGAGTTCCATCTTTGGATTCCCCCAGTGTCTTAAAATTTTTCCTGAAATTTGCATACTTTAAGGCTCCCTGTCTATGCTGTAAAGTTCTCTGGGTTTCAACAAATGCTTCATGTCCCCTATTCACCGTGACAGTGTCATGCCCGGTAGGTTCGCTCCCTAAAAAATTCCCCTGTGCTTCACGAGGTCCCCCCAACCCCCGCCTTACTCCACCTCAAGCCCTGGCAACCCCCCACCTTCTTACTCTTTCTCTACTTTCGCCTTTTCGAGAATGTCATATAGTTGGAATCATACAGTGAGGAGCCTTTGCAGACTGGCTTCTTTCACTTAGGAATATGCATTTGAGATTAGTTCGTGTATTTTCATGGCTTTTTTTTTTAATTGCTGAATGATGTCCCGTTCTGTGAGTGAACTGGAGTTGATCCATTCCCCTGGAAAGGGCACCTTGGTTGCTTCTGACTTTTCGGCAAATAAGAGTAAAGCTGAAGTTTTGGCGGTTTGGTTTGGTTTCATCTGGGGGCCCTAAGTGGATTCCCGTCGCTGAAGGCATCGGAGCAGAAGCTGGGTGCTCGCAGGTACACGTGTGGGAGAGGAAATAGGGTCACACAGAGGAGCCCTTCACAAAACTGGAGATGGAGTGGTTAAGCCCCCGGCCCTTGACCCCACCGCACCCCGAGAACACAGTGTGCTCGGTGGTCCCAGCCACGTCTGGTCCTCTCCATGAAAATCTGAGCGTTCTCTGATCCCCACTCTGACGTCACCATTCCCCAGCCAGTTTCTCACTGTGTTTGTCTGATTTCGGAAGGCTCTGCTCTGACCAACGGGGGATTAAACCTGCACAGCCCGGTGAAGAGGAAGCTGGAAACAGAGAAGGACTATGTCTTTGACAAGAGGCTCAGGTACAGCGTCCGCCAGAACGAAAGCAACTGTCGGTTTCGGGACATTGTCGTGCGGAAGGAAGAGGGGTTCACGCACATCCTGCTGTCCAGCCAGACCTCGGACAACAACGCGCTGACCCCCGAGGTGAGCGGGCCGGGCCGGGAGGGGCTCTCCTGCAGTCCCCGTGTCACTGGCTCTCTCCCTGTGCCCTCGGGCGACGGCCACCACGTGCGCACGCTCACTGCGGGACGCACTGTGCTCATCGCTTTCCGTCCATTATCCGTCTCGTCTTTATGAGCGGGGACCGTATTACCCAGATTTGAAGATGAAGACCCCGGTCAGCAGAGAAATTCAGTGATCTGAGGGCGATCCCAGAATTAGGCACCATGAGCCCCCCAAACCAAGCATCCTGTGTTGGGCTTTCCCTGCCACACTGGATTATAATCAGCAAGTCAGATTTCTTTGCTTTTGGAGTTCTCATTGTGGCTCAGCAGGTTCAGAACCAGACATAGCATCTGGGGGGATTTGGGTTTGATCCCTGGCCTTGCTCAGTGGGTTGAGGATCCAGCCTTGCCATGACCTGCGGCGTGTGTCCCACATGTGGCTTGGATCTAGTTGCTGTGGCTGTAGCTACAGCTCCAATTTGAGCCCTATCCCGGGAACTTCCATGTGCTGCAGATAGAGCCCTAAAAAGAAAAAAATGTCTTTGCTTTAGATGGAATTATATTCACTCAGCTCACTTACATTTTTTTTTAAAATTGACCTAGAACTCACACAGCATAAATTTTACCTTTTCAAAATGGGCGATTCAGTGGTGTGTAGTGTATCCACAGAGGTGTGCCACCGTCACTGCCTTCTAACTCCAGAACATTCCCATCACCTCACAGGGGAACCCCGTGCCCACTAACAGGCACGCCAACCCTCCCTTCCCCGAGTTCCGGGTAACCCCCCATCTCCTTTCTGTCTCTGTGGATTTGCCTTTTGTGGACATTTCGTGACAGTGGAACCCTGCGATACTCGATCTTCTGAGTCTGGCTTCTTTCACTCAGCATGAAGTTTTAGGGTTTGTCCATGTGGCAGCATGGGCAGTGCTTCCTTCCGTTTCCCTGTGTGGATATGTTACGTTTTGTCTGTTAGCTCTCCAGTTGACAGACACTTGGGTTGGCTCCATAGCTCTTGCTATGAACATGGATGTACGTGTCTCTGTGTGAACATACATTTTTGGTTTTCTTGGCTGTATTCCTAACTCTGGAATTCCTGGGTCATCTAGTAACTCCACATTTGGCTTTTAGAGGAGCTGCCAAACTCTTTTTCCCCAGGGACTGTACCAGTGTATGTTCTCAGCAGTGGTATATATAAAAGTCCCAATTTTTCCACATCCTCACCAGCACTTATTATTATCGTTTTTTTTTTTTATTATTATTATTATAGCAGTTTTTGTGGGTGTGAGGTACTATCTCATTGGTGTTTGGATTTGCATTCAGATCCTAATGACTGATGCTGGGCATCGTCTCATGTGGCTCCTGGTCATTTCTTCAGAGAAATGTCTATTCAAATCCTTTGCTTATTTCTAAAATAGGGATTTTTTTTTCATTGCTGAGTTTTAAGCATTCTCTCTGTATTCTGGATACTAGACCCTTATCAGAGCAGTGATCTGAAAATAGTTTGATTCTATGCACTGTCTTTTTACATTTTAGATAGCATCCTTTGGTATATACAATTTTTAAAATTTTGATAAGGTTCAATTTATCTTTCTTCTCTATTACTTTTTAAAATGCTTAATCCTACTTAGGTTTTAGATGAACAGAGAACAGGGACACGGCGAATACTTAATGCAGTATTCAAAATAGGGTGCTTAGCAGGGAGCAGTGGAGAGACTGGCTCTTTTTAAAATTTTTATTATTTTTTATTCAAGTGTGGTGGATTTACCATGTTCTGTCAGTTTCTGCTGTTCAGCAGGTTGACTCAGGCACATACACATATTCATTCCTTTTTAAAAATAATTTTTTATTAAAGTATAATTGATTTGCAGTGTTGTGAATACATATACATTCTTTTTTTAAAATACTACTTTCCGTCACAGTCTCTCCCAGGAGAGTGGATATAGTTCCCTGTGCGATACAGCAGCCTGTTCATGGGATATGGGAAGACACCCATCCAAGCCGTCCTCTCCTGCTGGACCGACGTGGGCAGGGCATGGAGTGGCGAATGACAGAAATGACCACTGCGCCGCTAGCAGCGGCTCTTCCCGCTTTCTAGCTGCTGTTTATCCTACTTTGTCTCACCAGTACCCTTCTGATGCAGGATTGTTGTGATCCACTTCTTACAGATGAGCCTGGAGACCTGAACGGGCCTGGGGGTCACACAGCTTCGGGGGGCAGGGTCCTCATAGTTTTGTGCTGGCCTTCGGCCTGGTCCCCGGTCCGCTGAGGACAGTTCACACAACCCCCTCTTTTCTGTCCCCACAGTATCCTACACTCTGATGTCCACCATAGCAGACATGGAGGAGGAACCACAGGGGCGTGGGGGGTTTGGGGGGGGACACAGTCACCCAGAAGAGGCTGTAGACGGCCGGGCACTGCCCAGGATAGCCCATGCACTCGAGGAGGCCTGGGAAGTGGTTCTGTGTCCTTGAACCTGAAGTCACCTCTCTTACCTTTATGACTCACATAGACTGTGACTCTTTGGGGGGGATCGTGGGGGTGATGGGTCCGGATAGATTGTCACCCCGTGAGGGAAGAGAAGGGCCCAGGCCTGTGGAGTTAGTGGGACTGTGGTTGCTCAGTGCCCCTTTTCTGAGCATGGCGTTTCGGGGTCCCTCCCTCCTGCGCCTTCCACAGAGCCACCTTGGGGTTTTCTGCTGTGTAGACTGCCACCTAGGAGTCAGAGCCCAGGGCCTGTGGTTTATCTCGAGGGCCACCCTCCACATGTTTATACACCAGGAGACCTTGTTATTTTAAGCACATCATGAAACAGTCCCGTGAGACCGATTCTGCTTAGATTTTTTCTCCTACTTCACTGATTTTAAAAAGCGTGCTTGGGAGTTCCCGTCGTGGTGCAGTGGTTAACGAATCCGACTAGGAACCATGAGGTTGCGGGTTCGGTCCCTGGCCTTGCTCAGTGGGTTAACGATCCGGCGTTGCCGTGAGCTGTGGTGTAGGTCGCAGACGCGGCTCGGATCCTGCGTTGCTGTGGCTGCGGCGTAGGCCAGTGGCTACAGCTCCGATAAGACCCCTA
>PVHT020000012.1:10219126-10251980 GCA_004024745.2 Catagonus wagneri | reverse complement strand
CCGGCCCTAAAATGACAAAAGGCAAAAAAAAAAAAAAGCGTGCTTGGAAGAGGCATGGTATTTTCTCTCTGATAAACCGAGTCAGTGTGCAGGCTCCCAGTTCATGCCGTCTCTTTGGAGCAGCTCCGTGTGTCAACTGCCCGCCTCCTCATCCCGGAATGTGGGGCGTTCGCCTGATTTCAGGTCCCCAGGTTCTCACCTGCCGAGACGTGGGCTTGGTTAATTAGGAGTTTTCTTCCTGATCGGTGTCTTGTCAGTAGCGGAACAGAAGGAAAATAGGGAAGCGATTACGGATCTGGTGTTTTCAGCTCTTGCAGCAGCCGGGGTGGGTTGACTGTGGAGAAGCGGCTCACCGTCCCTCGGGACCAAGAGGTGGTGTTGGCGGGGGAGCCTTGCCGGCCTGGGGGGAGGTCCTGCCTCCAGCCCTGCGCCTCTTCTGCTGCCTCGGGATCCGTCTGCCTCTCTGCGCGTTCTCATTTATAGAGATTAGATGGTATTGTCCCCGTGGGAGTAGAGATAATGTCTGTGAAAGAGGCTCTCGGAGCCCCAGGCACTGGGGCAGGTGTTCAGTCCACGCGGCCGTCGTGGCCGAGCTGGAACAGCCGTGATGTAACGGCCAGCAGCACACCCAGCCCTGCTCGTTCATAGAGGGACTAGGAGGCCACCTTCACGGTCGCAATTGAATTTCTTTCTCCAGTTGTCTACGTGCCATTGGCTGGATCGGCCTCGTGGGCAGAAATTCATACATTACTGGGTATATTAACTAGATTTGGAGGCTAGCAGGTGCGCTGTAATATTTCTGCTGTCCGGAATAGAGCAAAGAGCCTGGAAAATAATGAAAAGGCCCCATAAGGAAAGAGCCAGCTAAACACATTGTCCAAAGTCTTGGTGATTAAAAGCTCAGCCACTTCCCCATTAGGAGAGGACCCCAGGCCCTCGCTCGGTTCCTGGTTTTCTTCACTGCTCCCAGCCTCAGCGGACAGCACCACCACCACCCGCAGGGGCCCCCAGCCATGCAGGAGGCACACCTCACACCGTCTTGATCGCACCTGCACATCCACACTGTCCTCAGGCCATTTAGCTCCTAAGTAGCTCCTTCGTGTGTTTCCTTGTTTCTGTAACCGTGAGAGTCCACACTACACAGCTATTTTGTCTGGACTGTCGCAGCAACCTGCTGTCACGTCTGCCCACCTCACATCACCCGCCCTGGCATCCAGGCTCCACGAGGTGGACAGCGTGATCTGCTGAAAATGCAAATCTGGTCACGTCCGCCCTCCTACACAGGCACGCACACGAACACAACACAGAGTCCCTTCAGACACGTCACTGGCTCCTGATCGCTCCTTAAGAATCACAAACTTGGAGTTCCCACTACGGTGCGCTAGGTTAAGAATCCGACTGTGGCGGGCGGCTCCGGTAGCTGCGGAGCTGTGGGTTCGATTCCCCAGCCCACAGGTGGGCAGTGGGTTAATGGATCCAACATTACCACAGCTGCAGCGTAGGTCACGGTGGCGGCTTGGATTCAGTCTGTGGCCTGGGGACTTCCATCTGCTGTGGGGGGTGACTGTAAAAAAAATATCAAAACTAAAAAGAGTCACACCCCTAATGTTGCCAGCGTGGCTGGTGCGTTCTGACCCTCCAGTCGCATCTGGTATCGCACGTCAGTCTTCTCTCCCCATTTACTCTGGTCAAACCGGCTTTTTTCATGCTCACACCTGCCCCAGGGCCTTTGCACATGCCTGTCTTTCTGACTGCTTAGCTGACCCTTGCTCTTCCTAAAGATCTCAGCTCAGCCGTGACCTCCACAGGGAGGTCTCCCCGCAGCTCCCTGACCAGGAGGTATCTGTCCCATAGCCCTGTGCACCCTCCCTTCTGGAACACATCCCAGTTATTCGTATATGTGCAGCTGTGCGGTAATTTGTTAAATGTCTAATTCCCCTCCCTTTAGTCTGTAAACTTCTTGTGGAGGTAAATACCGTGCCACTCAATCCAGCAAGCATTTATTAAACCCTCTTCCATGCAAAGTTTTCCAGACTAGGTGTTATAAAGCCTACACAGATGCGCAGAATACTATTTTCACTCCTTGGGGATTGTATTAGTTATATTACCACGTAGCAAATTGCCCTCAACTTAGCACCTTAAAACGAGAGGCACAGTCCTCTAGGGTCCAGCATCCGGGCTTGGCTTAGCTGGATGCTTCTGGCTCAAGGTCTCCCTCAAGCCTGCAGCTGAGGTGTGGCTGGGGCTGTGGTCTCAACTGAAGGCTTGGTGCACGAGGCTGCACTTCCAGGCTCCACCAAGTGGCTGTTGGCCGGCCCCAAGTCCTCACTGGAGACATCAGTTCCTGGCCATTGGCTACTCCCCATGGACTGTGGAGTGGCCTCTTCATAGGGCTGATCAGCATGGCCCCTCGCTTCCCCGGATGGAGAGCCCCAAGGAAGAGGGAGGGATAGCAAAGAGGACGGCCGGGACAAGCTGTAGTCTCACTGTCAGTCTCCTCCTGGAAGGAACGTCCCGTTACTTTGTCGTTTCCTCTCAGTTAGAACTGAGTCACTAGGTCTCGTGTGCACTGGGGGTGGGGGTGGGGATTACACATGGGTGTGAATGCTGGGAGGTGGGGGGTCTTTGACCGCCGCCTTAGGGGCTGCCTGGCACAGGGGTTTAAGTCAGGGAGGGACGGATAAAGAACGACGCGCACACATTCTGCCAGCGTGTTGGCAGAAGACAAGATACTTGGGGTGAAAGAGGATTTTACAACTTGTCCACGGGGTTTGCAACGCCTCCGTGACGGTGGTTGCCATTGACATTGGCCCTGGGAGACGGGGTTCAGCCAGCAAAGATGAAGTAGAGGGAGGGACCCTGGTCTGCTCCCTTCTTCTACCCACATTTAATGAATGGATTGGGTTATCCCGGCTCCAGCAGCGGGGGAGGAGGGTGCTCTGTCTCGCAGACGCTAACTGGGAGCACTGGGCGGTGAGCAAGTGCAGAGCAAGGGCCCTGAATCTCAGCGACGGCTGGGGGACTTCGACGGCCATCGCGGGCTGGCACCATGTGTCAGAGAGGCTTGCCCGGGAGCCTCTGAGGGGACTCCTCCGCCACAGGCTAGCAGGTGACGTGGAGAGGGAGTTACACGCGTGCAGAGCATTCTGTTCAGGGAGGCAAAAGGGTGTGTAATAATTTTAGAGTGGTTTACGTTCAACACACCAGTCACATTATCAAATTGCTGGTGGGGAGGTCCTTCTGGAACTTCAGCTGTCTGTCCAGATTAGATTATCAACACGAGAAAGGCAAAGGAAAAGTATGCTAACTAGATATATGTATGTATATTTTTTTTCTTTTTTTTTTTAATTAACAACACAGCTTGTACTTTTATTGTATGGACCAAACACACATTTACTCTATGTTCAATTCACAGAGGAGGTGGCCGTCTTGCTGGATTTTGTTTCTCCTCGTTGACAGTAGAGCGTGACCTCGGATCGGGGGCTACTCCCTGAGTCACGTGTGGAATTTGCAGCTCATGTCTCTAGAGCAAGGTTGTCTTTTATTTGCCTCTCAGAGAAACAGAGTTCCTGTGTAGGTGAGAGTGTGTCTGTTTCTGGAGGCAGGTGGATTAAAGGACCCACCTGATAGTGACCTGTTAGCTTTTCTGATGTTCACGAGGATCAGTGGCTTATTCCCCGTTAGAGTGGGCAGTGCTTCTCTCGTCCTTCCTGCGGAGCTCAGACCCAGCGATTCTTGATTCAGGTTGACATCTAGGCCTGTTTTTTTTTTTTTTTCTTTTTTTAAATTTAAGTCATCTTACAGCATGCGGTAGCGGAAAGAGGCGGGAGGTAGGGGTGAAATTTGCATCTTGGTTCTGCCTCTTACTGGCGACCTTGAACCACTTACTGTGTTTCTCTGAGTCTTCCTTGCTGCATCTGCAGGGTTGGGATTCCATCCTCCACCTTGCAGGAGTTCTGTTCGGCATAAAATACTATGTGGAAATTAACTGATGTGACCCCTGGCATCTCTAAGTGCTTGATAAAAGTGAGGGGTCTTTTAAAGTATTGTTTAAAAAACAACGCTCTCATATAATTTCCCCCGCTGTACCCTGTGATTCTGCCTATTGAATAGTTAATGACAGTCCTTTCAAAGCCCTATTCACTTCCTATCTCCCCCTTTGGATGCTCAGCTCCACTCAGGCAAGTACCTGCCTTGTTTTTTCTTTCTATGCGTTTTCTGCACTTACTCTGCTTAGTTCCCTAACTGCTGTCGGACTGAGTAATTGAGCCTGCGTTGTTTCACCCCTCATCTATTCATTGTAATTCATGTACTTTTTAAGAGGTTTTCCTTAAGTATACACACATCAGGCAAGCATCAGTGTGTTCATGACCTCTGCACCACTCCCAGACTGACCCATAACCTTGGCAATGCCCTAACCCTGCTCACCCTCCCCAGCATTATTGCCCAAGACTACCCTGTGCGGCCCCCACCCTGCACTAGCCACTCTCAGTATGATGTTGGTTATAGGCAATTCTTGGTTTTTTTATTTTTATTTTATGGTTGTATCCACAGCATATGGAAGTTCCAGGGCCGGGGGTTGAATCTGAGCCGCAACTTTGACCTGTACCACAGCCGTGGCAACCCCAGATCCTTTAACCCACTGCACCAGGGCGGGGATTGAACCCACACCTCTGAAGTGATCTAAGCCACTGCAGTTGGATTCTTAACCCACTGCCCCATGGCGGAAACTCCTCTTAGAGTCAATTCTTACAATGATTTACTCATACACTCCACACTTTCTTTGCCGGATGCACTTCCTTGCACGTCAGTTTTCCTTTCTGAAGATGCTTTTTGTCTTCTTGAAGTACATCCTTTCTTGGTTCTTTCAATGAGGGCCTCCAGGTGGTAAACATTCTCCTACTGAAAATGCCTCATCTTTACCCCTCCCTTTGAATGGCAGTTTAACCGGACACAGAATTTTTGCCTTATGGTTATTTTCCTCGGCACCTTGAAAATCGTGTGGGTCGGCTAGCAGAGCCCACTTCCCGTGTGCCACCCACGGGCTGTGTAAGCATCCTAGTTGAGTTAAGGGTCAGCAGGAATATACTTAAAGCAGCCTAGTGATGGCTGACATAGCTCCTCTGGCTCTGCATGGGAGAATCGTCCCACACCTCGACAAGGCCTAAGCGAGCAAGCACTGGAAGAAGATTTGCAGGGAGATACCAGGGATCGCACGGCTCTGTGCCAGGCTTCCATGTCTGCAGCCATTGACCCGGCTGGCACCTTGCTAGGGCCCGGTGCCACCTGGGGGGATGGCACAGGGAGCCTGGTGTGGTGCTTGGTCTGGACTTGACTTGTGTTCGGGGGAGGCTCCCCACGCAGGCAGAACAGATTTTCTCGCCTCTGTGCCCGGGGCAGGCGTAGGTCTGAAGCCCCAGGCTTACGGATGGCGCTCACTGTCCCCGCAAATCCATCTCCGCCCACAGATCATGAAGGAAGTGCGGCGTGCGCTCTGCAACGCGGCCACGGACGACAGCAAACTGCTGCTCCTCAGCGCGGTGGGCAGCGTGTTCTGCAGTGGGCTGGATTACTCCTACCTGATTGGCCGGTTGTCCAGCGACCGCAGAAAGGAGAGCACCCGGATCGCCGAGGCCATCAGGTGAGCTCTGCTCCTGCTTGGATCCGGGGGGACCTGCTTGGGGCTGCTGGGGTCAGCACGTATAAACCCAGGATGCTCTGTCAAATTCGAATCACAAAAGATGCATTTTTAAAGCATAAGTATATCCCATTCCGAGCAGTACTTGGGATATACTTATACTAAAAAATGATTTGATGTTTATCTGAAATTCAGATTTTAATTGGGCAGCCAGTACTTTCTGCCAAAATTAGGGCTAGCTTTCCTCTCTAGGTTATGTCCCACTTTATCCTTTTGATCAAAAAGATTTTTATTTCCTCAGATTAAGCCCAGCATCTGGTAAGGCCCAGGTATGATACACAGCACTCCTGCCCTCTGCCTGATGGCGAAGTCTGTGCCTTTCTGGGTGTCCCTGCCTCCTGGAGCTGACCAGGCTCAGCCCTGGCGAGGCGGAGGGACGTGGGCAGCTGTCCATCTGCAGCCCCAGGGAATGGGAAGTGTTTCCCCGTCTCTTGGCTTTGGGGCAGAAGCTGGGTTCCTGGGAATGACACCCAGTCCCAAAGATCATTATCTCCTTTGGGACCCCGAAGGGTAGTTCTTTGCCCGTTCTTTATAGATTTGCGGGACCGTGACTTCCAGCCAGGGCTGTCACCGACCCTGCGCCCTGGGAAGAGCCCACTCGCTGCTGCACTTTACAGGGTCCCCAGACACGTCATGGTTCAGTCATGCTGCCTGGTTTCTTGAGAAGGAACATGCAGCCTCATGGAGCCTCCAGCCACAGGTTGCAGATTTTCTGGGGCTTCATTGCGTGGTGGCGGTGTCACCCGGAGGCCAGTCCCCAGAGGGGGCTGCGAGGCCTCCTGGGGACGCAGAGTCTCGAGAGATGACACAGGGACGCCCGCACGTGTGGGTTCCCGAGACCTCCTCAGGAAAGCAGCCATGGAGCCCCTGCCCTGAAACAGCTGTCGCCTCCTGCGGAAGAGTCCTTGCTGGCAGAGACGTAGAGAGCCCGAAGGCTGTCTCGGAACAGGTGTCATGGCTGCTCTCAGGCTCCCCCGATGCAAACAGGGCAGCCCAGCCTCGTCCACGCTGGCTTGTCCCCCGCTCCGACTCAGCTGTGTCTTTTCACGGCTGCCCTGTCACATAGTGAGGGGAGCAGCGGGTCTCCAGCAAGCATCCCTCCTCATTACAGGGGCCCCTCCGGGGTGGCCCGAGGAAAGTCTCGGCTGTGGCCTCCATCTGGTTTACGAGTGTCAGTGGAGCTGGAGTGTCCCCATCAGGGCGAGACGCTGAAGGCGTCAGCTCGTGTTCACGTCCGGAGGGGCGCGGTCCGGGGCGCGCGGACGCGGGCCGTCTCGTCGGGCGGGAGAGCTGCTTCCAGGCGGAGCGAAGGGAGAGCCGGCAGAGGAGCCCCGTCCCGAGCTTCGGGGGGAGTGGACGTGCCTAGTTCACGGGCGGCGGGGACCCAGGCACAGGGACGGGGGATGTCACCCAGGCAGCTTTTCCTGCGCCCAGCTGCTCGCGCGCCCCCAGGAGACTCTGGGTTAAGGATCGGGGTGGGGAGGGCGCACGGCTCGGTGTTGGAGTCCCCGGGTGGTTGTAATGCGGAAGGAAGCAGGGCTGAGAGCCCCGCGCCTTGCTGACCGCGAGGCTTCTGCACGTTGACGGAGAGCGCCACAAGTTTTAGAAACGAAAAGCAGGGACGCATTTCCCAGTGGGCGTTATGCAGCCTTCCGGAGGGGCCTCGTGAGTGAGGGGCACTGTCGGGAGATGAGTTCTGTCCCCGCTTCTGCAGATTTTCCAGGCACGTTAATGTATTTACAGTCTGAGAAGTCCCTTGTGAAAGAGCTTGGTTCAGAACCTAGCATGGCTGAGACTTACCTTGGCCACAGAACCTTACAACCTGCCGGCGTCCCTTGTGGTTCTCCTGGGACAGGCAGGCTCTCGGCTGGGCCGACCTCCAGGACCTCCATCCTCAGAGTTTCCTAAAGCAAACACGTGCGCCCGTGGCCCGGGACGCACGTTGTCGCTGCAGATGTTCTCTGAATGAACTAGCAGATGTGGGAAGAGCTCGATGACTCATTCTGCACAAGGCTCTCTCCAGGACCAGCAGAGCCGTCTGTCCCATCCTGGGAGAGAGGCTGCCCTCACCTGAACTCCCCTCGGGGATGCTGGGGCCCTCAGGCGGGGAGCGGGGACCGAGAGTAACCTGACAACCCACATGAAATCCCCGCTCTGTTCCTGGCTTATAATGAGCACTGAGAGAGAAGAGGCGTAAAGAATTGTCTTCATTGTTGCTACTGGGACTTCCAGCCACGAGTTCCAGCTGAGCCTGGGTCTGACTGTGGAGTCGGCTTCTGGAGCAGCCTCTTGCCCCTTTGTGTGCTTGGCGCTCAGAGGCCCCGTCCCAGCTGCCTTGGCTCTGACCTGTGACGGTGGGGAGGCCGTGCCCCATGGCTCCAGTGAAGGTGAATGCGTAGCAGGGTCACAGCTGCCAACTGCTCCCAGTGACATCCCAATAGCCCCGTGTGCAGACTTTTGCTCTGAGTCTCCTTTCGGCAAGGAGAGCAGATCACAGACCACTTAGCACAGAATGCAAGCTGCCTCCACGCTTCCTGGCAGATGTGCTGACCGTGGTAGTGGTGGCAGCGGTCAGGCTTCCTGTGTGCAGGGCACTGTGCTGGTGCCCTGGGGAGACGGTCTCACAATTCTGTCAGGACTCTCTGTGGGCGTTCCCATTTTATAGGAAGCAGAGTGAGACTGAGCCACTTGTTGGAAGTTCTCCCCACTAGTTAGGGGCAGTGTTGAGGCTTGACCCCCATGCAGGCCTTTAGCCCCCAAAGCTCCCAGTCCCTCTGCCCCATCAGACCAGCCCAGCAGCTCCAGGCGGCAGAAGCCAGGGCTCAGGCTGAGTGGAGGAGGCACTGAGGGCTGTTGTCAGCGCGAGTGACTTTGACAGGTCAGGGCGGGTGACGGGAGGACAGTGAGCCGTCTCCCCAGCGCAGCCCCGCCACCCAGACCAGGATCAGATATCTGAGCGGCAGCATCTGAAATGCAATATCCTGTTTATTGTCTGGCTTCCACGTCCAGTGCGCCCCTGCGATAGAGATCTGCTGTCGGGGTGAGAGGGACAGGACGGGGAGAGCGGTCTGTGTGTCACGTTTTCACATCAAGGAAATGAACTCGTGGGGCTGCTGCACTGGGGAGGTTGGGGGCGGGGGGGCGGGGCTGAGCGCACTTGGCCCCTTCGCCCTCTCCCGGGTCCTTGGCGCCCTGCGCAGAGCTCAGGCTGGAAGGTCTCTGGGGTCTGGAAGGGGAAGCTCCTGTCGTGTGAGTGGTGAGCTGAGCGGAGAGGACTGTCAGAGGGGCCCAGGCGAGATCTGCAGCACGGAGGCCTCTCGATGGCATAGATCCTCCTTCTTGAGAATGTTTAGCAGACGCCAGACGCTGCGTCCTTGGGAGGCTGCGCGGGGCGATTCTGTGCCAAGTGGAAGGTTTGGCTTGATGGCTCTTCAAGTCCTTCCCAGCCCTGAGATGCAGAATCCCGGAACGGTGTGAGGGGGTTAGGAATAGAACTGTATCCAAAAGCACTCAAACCCTGTGGTTCCAAGGACCCTGCAAAGAAGCCTCATATCCCCTGTAGACTCCACCTTGCATTTGGTAAAAAGCACTTGTTAAAACCAGTGACTGCAGCCACCAAGGCAGGAAGTCGGGCCGGGAAATGGGCCACTGGGAAACCGGTGATGCCAGCCGGGTCTCCCTCTGTGTTGCAGTGTCCTTTTCGGGTCACCTTCAGTGGAGCAGCATGGGCCGAGGTGACTGTGACCCACTGACAAAGAGTCATATGGAAATCAGGAGATGCAGTGCCTCCGGCCTGGGCGTGTGCTGTCACGACAGCTTATAGGTCCTAAGATTCTTCCCACCCCAGTCAGGTATTAAGTAGTCTTCTCCCCCTTCAGTCTGATCCGGCATGTCACTGATACCCAGATCTTTTGATAAGAATTCAGAGGGATGGAGTTCCCATCATGGTGCAGCAGAAATGAATCCGACTAGGAACCATGAGGTTGCGGGTTCAGTCCTTGGCCTTGTTCAGTTGGTTAAGGATCTGGCGTTGTCGTGAGCTGTGGTGTAGCTTGCAGATGCAGCTCAGATCCCGCATTGCTGCGGCTCTGGTGTAGGCCAGAGGCTATAGCTCCAATTCGAACCCTAGCCTGGGAACCTCCATATGCCACTGGTGTGGCCCTAAAAAAAAAAAAAAAGAATTCAGAGGGAATAGTATCGATTAAGAAGGGACAGGAGTTCCCATTGTGGCTCAGCAGGTTAAGAACCTGACATGGTGTCTATCAGGATGTGGGTTCAATCCCTTGTCCCACTCAGTGGGTTAAGGATCTGGTGTTGCCACGAGCTGCAACGTAGTTCACAGCTGTGGCTTGGATCCCTTGTTGCTACGGCTGCGGTGTAGTCCTACAGCTGCAGCTCTGCTTGGACCCCAAGCCCAGAAACTTCCTTATGCTATAGGTGTGGTCATTAAAAAATGGGGGAGCAATAAATCAGCCTGACATTTGTATTAGTTATGTATTAGCAGCTGTGACAAATGAGCCCCAAATATATATATAATGGCATAGTTGTGATAGAAATTTACTTCTTGCATAATGAACCTAAAACTGCTATCACTGATCACATGGCCTTCCTCCATGTGGTGACTCAGGAACTGCAGGCTCCTTCCACCTTGTGGCTCAAGAGATGTCTTCTGAGTTCACCAAGCCTGTCAAGATGCGAGGGCTTGGAGGGCTGTGCGGTGGGACCTTGCTCACACTGGGCCCGGAAGTGTGTATGTGGTTTCTACTGACATCCCATCAGCCAGCGCTTAGTCACTTGGCCATGGCCACCTTCAAGGGAGCCTGGGAACGTGTTCCAGCTGGCACCTTAGGGAGAGGAGGGGTCGGAAAACAGGTCTGGGGAATAGCTGGCGCGTCACCGCCACACGTCTGTGATCTTTGCTGTCGTTCTGGGAGATTGTTTGCCGAGTGTTAATTCCAGGATGGAGAGCAAGCAGCGCCCAAGGCAGACCCGGGAGTTTCCTGAAGGAGCTGAAGGGGGAGGAGAATTCAAATAAGCCAGCAGATAATTAGGATAATTGCAGACTGCTCACAGTGTTTTCCAGGAGCTCTCAGGAGGCCCTGCAGCTCGTGCACAGTGAGCAGGGGTGAGAGAGACAGGAGGGAAGCTGGAGAGGTGAGCAGAGGCAGCCCGAGGTCAGGAATTTGGGTCGTCTTGTGAGTTCTCCGTAGTTTCCGATCTTCCACCTGAGAACGATGAGGGACGCAGGCTTTATTAGACATCCTGGGCCTTTCCTCTGTGTCCAGATGAGTACTGAGTTTCTGTAGACCTGCTATAGCATCTAGGAGAAAGGTGAAGGGGATTCTAAGGCCAAGGAAGTCGAGATGCACGCTGGCACCTTGCTCAGCGCAGCAGGGAGGAGAATAACGTATTGCGCAGTCGGAAGCCATGGTTCCAGGTGCCTCCTGCCTCCAGGGGAGCCCGGCATCCTACCCCAGTTTTGGTCAAAGCCACCCAAGCACACAAACCACCCCCTTGATGAGTCTGGCCTCCCTCCAGGTAACTCAGAATCAGACCACCCTAGGACCGAAGGGAAAAGATTGTGGATCCCCTCCCCTGCCCCCAGCTGAAGCTTGAATTCCCCCTCTGGCATCACCAGGGGTGATCATCGGACTGACCTTGGAAAGCCTCCGCTCCTCCTCCCGCAGCGACCGCCTCCACCTTCAGCCAGTGCCCTCCCCATGCTCCTTCTCCCCTTGAGTTCAGACACGCCTCCGGGGATGCCCTCCTTTGGGTCCTGTTCAGAACCTTGGCTTTCACCTTGCCTTCCTTGGGGATGTTTACACTCTGTCAATTTATAAGGGGTGGAAGGACGTGGTAACTGGGTGCCAGGCTGAGACAGCGGACAGGGTGACCTGGGACTTTCGGCAAACCAGGACGTGGGGTCACCCGTCGAGTTTCCCTCTGGAAATCCCGCACCAGCCACTGGGTGGGCCACACCTGTGCCCACATCTCTAGGCCCCGAGTCTGGGAGAATGGGACCCCCGGCGGACACCCGCTCCCCTGATGCCCTGCGGGTGTTTCACGGCACCCGGGGGAGCTCATTTCTGCCTCAGCAGGATCAAGGGTGTCCCTGGGGCTTGGCTGGCCTATCACCCGCTAAAGACGGTCTTGTCTCTGCCGCAGGGACTTTGTGAAGGCCTTCATCCAGTTTAAGAAGCCCATCGTGGTGGCAATCAACGGGCCGGCGCTGGGCCTGGGCGCCTCCATCCTGCCGCTGTGTGACATCGTGTGGGCCAGCGAGAAGGCCTGGTTCCAGACCCCCTACGCCACCATCCGCCTGACGCCCGCCGGCTGCTCCTCCTACACTTTTCCCCAGATCCTGGGCGTGGCGCTGGTAAGCTCCTGCCTCGGCACCGGGTCCCTCCGTGCCCTCAGCCCACCCCTCCTCTGTCCCGGGGTCAGCATCCGGCCCTGCGCACAGGTAGAGTCCCAGGCTGCTCCCCGGGGCCTGTGGGATCTGCGGGGCAGCAGCTTCCTCGGCCTCTCCAGGGCTGCTGCCAGCTGGGGTCTACACAGCAGGGCCGACAAGTGGATCGCAAGGCCGTTTGGATTCAAGAGATCCGACTGCTTTCGGTGGCTCACGGTCTCAGCGGTGGCAGGAAAACAGGGCCAGCAGGGGGCCCAGGAAGCAGGCACTTTTCTCTTTTGATCTCAGCCACTGTGCTTCTCCCCGTGGCTCCCTCGTGGTCACAAAATGTTAACATTGTAAGGGCTTATCTTTCTTTTATCTCAGTCATTTCTGAAACTCCAAGAATGTTGCTGATGGAGACATGTTCTTGCCGACTGCGTCCTGTCTGGCTCCTTCTGCTCAGTTCCTTCCTCGCAGCTCTCCTCCCTGAGACAGGGTTTCTAAATACGTGTAATGATTTGTGTCTGTCTTCACACTGCCAACCGCTGTGTCCCCTGGCCTGATGCCGATCTGATACATTTCTCTCCCTGCCGTAAGATTGCCCTTTGGGTCATCACGACCCATCGGTGACAACCAGAGCAAAGGGGGAGCACCTGCATAGACCCGGAGGCTGGGAGAGCCTGGCGTTTCAGCCTCCATCTAAGAGCGGCTAAGCATGTGGGGAAGGGCAGGACAGGGGAGGCAGGTGGACGGCAGTTGGGAGAGGGAGTGGGGACTAGTTCTGAAGGAGGGAGGGCCCCATCCCTACCTCATTATCACTGGGAGAGTCACTTGCTGGTAAGTGTCAGTGGGTGACCGCACTGGGCTTTGTCTGCCTGGGACCCTATCCATGCGGCTCTTCCCAGAGCATGCACCACAGCTGCACACATCAAGGTCAAGGGAAATCCTTTGGGGAGTGGGGAGCAGAGGACACCACGGAAGACGGGAGATGCTTTGGCCGTTCGGAGCTGGGCGGTGCCTCTGCACAGCTCTGGACCGCCGGCTGGGCTGCATCCCTCTGCGTTGGGATTATGATATTGCTTGGGACCTTTTTTTGGCTGCCAGAGATGGAAACTGACCTTCTTAAAGGGGAGGAGCAAAGGGACTTAATGGTTGTGGTAACTGGCAGGTCCAGCAGTAGAGCTTCCTTTGGGGGTGCTGGGCCCAGGAGTCCAGGCGCCATCAGTATTCTCTGTGCCCCTGCCTTGCGGCCCTGCTTCTCCCTGGAGTGGTGGGTGGCTGGGTCTGCGCTCAGTGGCTTGAGCATGTGCCCTGAGAGGGAGGAAGATGCGACCCCATCCTCTTCTGCTGGGAGACCTCACGTGGGGCTTCACTATCCTGCGTGGCTCATCTGCTCCTCCCTGGAGAGGTCATCACGGCTGGGGTCTCAGCACTGAACTGCACCCCCACCCCCACCCCAAGGCGCGTGTCCCCTTCTGCAGGCTGCCGCCAGAGGCGGGAAGGGCACTGGGCAGACCAAGCCCTGTAGATACATGGCTTCTTAGGGAAGTTTAGCGAGAGCTGTGGGCCCTCTGCTCAGAAAGATGCACACAGACGCAAGTGTTTGCCTCTTTGCATGCGGTTCGCCACGCAGCCCCGACCCCGGTTAAGGATGCTGCCTCCGAGGGCTGGGACACTCGCTCACAGCCGGCGGACTTGCTCAGGGCCACGGAGGCGCTGCGGCCCTCAGCCTGCCCCTGCCCTTGCTTTTCCAGGCCAACGAGATGCTCTTCTGCGGGCGGAAGCTCACCGCCCAGGAGGCGTGCAGCCGAGGGCTGGTGTCGCAGGTCTTCTGGCCGACCACGTTCAGCCAGGAGGTCATGCTGCGCGTGAAGGAGATGGCCTCCTGCAGCGCCGTGGTGAGTTCCCGCGTCTTCGCGCGCCGCGCTCGCGGTGGAGCGGTCTTGCAGGCGGGGCGACGGGCCGGGAGGGAGGAGCTGACTTGCCCAAGGTCACGCGAGGCCCCGTGAGGCTTAGATCCGGGGGGAAGGGGGGGTCAGCGTTGTTGGATATTCCCCACCAGCTCCAGTGAAAACCTCACAGAGGAGATTTCCACCCTGGAGCAGAAGTGTGGCTTTATGAGCAAGTCCTGAACACACGTGAAAAAACAGATCACGAGTGACTTTCAAAGGAATGAGCAGTGGAGGTGAGGAAGGACGAAGGGTGTTAAACCAGCCAAGAGGAGAAGCGGCAGTTCTCCCGTCCTGGTGCCTCATTTTTCCTGCCCGCCCCATTCTTGGCACATTTCAGCATCGCTGTTCCACTCTGAAGACACGCTGAAAAACAGATAAGTCGCTAACAGCTCCACACAGAGGTGCTGGGTTTTAATTGTCGATTTTATCTCTTAGAAGCCGCGCTGAGCGCAGTAGGGAATAGCCTGTTGAAGGTGGAGAAGGGGCCAGGCCGGGAGGTGAGGAAGGCGCTTTGGAAGTGGAAGGTCTGGGCACTGTCTGTGCTTCGGAGCCCAGCGGTGCTGGGGACAGCCACCGACCACCTCTTCTTTCTCCCCGCCTACACTGAACCCCGCCCCCGGTCACGCCCCGCCCCATCACGCCCCGCCCCCCGCCACGCCTCTCCTGATCTGCCCCGTCAGCCTTTACTGGGCACCTGCTGCGGGTCAGCTCTACCTCCAGGAAGTCTAGTGGTCCCAGCGACAGTGACAGGGTGGGGGTGGCCCTCCTGGTTGGTGACCATCTGTTATGAGCCAAGCACTTTGCACATCTCTTTTTGTTTGTTTGTTTGTTTTATTAGGGACTCCCTGCATCATATGCAGGTTCCCAGGCTAGAGGTCTAATCGGAGCTGTAGCCCCCAGCCTATGCCACAGCCACAGCAATGCAGGATCCAAGCCGCATCTGTGACCCACGCCACAGCTCACGGCAATGCCGGATCCTTAGAGCACTCAGCGAGGCCAGGGATCGAACCTACCCCACACTCTCATGGATACTAATTGGGTTCGGTAACCGCTGAGCCACGACGGGAACTCCTGCTGATCTCTTTATATGGATTCTCCTTTCATCTTCTTGATGACCACGGGGACCTGCTCATCCCGTTCTGCCTGGGAAGCCAGTCCCAGGAAACCCTGTGGGCCTGGGCAGACAGGGGTGGGTGGTGACCTGAGCAACTGCACAGACAAGAGGGTGGATGTAAGCAGAGGAAACCCCACGAGGAGGGCACTTGTGTCTGAAATGCCACTTAGAGTGTGGGCAGAAGCTCCTGGTGGCCGGAGCGGGTGCACAGGGTGTTTGAGGGATAATGAGACTGAAAAGGCAGGAAGGAAAAAGGCCCTGAGCTCTGCTGAAGAGTTTGGTTCCTGGGCCAGGAGGCGCTTGCGTGAGAGCGGCTGTTGAAGAAATGCGGCAAGGAAACCTGTCCTTCCGCAGTTACAAATCCAGGCGCTTTGGGGTCCTTCTCCTGAAACAGGCATCTACCCCGTGGCCCCTAGGGAGTGTGTGTTTTTTGGAGAAATTCCCTGGAGGAAAGAGGCGACCTGGGCCTGCAGCCCTTTCCCACCCCACATTAGCCTCCAGCCTGAGTTGGGGAGCGCTTTGACGGCGTTTATCTAGGCTGCTTGAGGTGGGGGGGGGCCTTGTCTTGCTTTGTGAGACTGTGAACTTGATGTCTGCGGAGGATGGCGGAGGACAGCGGGAGGCTGTGTGGACACCTCGCTTCCGGCCGTGCCTCTGCCAGGCTGAGGCAGCGGTGTGGCCCGTCCGAACCAGCCCGGTGCTGGCAGGAGCTCTGGGCACCTCCACTTCCCTAAGCTCAGGTCCTCCATCTCTAGTGTGGCAGTGAAAATAGCATTTCTCTGTGGAGTTAACATGAGGAAGAAATAAAAGAATGCATGAAGAGTTCCTATCATAGAGCCTCTTGGTTGATGGTGGTTGTAGAGGAGTTGTTACTCTTTTTTCCTGTGGTTGCTACAGTTGGTAGGACTCGTGATTATGGCAGTTGCCATTGTAGCTGCTGTATCGCTAATATCACAGCTTACAGCTGGCGTTACTACTAGAATACTCTAGTATCATTGCTAGCAGTGGCATTGTTATTGCTCCCTTAACTCCATGGTGCTGTTACTGTCATTACTATTATTGCCATCACTAACGTTGCTATTATCATGACTGTAAGACTAGAGTATTAGTTTTGTCCGTCCCGTTATTACTCACTGCTACAGTTGTTTCAGCTATTATTACTCACTATTGCAGTGACTGTTACTGGTATTACTACTGCTCTTCCTACTACACCTAAACCAGGGGCACTGCTGTGGGTGTGAGTCCTGTGGATACTTTAGCAACCACTCGTTCATTTCATTGTCTTATTCTGGGACGTTACCCATCCTTGAGTTCAGCAGCACGGGGAGGAAAAAGCGGTACTTCCCTAAGTTTTTCGTGACATCCGTAGAACCTAACCCTGAGTTTATGTCACCCTCGGGTACAGGACCAAACCCTTGTGGCCGGGGTGATGCAGCCCCCCTCAGCCATCCCGGGGACTGAGTGGTCGACCCCACAGCACGCCGGGGCTCCATTCCTGGCGTCTTAGCGGTCGGGGGCCTGGGGAGCCCCCGACTGCAGGAGGGCAGCCTGCCCCGGACCTGGGCATCAGGAGGGTCCCTAGGCCAAGCGCGGCCTTCGGAAGCAGAGCCGCTGGCGCCTGGCTAACGAGGCTTGTGCATTTCCGTCCAGGTGCTGGAGGAGTCGAAATGCCTGGTCCGGAGCTTCCTGAAGTCGGTGCTGGAGGATGTGAATGAGAAGGAATGCCTCATGCTCAAGCAGCTCTGGAGCTCGTCCAAAGGCCTGGATTCCCTGTTCAGCTACCTGCAGGACAAAATCTACCAAGTCTGAGGGCCTCGGCCCGCCCGCCCCAGTGCTCGGGGCCACCGACTTCCAGCTCTGCCCTGTGCTTCAGAAATCGGAGCACAGCGTATGCCTGGCCAAGGAGTCTGTCAAGGTGTCTCTATACCTAGGGTTGTGTCCATTTCCTCGCGTCCTTTGGTTGCTCCTCATTGGTTTGGTTTTGTGTAACGATGGGAAACGCAGCACACTTGGCCTCCCCGGTGTCCCCCCCTCCCCCCGTGCCCCCGCACCTGGCTGGAGGGCTCTCGAGGGCTATCTCTTCCCAGGTCTCTGCCAGGCGCCCTTGTCCTGCCCCACTTGCCAAGATGCACCATCCTGGTCCAGGAAGGGGAAGCTCAGTTCCCCCATCCTCCTGACTCAGGCTGTGTCTACACAGTGCCTCTGCTTTGGAGACCAGGCTGCCGTGGCTCTCTGGTTCCGTGTGCCGATCCAGTGACAGGGGACGCGCGATCTGGGGAGGTTCCCAGCCCGAAGAGCAGAAGGATTGTGTAGAGCCAGCCTCGGTCTCCTCTCTGATGCAAATCTGTGTGACTTTTAGGGCTTAGTCTTAAAACCCAATTGAGTGATTTACAAACCCAGATATTGTACATTTAGGAGCGTTTTGTTAAATATATATTTTTAAAACAATGTAAGTGGAAATTCTGATAATTTATGTGTATTATATGTAAAGCTAGTTTTGCAAAAACATGAACTACTAGGAAAATGTTTTTTCTTTTTTCCTTTTAATCAGACTTATTTAATTTATTTATTTTTGTTGCTATATTGTGATATCTGTTGTTCACACAGATACTCTTTTCATACTGCCCTGGACCAAATCCCGGACGAGGTTCATGCCGTTTGGTGCATTCTAGCAATGGACCACGTAGGAGTCAGACTCAGAGAGGTGGGAATGGAAGCTCTGGTACAAGTGAAGGGAGCGGGTCAGAACCGGGTTCCCTCTGCGGAGAACGGTTCTGTGACCGCTGAATGCTTGTTCTTAGAAGAAATCATGGAAGGGTTTTCTCTTCTCTCTGCTGCCTTTAAGGAGACAAAGGGGCCTCCAGCCCGAGTGGCACTGAGACACACCCCAGCCCTAACTGTGTGACATCAGGAAAAGGTGGGGACCGCCCCCCCCCCGGGGACCGCCTTTGTGGAAGGAGGCTTTTTCCTTCGGGGCCAATGGCTGCGTTTGGGCTTCAGAGCCCCTTTCTTCCGTGGGGGCGGTGACGGCGGGGCCTTCCGGGGAGACGGGCAGGAGTTCCCACTCTGCTGAGCTGTCCGCGCAAGGTCCGAATCTTTTTTCCTCCAGAAGCCCAGATACCCCATCTGTTTCTCAGGCTGTTTTACTCCCGTCCGGGAGCAGTAATGAGGGGTGAGACCTCCAGGGGCCGCCTGGGGACCCCAGCGTTTGTATTCAGACCAGCAGCCCAACACCCCCAGATCAGCCGCAGGGAAGGAGGGCTCCTGGTCTGGGTTTGGGGTTTCGGTTTTGGTCGGCGAGCAGAAGGTGAAAATCACGGTCAAAGCAGAGAATTGACAAGACCACGCTCCTCCATATGAGGCTCAGCCCTGTTAGGGGTCCAGCACCAGAGAAAGTTAGATTCTCAGAGGCAGGATTTCCCATCGCAGCCCTTGAGTGCTCGCCCGTGTCCTCTTCCTGCTCTTAGTCACCAGCTCCTCTGGACCTTTCTGCGGTGACATGTGAGTGGGGCAGTGAGAGCTGGGCCCGGCTGGGGGGCTGGGCAGAGGGAGGGTCGTTGCTGCCCTTCTCCCTGTCCCTGGTCCTTTACCTGCTGCTAAACGCACTGGGCCGGGCAGGTGGAGAGGATCCGTGGTGCTGAGCTTAGAGCCGGAGACACGGGCCTTTGCCCAGCGAACCTGACGTTTCCCAGGATTCTGCCTCCTCCGCACGGCCTCGGTTCCCTCTGTAGATAAAGGCCGTCTCCTGCCAAGTCTGCCCAGGACTTCACGAGGGTCCGGGGAGCGGACGTGTCCCGCTTTCTTCTCCCGAGCTGGGTACCCACCCTTTGGTCCCTGTGGGGTCTTGGGGGAACCGTGGGCCTAGGCCCTAGGGAGTCCCTCTAGGGGAATGCCAGCTTTGGCCCAGACGCCCGTTGTCACATCTCAACCTGAGTTTGTCCCTTCCTTCAAGCAAGCCAGTGTGTGTTCTGCCAAACCCCTGGGCAGCCTCAGTCTCTGCAGGTATGTCCTCAGCCATCCCTAAGTCACCTAAAGAAGGAGCACCCCCTTTCTGTTTACCTTCCAGGGGCAGCCACGCTCCGCAGTAGGATTCTCCTTGGCGATGGAAGAGGATGTTTGGAAATTCCTTTTGCTCAGGGCCCGTCTTTGTCCCCCGCTGAAAACAAAAGGCAGAAGCGCTTTAGCTTTGGACTAAAGCGTAGCTCTGGATCATCCAGTCCAAACTCCTAAACACCTCGAGGATCTCTGGTGAGAAGGTAGGAGCGGAAGCCCCGCAGAGGCCAAATACCCGTTCTTAATGCGCAGGCTTCTCGTACAGGGCCGTCTGTGTTGCGGCTGTTTCTATTCAGTCCATTTAAGAAGGATGTTCCGATGATTTGGGCAAAAGCCGCTGACGTCTGTTGCTAGAGGGTAGACTAAACCTCTGGGTTTCTACTTTCCGGATCGTTGTCTCGATAATGTGTAGGTGAGATCCAGGTAACTCAGCCCATCGACCTGGGCTGGAATTTGCCAGACCTATGGCTGTGTCGGGGTTTATCCTAAAGGCCGTCTCAAGACAGAGCCCAGGCTTGCCCTTGTCTCCCCGCTGGCAGCCTCTCTCCCCGGTGGCCTCCTCCTCCCCTCTCTCTCTGTCTGCTTTGCCCCCACCCTGTCCGGGCTGTCACGTCCCGGGGCCCGGGAGGTCTCAGGAATGGCACTTGGTCTCGCCAGCCCTGTCCCGGAATGGCCATTGGGGTCGGAGGCCCAGCTCTGGTGGGCAGTTGGGCGTTCTTCTTCTTCTTCTTCTTCTTCTTCTTCTTCTTCTTCTTCTTCTTCTTCTTCTTCTTCTTCTTCTTCTTCTTCTTCTTCTTCTTCTTCTTCTTCCTCTTCTTCCTCTTCTTCCTCTTCTTCCTCTTCCTCTTCTTCCTCTTCCTCTTCTTCCTCTTCCTCTTCTTCTTCTTCTTCTTCTTCTTCTGTCCAGGAGCCTTCTGGGCGCTTCACTCTTTGCCGTCCTGTCAGCCACACATCAGGACTGCTGCGCCCTCTCTGCGCCAGATGCTGGTGGTCCGCGCGGTGGTCTTGCAGGGGAACCGTTTGAGTTAGCAGCCGCGCTCCATGAGGGCTTTTTGGAGAACTTTCTAGGGTGGTCAGAGCTCCTGACCACAGGGAGGCCTCAGCCTGGTGCCGGCGTTACCCCCATGTCCCTTCCCGCTTTGAAGTGATGTCTGTGGGTGAAAACCATCCGCAGGCACCCTCTAGGAATGAAATCAGATACCTCTGAGAAGGTGGCAGGGAACTGATTTAAACTGTTATGCTTGTTTGCTCTAAGTTAACCTAGGAAGTGTTCTCTCTGAAGGGTGAAAATACGGTTTTCCCACATGGCATTTAGTCTCAAGACGGAGACGTGTTCATTACAGTAGACTTTGACCAATGCACCTGTATCTCCAAATATCCGCCTTTAGAAATAGCCTTGACTCAATGCTGAATTGCATTTCCCGTTATTCAGTGTCGGTTTAAAAACTTTTGTAACCCTTTTCTTAATTTGAAATTTAGTCACACTCCTGTAATCCTCCAATTCAGTTTCTGTGGAAATATTTTTTTTTTGATAAAGAGAAACAAATAGAAGCATCTTCAAATCTTCCCAAGTGAATATTTAAAATGCGGAATTGCTTCTCTCTTGTGTTTCTGTATCCAGACACTTAGATCTGTTGTATATATTAGTTTAGACATCCTCACTAATCTACACAGTATTTAAGACTCTAAATGAGATTTCTTAAGTATTTTATTTTATTCTCTATAAATGGTTTTGTATAATCTTTAAAAATCTACACTTTGCCTTTGTAGATATTTAAGGGAAACCATTCGGGGGTTGTCTTGCATGTATATTTTTGTTGTAGATAAGTGTTGCTTAGTTATTTCTGCAAATTTTGGTTGAAATGCTTACAGACTTTAATACAGTATATATTTTCAGAATATAAACTTTTATATTTCTGTGGTAAGTTAGGATATGCGTTTTAGGCAATCTTTTCCATTAATATCATGTGTTCTTTCAAAAAAAAAATAGCATTCTGGTTTGGTGCCAATGGTTTTTTGTTTTCCATTAGAATCTAGTGCTCTTATATCATTAGAGAGCCGGTTAATTTTCTTATTCTCAAAGTAATTGACTTTGAAGTATAATTTGAAAATGTATTGAATTTGTGAATAAGCCTTACCATTAGGATCGGTAACTTCTCCAACCTTTGCAACTACTTATGTAGTTTAAGATCTCCCCATAAGTTCTCACTGTGTGGCAGTTGATGGAGTTTGTGAACAGAGCCTTAAGTTTGTTGCAAAAAAAAAAAAAAAAAAGGGTAATACGGGTTGTTTCCTTCAAGCAACGTATAAGCCATGGGGATGGACTCTGCGCGGTCCGTACGCCATGACTCATCTGGAGGGTTTGGTTGAGTTAATGGTGGCAGGGGCCAGACAGACGCCTTGGTGATTGTCTCTGGCCCTATGAAGGGACCGTGAACAGGTTTTTCTGGAGCCACCTTCGTCCTATTCACATGGTTTAGACATGGTCACAGGGAGGGCTGCTGGTCCATCATTTGTTTTGAACAAATGGCATTTCCTGCTCCTGACCTTGGCGGTTGACCCCAGGTGCCTGGCGGGTGCCCTGGAGACATCCCTTGTGGCTGAGGTCAACATTCCTTGAGAGATGTTAGCAAAGTTTACATGTGCGTCTTACTGTGTAGACAATCTGAAGTCGATTTCAGTTACATAATCAGCATTCCCACGTGTCCTGAGTGTCTTATCATTGAACTAGGTGTGTGAAGCCATACTAAACCTGAGTTTAGCAGGGCACAGACAGACTAAATGCAGATCATACACATCAGCTGAGCCAGTCCACCTGGGGCTGTCCGAATGGAGCGTAACTCACGAAGCTCATTGGCAGTGCGTCCACTCTGTCTGGGAGCTGATAAAACCAACCAAAATTTGAGACTGAAATTTTTTAAAAATTATGGCTCTTTTCAGTTGGCCATGCTTCCATTAATGGCCTACTGATTCTTACCAAGACTTTAAGGATGACCTTGAGGCCAGGGCTATAAAATGGCTAAATCAGGTTATTTAGTTCACCTCCAATGAGTGTTCATAACGTCAGCTTGTCTCCATTAGGATGACTTTTGCTTCAGATATTTACAGTATGTGTGTGCGTGTCAGTCAGAAAAACTGACGTCTAGTTTCGGGCTTCAGCTCTGGCCTGTCTTTGGGTTGACCATGCCTCCTTGGCCCAACACCTGGCCTCCTGCTGGAGCTCATTAGGGTGACTCTGGGAAGTTTGAAGGGTGTGGAGTTTTCCATCTAGTATTTAATTTGTCCCTGTGCCATTAGTCCCAGCTTGAAGTCATTTGCTGATGTCCACGTTGACAGGATTTTGAAAATATTGCCTTTCATAAAACCAAGGACCAAAGAATTCCATTATTCTAACAAAGCACGAGTTTCGTAGATTGTGGGCCCTGCTAGGCAGAGCTGTGCATGCGTGATGCCCAGAGAAGCTGCTCACTTCCACCGACCTCACGCTCCCCCTGGCTGGCCCTGCACACGGGTCTGTTGTCACCTGGGGAAGGCTCTGAAAGATGAGTTTCTGGGACAGAAGCTCACTGTTCCAGGTAGGTGCTTCTGCCGTGGAGTCCCAGCCTTGATCCGGACCATGAAGAGTGGAGGACTGGTGTTCGTCCAGGTTATCTGACCAGTGTGGACCACGCCATCCGAATAGGAACCTCCCGTAGGAGTTTCTCATGTGTGTCTACACTGAGCAGCGAGATCCTGCATTTGCTCGCTTTCCACCTTTTTTTTTTTTTGTCCTCCGTTCATCCATTCCACTGTGAGCCCAAGAAGACTGTTCTCCACTCCTCACACTAGGCGATGGTGCTCCCCGCTCACTCATGATGAAACCACTGACCCATTAACTGGTGTAGAAACGATTGGTACGGAAGACGTGGTATCCTAGTGGTAAGGCTTATTACCGAACTTCTGATGATGAAGCAGGCTACCAAAAACGTTTCTGCCGCCCCCTCCCCCCCCCGTCCCCGGGGGACTGTTTAGATTTGATCTCGGAGCTAGCACACACACCAAAATCCAAGGAGACCTTTGCAAACTAGGCTACTCGTTTTTTATTTGGCCAGGTAATCATGGGAGAGTCTTTAACTAGTTCTGAATATTTGTAAGTATGAGTAACTCCATAGACTTTAAAGCAGGTAGAGGTAACCCCTTTCTCACCACGTTGTAAATATTGCCCGAGTCTGGGTGCAGTACCAAGGGGTACTAACCTTCTGATTTATCAAACGCTGACTGTCTAGAGCAAATTGTACACTCTCTTTGTGAATGGTCCTGTAACGTGTATGAACACATTTCTGGGTGCCTTAGAAGTTGTATTTTTCATGTGTGCTAATATGCAGTATTTATACATTGTGAGAAGCTGCTTTGAATAAAAAGGTTGAAACTTCGCCTGCCCTGGCTCGTGTTCTCCCTTCGGCAGCCCACATGTGAAGTTCACTGACAGGTTCTGTGGTTTCCGAGCAGAGAAGTTTCTCTGGCCTCCCGGGAGCGGGGAGGTGAGACCTCTGAGGCTTGCAGGCCGTGTCTGGGTTCCTGGGGAGCGCGGGCACGCCCACCCACATCTGCCTTGAGGCTTCAGTTTTTCAGGCTGGTGGTCGCTGGGGACATAGGGTGATGCCAGCGGACCCGGGAATGGGGCCACACGTGTTGTTTTTCAGGGGATTGATAGGCGTTCGCCCCTTCCCCTTGTCCACCCAGAAGGTCTCCTTGCACAGGGATCGCTCCTCACTAGTGACAAACCTCCACAGAGCTTGGTCTTGACCAGCCCCAGCTGCCACTCACGGGTGACGACCATACTTGTCACCATGGAATTATGCAAAGTCCTTTCTTGTTGCCTTGGTCATCACACTGTGGCTCTTAGGAGAGGCCCGCTGCAGAGGACACCTGGCTGCCAAAGCCCGTCTCCAGAGACAATGTGGGGCTGCAGGAAGGAGGAGGAAGGAGTCGCTCAGGGGCTCATGGCAGCAGGGAGTTCTGGGAAAGTCCTTTGCACAAGGTCACGGCTACCTGTCCATCTGTCCCGCAGCAGTCCTGAGCCCCCTGCTCGGCCTCGGGCGCCACGCAGGTGCTCAGATAGTCCCTGTCATAAAGCAGCTTGGGGTCTGGAAATGTGAGAAAGGTGTGCGATCCCTCTATGATTCTTCAACCGTCCGCAGTGCAGTACTGGTGAGAATACCCTACGCCATCTCGAAGCCCCTCAAAGGCCAGAAGACAGCGCAGCTTTCATGGTTAACTTCCCATCGGTTCTCCTCTCCGTCGGCGTGGGCCAGCCAGCCGGGCTGCAGCCCCGGATCTTCCCTCTGCTGGCTCCCTTTGCTTTCTCTTAGTCTTGGTGTCATCATTGTCGTCTTAGGCGCCTTTCTCTGAGATCCCGACTCCATCCCAAGGTGTCAAGGTCAAACCTGGAAAGTCCTTTGCTCCTGGCTGCTTCCGGACCTTCCAGCAGACTGGACCAGGCCTTTCTGATGTTTCGGAGTGTGGCATCTGTGGGTCACACCCCTGTTCCTTTGTCTGATGCTCGCAGGCTGATGCGATATGATACTGAAAGGAGCCCTTCCCCTCCAGTGAGAGGAAGTGGGCTGAGGCCCCTTCTCATCAAGACGCATCAACAGTGACTCACTAGTATATCTCAAGAGTCCCAACAGCAACTTCATTTTTTCCCTCACTGTCCCTTTAAGTTGGCTAACCCTGGATGAAAACACGGGTGGCCTGTAGGCCCTCTCCAGTCCATGCTGTAAAGTCACAAACACTTGTCAACTCTGTCGTCACAAGTGGCCATGTCCCATTTAAATATCAGTGCTAGCAACTTCACTCAAGGCCAAGACTTCAGGCTTTCTTGCTGATACTCCCTTTGTTTGGTTGGATTGAGGAAAGCAGGCAAGAGTTTACAAGGACCAGATGGTGCTCTTGTCACATGGGGGTTTTCCTTCTCTGGGCCTCGTAGATATTTAAACCTGACTCTCTCACGGGGAATTCGTGTGGGTTTCTCGGTGACCTCTTCGGTGGATGGTGGCCAGGCTCGTAATTGCCAGATGAACTCTGTGTCGTTGCCCATCGCTCCTCCTTCAGCCCCTAGGAATCTGGTGGCCTGCCGCCAGCTTCGTTTGCTGAGGTCTTTGGTCCCTTTAGAGTAGGATGATCCCCAGGCCTGGACCTCGTGTGGCTCAGGGGACACTCATGCAGCCTCTGTCCACGCAGATCAGGGAGCACAGGCTGACTTCCAACTGGCTCGATGGTGGACTAGCTAGTTCATTTGTTGGCGTCTTGGTCGCTGAATTTCTTAGGCGTGAGTCAGATGTCAGTCTGCTGGGCCGCCTAAGTTGTAGGGGGTACATGTAAATCGCTAAAGCCTCAGTTTCCCTTGACTTCAGAGGAAAGGGGAGGCCTCGTCACTCACTTGCGTGCATGCGTGCGTGAGAGTATGTGTGGCTGTGTCTCTGAAGGCAGAGGGTCAGCAAACTTTGCTGTGTGACCCTGGTTTCAGCAGGCTGCCTCTCTGAGCCGTGATTTACTCCCCCATCTAGAAAAGGGGAGAAAACCCTCCACTTTGCCTGGCAGCTGAGAACCACGAACCCAGGTGTCCAAACAAGCAGCACAGTTCTTACAGACCCTTCTTAATAAATGTTAGCTTCATCAGTTCCATCTAGAAACGATTCTATAAGTGGTGATTTCAACCTGCTGGCAGGTCTTCACCCGGAGACAGGGGCTCTGGGGCCCCCCAGGCCATGGTAAGGATTCAGGCTCAGACTCCAAGTGAGATGGGAGCCCCTGGACGGTGTGGGAAGGAGTGGCCTGGACTGCCTCGTGCTTTATCAGACTGGCTCTGCGACGGTGGGCAAAGGGGGCTGGGGGCAAGGAGACGCACAGATGACACCTCACGGGTGTCACCTGCCCACCCGCTTTGGTCAGGGATGGGTGGGTCAAGGTGATGAGAAGGACGGAGGTCCTGAGTACGTTCTGAAGGCAGACTGAGAGGGAGAGAACGGGGCCAAGGGTGGTCTTGGGGGTTGGGGCCCGAACGTCTGGAAAGCTGGAGTTCCCCGCTAATTGAGGCCAGGACAGCTGTGGGCTTTGGGGAGCCGGTCTGAGTTGCGGTGCCAGGCGCTCGGCTGAGTCCTGGTATCACATGCCTGGCGTGTTTGGGCTCGTTGCCCCTTTGGCGATCCCATCTGTGCCGGCCTCCTAGGGAGTTTTTAAATGATTGAGTGAGGTTTATACACAAGCACACACGTGCATACTGCCCGACTGCGTATATTATGTGACAAGATTTTATTATAGTATATTAAACGACATTAATATATAAAATTAGGTGTTCCCATTGTGGCTCAGTGGTAACAAACCTGGCTAGTATCCATGAGGATGCGGGTTTGATCCCTGGCCTCATTCAGTGGATTAAGGATCTGGCATTGCTGTGAGCCGTGGTGTAGGTCACAAATGTGGCTCAGATCTGGCCGTTGCTCTGACTGTGGCGTAGGCCAGCAGCTGTAGCTCCGATTCGACCCTTAGTCTGGGAACTTCTGTCTGCCACAGGTGCAGCCCTAAAAAGTATATGTGTGTGTGTGTGTGTGTGTGTGTGTGTGTATAATTAGATCAACTATAATATTTAAAACAGTTGACATACAGCCTTTTTAATGATTATATGAGATTTGCATAATGAAATTATATGGAGTATTTAGAACAGTTTGCTAACATAGTCACGGTTTCATGATTAAATGAGATTTTCATATAGATGAGATGTTATATATGCAAGGTTTATTTATTAAGAACATTTATTGGCGTATAGTTGACTTACAATGTTAGTAAGTGCTAGTTTCAGATGTACAGCAGAGTGACTCAGTCATACGCATACATACATCCGTTCTTTTTTCCCATATAGGTCATTACAGACTATTGAGTAGATTTCCCCGTGCTCTGCAGCAGGTCCTTGCTACTTACCTATTTCATGTACACTAGTCTGTGTATGTTATTCCCGTCCTCCTAATTTATCCCCGCCCCCCGACACTTTCCCCTTTGGTAACCCATTAAGTTTGATTTTGAAATCTGTGAGTTTGTTTGTGTTTTATAAATAAGATCTGTTGTATCATTTTATTAGATAACATACCTAAGTGATATTATATGGTATTTGTCTTTCTCTGACACTTCACATGGTATGATAACCTCTAGATCCATTCATGTTGCTGCAAATGGCTTTATTTCATTCTTTTTTATGGCCAAACAAGAGTCCATCAGCTACACAGGCACTGCATCTTCTTTATCCACTCCTCTCTTGAGGAACATTTAGGTTGCTTCCGTGGCTTGGCTGTTGTAAATGCTGCTGCAGTGGACACTGGGGCGCATGTACCTTTTCAAATTATGGGTTTCTCCAGATGTAGGCGCAGGAGTGGGATGCTGGGTCACATTCTATATTTAGGTTTATTTATTTATTTATTTATTTATTTATTTTTAGGGCTACATCTGCAGGCCTAGGAAGGTTCCCAGGCTGGGGGTCAAATCGGAGCTGTAGCCACCGGCCTACACCACAGCCACAGCAATGCAGGATCTGAGCCACGTCTGCAACCTGCACCACAGCTCATGGCAACGCCGGATCCTTAACCCACTGAGCGAGGCCAGGGATCGAACTTGCATGCTCATGGATGCTAGTCAGACTCGTTTCTGCTGAACCACAGTGGAAACTCCTACATTTAGTTTTTTAAGGAACCTCCATACCCTTTCCATGGTGCTTGTAACAATTTACTTTCCCACCAACAGTGTAGGAAAGTTCCCTTTCTCCACACCCTGTCCAGCATTTATTGTAGGTAGACTTTTTGATGATGGCTATTCTGATTCCTATGAGATATACAAGATTTATAGATGAGATTGTATATAAATATCATTCTAAAGAATTTTTACAACTCACGACACATAGTTACTATTTAACGGCTTAATGTGATTCACATTATATGTATATAAGTGAGGTTTTATATAGATGAGTCACAAATGTGGGAAAGAGCCGGCTTCGCTGGAGCGCTGGGGTGCAGGTTCAGTCCCCATCCCGGCACGGTGGGTTAGGAATCCGGCATTGCCACAGCTGTGCTTAGGTCGCAGCTCTGGCTCAGATCTGATCCCTGGCCCAGGAACTCCGTATGCTGTGGGGTGGCCAAAAAAGAAAGCAATATAGGAAATGAGATGATGTGCATATAGAAATGGGATTTTAATCTGTGTACAAAATGTTTAGAACAGCTGTTGGCACAGTCACTCTTTAATGATGGAATGAGATTTGCATGCACAAGATTATATATATGTAAGATTTATTTAAAATATGATCTTAGGAAGTTCCCGTTGTGGCACAGCAGTTAACGAATCTGACTAGGAACCACGAGGTTGCAGCTTCTATCCCAGGCCTTACTCAGTGGGTTAAGGATCCGGCATTGCCGTGAGCTGTGGTGTAGGTCGCAGACGCAGCTTGGATCCTGCATTGGCTGCGGTGTAGGCCGCTGGCTACAGCTCCTGTTAGACCCCTAACCTGGGAACCTCCACATGCCACGGGTGCAGCCCTAAAACAAGAAAAAGGCAAAAAGATCTTAGGTAGGTAGATAGATTCCTACCTACCTGCGCGCGTACACACACACACCCCTCTTTAGGCCTGTTGTTGGCACAGCACGGCTGCAGAATCAGGAGCAGCTGCACTGGTGCTTGCGCAGTCCACGGCCAGGGGCCTCAGTGCAGGCGTGTGCTGGTGGGAGCGCGCGGGCTGGGCCAGGAGGACGGTGGAGGGGCCCAGTAACACCCCTCGCCCCCACCCAGATGAGAACCTTTCTCTGCTGGTGGCCAAACGGAGCGTAGTCCCCAGAGAAGTGCCCTGGCCATGACACTGTGGCGCATCCTCCTCCTCGCTGGCCCCCGTGTCCTCCTGCACCGGGGGCTCACGCTGCCTCCCCCCAGGTTGTGGTCAGGATGAAATGCAAGCGGGTGAGGCCGGTGCCCTTTCCCCCGGGGATTCCCTGATGTGGCCCCGGCCGAAGCTCTTGGCCTCTGAGGTTTCCAGGGAGATCTGTACTTCTCCATCCGCCAAGCCCCTTCCTGGAAATGCAGACGCGGTGGCGCTGGACCAAGGATGGGACCGGGAGCTTTCCTAAACTGGGGTGACAATGGCAGCCCTTTAGGCCCTGAACTGAGTCAAGAAGTCAGCCTCTGGGAGCTGACGAGCCTGATCAGGGCACCAACCTGGAGTGGCTGCCCAAGAGCCAGCACCCAGCGACGGAATGGACAACAGGCACAAGGGCCACCATGAGAGTTCCTGACGGAGGGTGGGAGGGCACCTGTGCGCTTTTGTAGGGCAGCTGCCACCTCGTCCAAGGATGGGGAGGAGACCATCCGGGGCACCGGGCAGGCGGGTAGCCCCCGAGTGTGCGTAAATGAATGATAACTCCTCCTCTAGGACTGTCCTGTTGGCAAGAAATGCGGGCAAATTTTGCTGAGAAGCAGCTGGGGAGGTCAAAGGCAAGGATATTAGAGATTCTTAGCCCTTAGGAGACGGAGCATGATTTAGGTGTTTTTTATAAGGTCAGACAACCTTGCCTTGAAATCTCTGATTTGACTTTAATGAGTGACACAGCCTTGAAGTTCTAATCTGTGCAATGGGCACAGTAGCTCCTGCTGCATGTTATCACATCACTTAACTGAGCTAAAATGCGGCAGGTGCCCCAAAGAGCAGCCAGCACATAGTAGGTGTCCTATTAGTGATAATTCCCCAGTACCCACCTTGTCCCCTCACCCTTTGAAGCGATGGAGACCTGACTGGAGCACAGGGGAGGAGACGAACTGGGAGGCGGGAAGGGACGAGGGTCTCTGCAACTGTCATCAGGGACTGACATCCAAGCCGGTGTCATTTGAGAGGCGCCAGGAGACCCCACCCACGTGGGAAATCCCCCCAGCCAGATGGTGGCTTGTGGGATGTAATTTAATAACCTCTTGGATTAAGGGCCTCAGAAATGCTTTGTGGCTTTAGGAGAGTCGGGGTCCGCGGGTTTGACCACCGTGGACATGCTAAGCGTCCCCGGGCCAGGGGGCGTTCTCACTGGGCGAGGATGGGGCAGGCTGGTCTCGGTGATTTTACCACTATTGTCAAACACAGAGCCCTGGGCTTTGGCAGGACAGATGGCAAATGAGTTGTCTCGAGGTGACGGGGGACCTGATGGGCCCTAGCTTCATGGCACACGCAGTGTCCCAGGATGCCACCTGTGCAGCCGCACTTGTTTACACTTTCGCTTCCAAAGCAAGGCACACAAGCTGCTCTCACAGCCATTTGGATGGTTAACAAGCAGTTGCTGACAAAGAGGAGAAAATTCAGACGTGGTGGGCCAATTCCTGGCAGAATAGGGCTGCGGTTGCCAATTGTTTTAGATGTCCTGCGGTTGTGTCTTTAAGATTGTATCTCCTCTTGGCCACATTTCCTGTTTGATTGCAGAGGCTTTTTCTCCCCCTTCTCCTCCTCCCAGTGTCTTGCGTTGGTTGAAGTGTGTTATCATCACAGCAATCGCCCTGGGGGAGCAGCGAGAACCTGATGTTTGGAATCAAATGGAACTGAGTACAAATTCTGCCTCCATCCTAGTGTGATGTAAAGTGATGGCTTAGCTCCTCTTGGCTTCAGATACCTCTTCTAGGTTTTGTTTGTTGGTTTTAAGGATTAGGAAGTGGAGTTCCCGTCGTGGCTCAGTGGTTAACGAATCTGACTAGGAACCATGAGGTTGCAGGTTCGATCCCTGGCGTTGCTCAGTGGGTTAAGGATCCTGCGTTGCCGTGAGCTGTAGTGTAGGTTGCAGACGCGGTTCGGATCCCGTGTTGCTGTGGTTGTGGCGAAGGCCAGCAGCTACAGCTCCTGTTAGACCCCTAGCCTGGGAACCTCCATATGCTGCAGGTGCGGCCCCAGATAGGGCAAAAAGACAAAAAAAAAAAAGAGGATTAGGAAGTAACATATGCCGACATACGGCTGAGTAATGTACACTTATTTCAGATGACGTCCTTATTTTTAAAATATTCTTATGCACAAACTTTTTGCATGGCTCCATCTAATAGGAGGGAAAACAAGGGCTCAGAGAGGTGAAGTGACTTGCCCAAGGACACACAGCAGTGCACAGGCATTACAGCCTGCCTTTTTGTCTTGTCATTCTAAAATAACTTAACTTACAAAAAAGTTGCAAAAATTGACGCCCCAAAATTGCATGCACCCTCCCCATGGATTCCCCAAAGGATAACATCTTACATACACACGGCACGATTATAAAAATCAGGAAATTAACATAAATAACAATATTATGATCTGATTATTTCGACTTTACCAATTGTCCCCTCCGTGTCCATTTTCTGGTCCAGAAACCAGTCCAGGGTCACATTTCACATTTAGTTCTCATTATCCTCCTTTAATCTGAAACAGTTCCTTCACTTTTCTAAGATTTTTCTTGACCTTGAACGTTTGAAGGGAATATAACAAGCTTGCTATATTTTACAAAATGCCCCTGGATTTGAGTTTGTCTCATCGTGCCCCATTGTTAAATTCGGGCTATACATTGTGGCAGGAGGATCCTGGAAGTGATGTTATGTTTTTTTTTTTAAAAATTTATTGAAGTATAGTTGACTCTCAGTATTGTATCAGTGTCAGTCATACAGCAAAGTGATTCAGTTACACATATACACATAACGTCTTTCTGAGCGTGTTGCATCATGCTTGTTCGTTCTCTTACTGGTGACACCAACATGATCGTTTGGATTTAGATTCTGAGGCTTCTGGTCTTTCGGCTGTGCCATGCAAGCCCCAGTCTGATTTCTATATACGGTACTCAAATGCTCAGAACTCATGCTGTCAGGAAAGCACTTGAAAATAATATTCAATGATGTTGCAGCTCAGGATGTTGCTTTTTTACACTGTGAATTTGCTTGAGGGCAAAACCCAGTTCTGAACCTCCAGCCCTTTTTGTGCCTCCCACAGAGAGAAAGCCAAGATGATGTTCGTTGAATGAAAATAAATAAATAAAATAACGAACACATGAATGAATGGGATTCTCAGTTCAGTCTGCTCCTCGAGAGCAGGAAAATGTACTTTATGTACCCCTGTTATCTTCTGTATTGCCTGCAAACAGTGGGTACTCAAATTTGAATGAATGAAACTCTGCCTAGTGGTTATGTCCTGACCTACAGGAGGAAAGGGAAAATGACTGTTTATATCCAAAAAAAAAGGAGAGGGTTTTTTTTTTCTTTTGAGGCTATTTTTCTTTTCTAAACAGAGGTGTTCCTGCTTTGACAGGGTGTGTAAAAATAAAATAATCTTCTCGTCTTTGGTTGTGATTAGTATTTCTGCAGATGGAGTCCAAGACTATAGAGTTTAAGAGAGCCACTTAAAGAGTTCCCGTCGTGGCTCAGTGGTTAACGAATCCGACTAGGAACCATGAGGTTGCGGGTTCGATCCCTGGCCTTGCTCAGTGGGTTAAGGATCCGGCGTTGCCGTGAGCTGTGGTGTAGGTTGCAGACGCGGTTCGGATCCCGTGTTGCTGTGGTTGTGGCGAAGGCCAGCAGCTACAGCTCCTGTTAGACCCCTAGCCTGGGAACCTCCATATGCCGTGGGTGCGGCCCTAGATAAGGCAGAAAGA
>PVHT020000012.1:10112503-10218126 GCA_004024745.2 Catagonus wagneri | reverse complement strand
AAAAAAAAAAAAAAAAAAAGGGAGAACCACTTAATGATTAGGGGCAGTGGTAGGAAGACTGCGGAGATGGCTTTGCCACCCTACCCCACCCCCCATATGACCTCTTGTTCTTGTGATGAGCCTGCCCTAGTCAGGGGAAACTTTATGGGACTAGAGGTCAGACACTGAAAAGTCAGAGATTCAAAAGCTTGGGGACCAAATGGAGAGAATTACATGGCAGGAATGGCGGAGGCCTCTAGAAGCTGAGACCACCCACCAGCCAATGGTTTGTAGACAGAAAACAGGGACCTTGGTCTGCAAACATAGGCACTGAATTCTGCCAACACCCTGAATGAGATGGGAAGGGGACCGAGGCCCAGATGAGACCCAAGCCTCGATGGACACCTTGATTTCAGCCTTTTGAGACCCTGAATCAGTAATTCAGCTACACTGTGCCCCAACTTGTGACCCATGGAAACTGTGAGTTGGTAAACGTGTGTTGTTCTAAGCTGCTATGTTTGTGGAACTTTGTTAACACAACAGTAGTTTTTGCCTCTTTGTGAATATCCTATAGCTGGAGTCATGGTATGTAGGTTTTTCAAATGTGTTTATTTCACTTCACTTTCCCCCGTATTTTCTTTATGACTTGACAGCCGATTTCTTTTCATTGCCAAATAATATCTCTGCTGTCTGGATGCACTGTAGTGTCTGTATCCATTCACCCATAGGAGGACATCTTGGTTGCTTTCAAGTTTTGGCAATTTTAAGTCAAGTTGATATCAGCATTCATGCACAGATTTTAGCGTAGACACAGGTTTTCAACTTATTTAAGTAAACTAATGAATGCAGTATCTGAATAGTATACTAAGACTATGTGTAGTCTTAGAAGAAACGGTCAAGCTGTCTTCCAAAGTGACTGTACCATCTTACATTCCCACCTGTAGTGAGTGACACTTCCTATTGTTCCACATACTTGTCAGCATTTGACATTATCATTTTGGGGGGAATTTAGCCACAGAAGGCACTTGGAAGTTTTTATTTCTGCAGGGAGAAGCCTTCTCTCCCTTCCCATGTTCCCTCTTCTGCTTGTGATGGAGGCAGTGCCACCAGTGTCTCCAGGGAGCTGGGGCGACCGCTCTTATCTCTCTCCATCCCCTGTTCAGATTTCTCCAGGGATGAGGAGGGTGCTCCTCTGATCAGTGAGAACTTAACATTGGCTGGACCTTTTTTTTTTTTCATTGAAAAACTACGTCCCAGAGACAAAATATGCATCTCTCCCCTGGGGTTGTATGTTTCCCCTGGGGAGGGGGCTACCAGTCTTTGGCTTCTCCATCTCCAATGAGGAGAGGAAAAGCAACAGGTTTGCTTAGGGGTAGGAGGTTGGTAGGAGGTCCTGTGGTGTTTCCTAATCACGTTTTGTCAGGGAGCTCAGCTTAGATAGTTGTACCCCCATTAATCCTTTCTGATAGCCCATTTTCTACTGTTTGTGCTTCTCAGTTAAAAAACTGAAATTAGGCTCCTCCAAGTCGTCAATAATATCTATGCTACCACCACCAACAGCAACAATAATTATTGCTCATACGGTTATTATTCACAGTGTACAAATAATCACTACCATTGTTAACGACCTATAATATGTCAGATCCCACAGTCAGTGTGCCTTCTCTATGCTGTGTCATCCATCCTCACAGCGAACCCCAGAGTTATGTGTTACCATCCCAAGGAGCCACATGGCCAGAAGATGGCAGAATCATACTTTGAACCTAGCTCTAGTTGAGTCACAAGCCCACACTTAATCTTCTGGAGGTTGCAGCATGGGGGTGGGTCTTAGACCTCAGAAGAGGTAAAGGTGGAATCTTTGTCTCTCTCTTTGGTCTGGCATACCCCTTTCCCTTGGGCCTCACTCAGGATGGTTTTTCCTGCCAGCTTACAGACTAGGTCATTATCAAGGGAAGGGATCATTTATTGATTACCTTCCATGCGCCAGGTACCATACACTGTCTTTAAAATGAAAGAAATTAATACAATTCTAAAAGTTACTTTCAACTTAATAGCTATTAAAAAATATTGGTTTTATTCCCCATATTGTACAATACAACCTTGAACCTACCTTATACCCCAGAGTTTGTACCTCCCACTCCCACACCTCTATATTGCCTCTCTCCCCACTGGTATTTACGAGTTTTTTTTCTCTATATCTGTGAGTCAGTTTTTTTCTTTTTGTATTCACTAGTTTGGTGTATTTTTTAGATTCCACATGTAAGTGATATCATAAGGTATTTATCTTTCTCTGCCTGACTTACTTCAATTAGTGTAATACCCTCCAGGTCCATCCATGCTGTGGCGAATGGCAAAATTTTATTCTTTTTTTATGACTGGGTAGTATTCCTTCACACACACACACACAAACACACACACACACACACACACACCATGTCTTCTTTATGCATTCATCCGTTGATGAACACTTAGGTTGCTTCTTATCTTGACAGTTGTAATTAATGCTGCTTTGAACGTTGGGTGCATGTATCTTTTTGAATTAGTATTTTTTGGGAGTTTGGGGATATATACCAGCAGTGGAACTGCTAAGTCATGGTAGTTCTATTTTTAGCTTTTTGGGGACCCTCCATACTCTTTTCCACAGTGGCTACATCAATTTACATTCTCATTAATGTTTTACAAGTGTTCCATTTTTCCACATCCTCACCAACATTTGTTATTGGTGTTCTTTTGATGATAGCCATTCTGATATCTCATTGTGATTTTGATTTGCATTTCCCTAATGATTAGCAGTGATGAGCATCTTTTCATGTGCCTATTGGCCATCTGCATTTCTTCTTTGGAAAAATGTCTACTCAGTTCTTCTGCCCACTTTTTTGATGGGGTTGCTTGGAATTTTTTGAAGTTGAGCTGTATTAGCAGTTTATGTATGTTGGATATTAATCCCTGCTTGGTCATATCATTTGCAAATATTTTCAACCATTCATTAGTTTCTGTTTAGTTTTGTTGAGGGTTTCCTTTGCTGTGCAAAATCTGTTAAGTTTAATTAGGTCCCATTTGTTTATTTTTGCTTTTATTTGCTTTACTTGAGGGATCCAAAAAAATATTACTGTGATTTATGTCAAAGGGCATTCTGCCTGTGTTTTCCTCTAGGAGTTTTATGGTATATGGTCTTTCATTTAGGTCTTTAATGCATTTTGAATTTATTTTTGTATGTGATGGTAGAGAATGTTCTAATTTCATCCTTTTACGTAGACCTATCCAGTTTTCCTGGCACCACTTATTGAAGAGATTATGTTTTCTCCATTGTATTATATTCTTGCCTCCTTTGTTGTAGATTAATTGACCATAAGTGTGTGGGTTTATTTCTGGGTTCTCTATCCGGTTCCATTGATTTCTATGTCTGGTTTTGTGCTACCATGCTGTTTTGATGCCTGTAGCTTTGTAGTATGGTCTGAAGTCAGCAAGTGTGATTCCTCCAGCTCTTATATACTGCCTTTTATATCCATTACTTTGTTTAACCCTTACAACAAACCAGTTGGTTGGGTGATATTATGATCTTTTTACACATGATGAAACTGAGTCTCAAAGAAGCTAAGTAACCTTTCCAAGTCCATACATATTCCCAGTTAGTAAACAGCAACTTCTGGGTTTAGAATGTGGAATGGTCTCATTTTAAATCCTGTGACCTTTACTCTGTATTGACATCCTCATACTTTTTGGTGTCAGCCCCCCTTTAATGCCTTTAAAAGCAATTGAGCTGTGACCCCTCATGAGTTTTTAGATTTAGGTAATGGTCACCATTCCTGTTAATTTCACCAAAAGGGAGACAACTGGACATCAATTATTTTCCTCCCCCTAGAAGGACACAATACCACCTGCCTCAGAATTGAACTCCCAATGTCCAGGAAATATATGGGAGAGAAATAGATTAAACAAAACTCCCACGAATGCAATTAACCAAATACAGAATGTGGAAAACTACAGGATGAAGTATTTCAGCATTTGGTTTCTTCACCAGATGAATTTCAAAGGAGAAAATATCAATGGGAGAAGGGAACTTAGGAGAGACGTGTATACCAAATGCCATGTGTAGATTATGTCAGACCCTGATTTGATCAAAAACTTGCATGTGCGTGTGTGTGTGTGCTATTATGGAATCACTGGTAATTATTTGGTGGGATCATGACACCATGCTTATGCTTTTTAAAGTCTTTCTCTTTTAAAAATGTTAATTAGTTTCTAAGTGCTTTACTTCTCATATCATTTTCCCCGTTTTTTTTAGACAAAGTAAGAGAAACTCAGAGAGGTGCTTTGCCTGGTCAGGGCAGAGCTGGGCTCAAGGCAGGAGGCGAGGGAACCGTCCTGGCTAGTTACAACTTCGTGCCCTACCGTTACTGTCTCTGGTCAGCCTTTCTCAGCGTGGATACACATCAAACCATGAGACAAATATGCAGGCCAAGGAATGTCAAGCTGTGATGTTAGTAGGATTCAGTCTAGGAGTTTTTCTATGGAATTCCATAGATACAAGTTCGAAAAACACCCAGAATCATCTTCATGCCAGGAGAGGTAATGCTAGAAGCAACCTGATTAAGACTGAAACTCTAGATGTCACCAACTTTCCAAACACGTGCAGTTTCATGCTGAGTAGTGAGCGGTAGCCGAGGCTGCTGACTCACAGGCTGAGAGCCAAGGGGCTGGGGCTGTTTCCTGCAAGAACATTTTTAAGCCAGCTGCCACCCTGGCACTGCCCAGTGGGCCCAGCTGTTTTCACAGTCGACCATGGTCAGTCCACACCAGATGCATCCTCATCCCAAAGATGCACAGAGCTCAGGCCCATCTTGCTTTGAAATTCCTGGCGGACAACTCAGAGCCTCACCTTCCTGGCAATTAGCCCATGGGGTTGGGTGTGGAATTGAAGAGGCCAAGTGCTGGGTCTGCCCTCGCCTGAATCCCTTACCTTCCCGGTAAGCAGGCTCGCATGAAGGAGACGCAGCCTAGGTCACCGAGCACCTTCTGTGAGCAAAGAAGCACCCATCCTGTCAGCCCGTTGCCTCGACAGCTCTCAGGGTTTCTCGCGACAGCAGAGGGAGACTGCAGATGAGTCATAGCAAAACCAGCCCCGTACTAAGAAGATAACAGAAAGGTGTGAGCCGCCACGTGGCGGGTCAGCAGCCCCAGCTTCGGAGGGGAAGTCCCCGCAGGGCAGTGCAAACGCTTGTGTTCACCCAGGAGGCAGCAGTGTCCCCGGGATGGTGGGGTGACGACCTCTGGAAAGAAACATCCCGAGGGAAGACGGAATCCAGACCTAGAACGGGGGACTGTGAGGAACGCACTTGCCCACCGACCTCCCCAGGGTGAGGCAACGACAATACAGCCTGAGCACCAGATCAGAGGGCTGCCACCTGTCCGAACTCGGCAAGGCGTTGAGGGCCCACGGCTGCGGTGTTTTGTTACCATGGAAACAGGATGTAGCGCAAATGGGGACAGGTACTTTCCCAGCTGTTGGAGCACAGAATGCCTTCATGCTGGACGGCACAGTGCTGGGCAGTGGGGCTTTGGGGACAGCACTGATCCTCCTATAGAGAGAGGGACCTGGAGCCGGTCATGAGGGACCTATGGCGGACTGATGCCCTGTGGTAGCCAAGAGGGGCGTGTTCTTGAGTTTATGTAGGGCGCCCCCTGTGGACGCAACCAGGGAGGTGCAGTTGTCTTAGGGCTAGTGTGAAGATTAGTGAGAGAAGTGGAAGAACCTTAGCGCGGTTTTTGCTGTTTTATGTTTTTGATTGTTGTGTCAAATGAACCTTGGTTTCGAGATTTTATGTATATATATATACACACACACACATATATATATACATGTATATGATATTAATAAATTACATAATTCATATAAAGTCCTTGACCAATGTCTGTATATAAGTGCTCTATAGATGCTAGTTGCTATTATTATTATTATCATCATCATCATTATCACCACCGTCATGGTCATCAGTGAAAGCAGTGGTATTAGAATTGCAGGAGGGCTTTAAAGACAGGCTAGATGCTACTCAGTGGTAGCTGGAGGTCAAGGACAGAGAAATACATTTTAATTTCAGTTACCCTGACCCCTGTTTTTAATCCCTGGACTAAAAGTAGAACCTAGAACACCTAGGAACTATTTGAATAACAGTGTTGAATTTGGTAAAAGGGAAGGCAGGAGAGAGGCGAAAAGGTACATTCAGATTCCAGTCCCCAGCTTGGCTCAGCCATCCGGGTTGGGGGTCTGCCCTAGGCCACTGTGTTGGGTTCTGTTCATGCTCTGGATGAAACAAGTGAGACGTGGGAAGCTTGAGAAACTTGTCTAAGATCTTCGGCTGGTTGGAGTCAGCAGGCAGCACCAACCCTGGAACCCTCCTCTCTGACTTCACCTCGCTTGCTGCCCCAGGGCGCTTGGCTCAGGGATGCGAAAGGCCCCAGGGGTCCCAGCTGTCAGTGTGATCGGAACCAAAGCGGAGGCGAAGTGGTTGGGATCTGGGCTCCCATCTGTATTGCTGGCTCTCAGAAGAACGTCCTGGTCCAGCCAAGGGGAGAGATGCTGGGTGAGCCAGAGAACTGGTTTGGCTGAATGTTCTAAATTTAGACGGGGACTTGGATGCACCCTCTGTGGCTTTTGACCGTGGCCCAAGCTCCGGAGTGTGTCGGTGTTTTTCCTCTTCGGTTTCCCCTGCGGGGTGGGGAACCGCTCCGCTCTCAGGTTCCTGAGGGCTCAGTCACCGGCGCCAGGTTTATAAATACCCTCTCCCTCCCCGGGCCGTTGTGGCCCCAGCGGATTGTCAGTAATTTCAGGGTTTCTCTGGGAGGCTCCGCGCTTCCATTCACCGCCAGGGCGACAGTCAGGCCTGCGCCGGAGGCGTGGTGTGACGCTGCGGGGCCCAGCTTCCCGGAGCTCCTTCCCTCGGCGCCGTGCCTTGCCAGGCAGTCAAAAGCCATATGGGAAATGACACTTTCCTTACTTCCGCTCGAGAAAACTGTTCGGAGGTTAGTGCTGTGCTGCTGAAGGAGGCGGGGGCATGGAGAAAAGGTCATGGCGTCTGTATCCTGTGTGCCAGGCTTGTGGTCCCTGATTTACGGAGAGTCGATCACGTGAGCTGATGCTGAGTGTTCTGTGTTCGGGAGCTCCGCACGGCACCCTTTACAGGGACTGTCTTACTTACTCACGTGGTTCCGTCAGTGTTTCGTAGCTGAGGCACCTGAGGATCTGAGAAGTGGAGTGACTTGCCCGAATCGCACAGCGCTTCCTTCCTTTCCGCAGATACTCTGTTGAGAACCCCTGGCATCCCTGATTTGGAGCGTCCTGGGCGATTTTGCAGCTTCAGTTTTGGAGCTAGGTAGACTGAGCTCACATCATAGTGCTGCCGCTCACTCGCCTGGGTAAATCCTTGAAATCTATTTGAGCTTCAGTTTTCTTATCTGTCCAAGGGGCAGGAGTGTAGAGTCCGTGTTAAAACTAGTTGATACTGTGTGAGACAGCTTGGGAGATAGTATGCCCCCTTTATAAATGGTAGCTAATAATAATAATAGTAATAATAATACTTAGCTTTAACTGGTCCTCCCTACATGTCAGGCTGTGCTATGCACCTCCTGTGTTTTATTTAATGCTCTCAACCACCTTAGGAAGACGTGGTTTTATGAACCTTATATTTTCAAAAGAGAGATCTGAGGGTTAAAGAGGCCGAATGACTTGCCTGTGGTCTCATAGCTGGTAAATGGTGGAAAGCGGATTTGAATCCAGACAGTGAGGCCGAGTCCATATTCTCAGCTCGTCTACATTGCCTTCGTCATCATCAGCATCACCATTATCCTCGCCATCTTCACCCCATCGCCATCTCCCGTGGTCATCTTCATCTCCGCTGTCGTCATTGCTGTCACGTCACCAGTGTCGTCCTCATCACTGCCAGTATGTCCTGATTACTGTTACTCTTTAACTGCTCCTGTGCGCTCAGGGATCCTCTGGAGTAGGGATGGCACCCAGTTCCAGCTCAGGGCCTGGCATGTATTAGGGTCTTCACACACACCTGTGGATTTTGAAACCCAAACGCGACGATCCTTTAGGTGGTGAGATCACCTAAGAGGCTTTCTCATCTATGTGCCCGGAGACGTCAACGGCCCATGGATCTTAAACCTGAGATTTCTGTGGAAGGGAGCTCTGAGAAGCACTTGGTTGGCAAAAAAGCTCAGAGACTGAGAGTCCTACATCTTCTCTGCACTGTCCAGTATGGAAGCTGTTAGCCATCTGGGGCTATTGAAATTTTAAAATTCCATTATTTGAAATAAAATAACGTGGAAAATTGAGTTCCAGGGTGAAACTAGCCACATTTGAAATGTAGCATCACTTCCGGCTAGCGGCTGCCGCACTGGATGACGTAGTAATAGAACATTTGTATCACTGCACACAGTTCTGCTGGTGCTGTTCTAGAAGGTCCTGATTTTCAGTCCCCTTGTGCCCTCTGAGTACACTGACCTCTTCAGACCCGGGGGCTGCTCTGGGGTTCGGGGAATATGCTCACTTTGGCCAACATACCCCAGTGAGATGGAGAGGGGAGCCAGAGGAAAGCTCTAGTGCACGCATCGGCCTTATCACCGTCTTGTGTTAACACACTGATCTTGAGGCAAAGTGGTTCAAGGCACCACCTTTAGCGTCAGGGTCTCCATCTCCCAGCTGTGCAACGCTGGGCATATTAATAGGCCTCCTAGGGCCTCAGTTTCCCTGAGACCCACTTTCCCTGTGACATGGTTAGCCCGAGACTTCGTGGGGACTTGTGGGAAAATTGCACCAGTTGTGTCCAATCACTTGCACAGAACACGTGTGCAGGGTTAGTTCTCTTGCGCTTTGTCAGAGAGAAGGCCAGGCTGGGTGAGGTTCAAAGCCAGGTGGTTTCGCAAGCTGCAGAGACGTTCCCCTGCTCTTGCGCCAGCCTGCTTCTCTCGACCTGATTAGTCCTGTTTGGAACTCAACAGATTGGAGTATTTGGCAAGACAGAGAATCAGAACCACCTTCGTAGATAAACACAAAAGGCAAGGCTTTCCACAAAGGAAGGCATGCAGAGGGCAGTCAGAAGCAAGAATTCTGGAAGCCATAGGAACACCTCCTTCCACCCGTCAACCCCTCCCCACTTCTCACCCTCCACCTTCAGGCCCCCTCTTTGCTCCCCACCCCCCCATGGCCCCACTTCCCTGCATGTCTCTGAATTTCAAGCTCATCAGTACCAGTTACACTCATTGCTACTGTTGGTTGAGGTCCTTGATGGCCGGACCCTGTTCAAAGGTGTTTACATATGATATCATGAAAACCCTCTGATGGGTCACATCGTCAGCCCATTTTACAGATGAGGAAACTGAGGCCCAGAGAGTTTTACTCACATGCCCATAACCTGTTGTATGGCAAGTAAAAATAGCAGATCTGGGCCTTGAATTCGGGTCTCCCACCATTCCGCACTTCCCACAGGGTCCAGAAGATGCATGTGAGAGTAATCGGCCCATGGTGGGGACTTTTAACTGTGAGCATTGGCCCAGCTTGGAGGGGAAAGCTCAGGCTTTGTGACATCAGTCATACTTTGAGCTCTGGCTCTGTGTTGACTGGCAGGGGTTTCTGGGGAAAGCTGCTTAAAAACTTTCGAAAAATCCCTGTAAGTTTCAGTTTCCCTAACTGTGAAACGAGGCTGGTAATGAAACCTCACAAATGACGGCGTGAGGATTTGGGCATTAAGGTCTGTGTGTGACCTCGTGTGGGGACTGTAACGTGGGTGTGGAGCACATTAGAAACTTCTGTGCTTGCCGGCTGCTCCTGGCCCTGGGTCAGCCTCAGTGCTCTTGACCTTCTGAGCTGATGATTCTTGGGTGAAGGGCCTTCCTGTGTCCTAATACCATCCGTGGCCTCTAGCCACTAAATGCCGGTTGGAACAAATGAAAACGTCTCCAGATTTTGCTATACGTTCCTGGAAGGGTGAAGCCCCTGTCTCCACCCACGTCCGGGACACCTGCTGGAGGCCATGTCTCAGTGCCCGGCCGGGCGGGAGGCTGCGATCGGCCCTGGGTGGCCAGCCTTGGCACCCAGCTGGCTGTTTCAGCTGGCAATTATCTGAACAGAAGTGTTCTAATTGCCTGAGGATCAGGTTTCCTCTGGGGGGTCATTTCTTTCAAGGCTCATGTTGCTGTTTATTTATACTCATCCCAATAAAAAGCATGTGCTCAGCTGGGGGGGGTGGTAATTAATGATGGGAGGGTCGCCCCACACGGTGCCCCGGGAGGTGCCTGCAAATCCGTCCTCCAGGGTGCCACGTTTGCTGGATCTGCCTGGCAGGGCCCTGGTGGGACTGAAGTGGGGGGTTTGTGTGTGTGTGTGTGTGTGTCCGTGTACTGAGAGTGGGACCTGGTAGCCTCTCTGACTTAGCGGTTGTAATAACACGAGTGTCTCACCCAGGAAAGTCTCTGCCCTCAGTCTGGCCGCCAAACTGGTTCTCTGCCAGCCCAGGCTTCCTGTACCCATCATGGCCCCTGAGGCTTCCACCTTGTCTCTTGGGGGACACCGAGCCCCAAAGCCATCCCAGCTCGTTGTCCCCTCCCACCCAGAGGGGAGCTAATAAAGTCACGAGGATGCCACACGCGCACAGGGCTTCGTTACTAACAAGTTTTCTCACGGCGATCATCACAGTAAGGATATTAAATAAACAACTTTTACTGAGCAATGACTCTGCGCCCACCGCTACACCATCCGTTCATTCATTCATTCACTCAGACGGTAAAACGGACACCTTTTGAGTACCACCAACCCCAGGCATCATTATAGTGCCAGAGCAGCGAGAAGCAGCTGCCATGGAGCTGAGAATCTGAGGGATGTAGAAGGGAGATAAAAACCTCCTCCCCTTCAACCACACAATTACTATAAGAAAAATATATATATATACACACACACTCACACACACACACACATATATGAACTAGATCGTGTTCAGTTACTGATAAGTGATAGGAAGAAAGGAAAATGGGGGGCTGTGGTGGAGACTTGCTAAGGCGGAATGGAGGGTGTCATCAGACCAAGCCCTTGATGACAAATGAGGGAAATGTTCTTCGATGAGAAACGGCAGAGCAAGTGGCTTGAGGTGGCAATGAGCTAGAATTACTCAGCAGAAAGCTGTCCCAGGCAACCAGAGCCTGGAGGAAAGGTTGGGGGCTGCGGGGTCCCGGGGGAAGGAGATGGTCAGAGAGATCAGCAGGGGCCAGGAACCGAAGGACTTCTTAGGCCACGATAAAGAGCTAAAATGCAGTTCTAAGTACGGTGCAAGCAGTCAGAGGGGGTTATGTTCCAAAGGCTGTGGTCTGATATGTGCTTTTCTTTTCATTTTTATCAGAGTCTAGCTGATTTGCAGTGTTGTGTCAACCGCTGCTGCACAGCAAAGTGACCTAATCATATATATGCATTCTTTTTCTCCTATGAGCTTCCATCATGGTCTGTCCCAAGAGACTGCATATAGTTCCATATGCTGTACAGTAGGACCTCGTTGTTTATCCATTCTAAATGTAATAATTTGCATCTACCAACGCTAAACTCCCAGTCCATCCCCCTTCATCCCTCCTCCCCCTTGGCAACCCCCAGTCTGATAGTTGCTTTTGAAAAGCTCATGTTTTCAGCTATGCCAAGGATGGACTAGGGGGGACCCAGGGAACAGTCAGGAGAGGACAGGGAAGAGTGAATTAGGTTCTTCTTGCTGCTGTAAGAAACGTAAACGTAGTGGCTTAAAGCAACACACACTTATTATCGTCCTGTCTGTAGGTCAGAAGTCTGAAATGAGTCTCCCTGGGTCAAATCAAAGTGCGGACAAAGCTTCTTCCCCCGCAGGCTTTGCTGGAGCATCTGGCCTTTGCTTTTCTTTCCCAGCTCCTAGAAGCACCTGCCTTTGTGGGCTTGTGCCTCCTTCTGCACCTCCAAAGCGGGCACTGTGACATTTTGCAATCTCTCTCTCTCTCTTTCTCTGACCTTGGTTTCCGTTTCACGTCTCTTTCTCTCCTCTGACCCTCACAGCTCCCCTCTTCATAAGGACCCTCCTGATTACTTCGGACCCACTGGAATAACCCAGAATGATCTCCCATCCTAAGATCCTGAGCTTAATTATGTCCGCAAAGTCCCTTTTGCTGTGTCAGGTCACATATCCACAGGTGCCGGGGACTAGGACTTGGACATCTTTGCAGACCGCTATTCTGCCGACCGCAGACATGGGCCGTGGCGAAGCCTTGCGTGATACCAGTGGTAATGAAGAGAAGTGAGTGGATCTGGGATTTATTTGCGAGGCAGAACCGACGGTTCTGCCGGCTGACGGACTGGCTCTGGGCTGTGGGAAAAGCAAGGACTCGGGATCAAGCCCCATTTCTGAGATGGCAAGGGAGCAGACTTGGGCCTGGGGGTGCCGATCAAGAGGTTTCCTTGGCCGTGTTTACTCTGAGATGCCCACCGGGTAGTCGAGTGGAGACAGGCAGCGAGATGGTGATATAAATGTAGGAGTCATCAGCATATAGGTAGAATTTTAACCACGGGACCTGATAAGACCACCTAGAAAAAAAGTGTCGAGAAGAAGAGAAGGGTGATGGACTTCTAAAGATGGTGCAGAGAGGAGCCAGTGAAAGGAAAATGCTCCTAAAGCACAGAGCTGACCATGCGGCCCCAGTGCCTGTGCTTTGGTTCTCCAAGCCTTCGTTTCGACGTGTGCGCTTGGGCACAGTGACAGTGCCCATGGCTGATGGGTGCTCAGTCCACAACAGGCAGAGTGCTACGTGATTTAGACAGATTGTCTCATTTCTGCCCCACAAACAGCCTGATGAGGACACCGTCTTGTCTCCACTTTACGATTAGGAAAACCGAGGCTAGGAAGTGGGGCCGCCTGTCTAAGGTTCCACAGCTGGAAGGCGTGTCCGAGACTCAGGTCTCGGTGACTCCAGACCCATTGCTCCTTATTCCCACGCCCCTGCAGCATTTCGCACAGCTGGAATGTTCTCACTCATTGATTATTTTAAGTTATCTACTGGACATATTTCTTTTTAAATTTATTAATTTACTTATTTTGTCTTCTTAGGGCCACACCTGCGGCATATGGAAGTTTCCAGGCTAGGGGTGGAATCGGAGCTGCAGCTGCCAGCTTACGCCACAGCCATAGCCACGCTGGATCCTTAACCCACTGAACGAGGCCAGGGATAGAACCTGCATCCTCATGGATACTGGTCAGGTTCGTTACCACTGAGCCATGGCGGGAACTCTTAAATTTAATTTTATCGGACTATAGTTGATTTACAATGTTCTGTTAGTTTCAGGTGTACAGCGAAGTGAATCAATGGTGCATATACAAGGATCCATTCTTTTTTCCCATAGAGGTTGTTACAAATTATCGAGTAGATTTTCCTGTGCTAGGTCCTTGTAGGTCCTCCTTAATCACCTACTTTATGCAGTAGCGTGGATGTGTTGTTCCCACCCCCCCAATTCTTTCCTCCCTGCCAGTGGTTTTACCCATGGTAACCTTAAGATCGTTTTTTTAATTAATGAATTTTACTACAGTTATAGGTGTATAAAAATCATCACAACCAGATTTTATAGCATTTCCATCCCAAACCCTCAGTGTATCCCCTACCCCCCGACTTGTCTCATTTGGAAACCATAAGTTTTCCAAAGTCTGTGAGTCTATATCTGTTCTGCAAAGAGGTTCATTGTGTCCCTTTTTTTTAGATTCCACATGTAAATGGTAGCATTTGACGTTGGTGTCTCATTGTCTGATTGGTTTCAGTCCGCATGATAATTTCTAGGTCCATCCATGTTGCTATAAATGCGGCTATTTCATTTCTTTTTATGGCTGAGTAGTATTCTATTGTGTATACCTACCACATCTTCCCTATAAGATTGGTTTTGACGTCTGTGAGTTTCTGCTTTGTTCATAAGTTCTTTTGTGTCCACCCCCACCCCATACGCCCTACCGCAGGCCCTGGGAGGCTAGGGCTGTCATTTCCTTGAGGAACCCCTAGCTGAGGGGCTGGCTCTGTCCCTGAGTGGTGGTCCCCCTGCCCTGACAGCCCCACGGGCTTGGGGCGCTGTCACACAGACAGGAAGGGGCTTGGACGGAGTCAGCGCAGCCGCGCCCCCTGGTGCGAGGCTGGAGCGGGACAAGGAGGAACCCTGTCCGGAATGACTCCCCACCCCCACCTGCGCCCCCCGCCCCCACCAGCTGTGAGGGCACCTTCTCTGTTTGGGGGGAGGACACACCCCAGGAAGCAGGGACCCTGGAGCACAGGTCCTCACACTGCCAGCTTCCTCCAGGTCCTTGGCATCCTCCAGGGGCTGGAGCTGGGAAAAGCAAAGCCACTGTCTTCCTTCTCTTCCTTCCTTCCCTCCCTCACTTCCTATCCTCCTTCCCGCCTTCCTTCCCCTCTGCCCCCTCCGCTTGCTTCCTTTGGGAATGGAGCATGCCCACTGGTGGGGAAAGCCGATCTTTTTTTATTTTTTTCTTTTTAGAGCCACACCTAAAAAGGCCTGGAGGTTCCCAGGCTAGGGGTCAAACTGGAGCTGTAGCCGCCAACCTAGGCCACAGCCACAGCCACAGCAACACTAGATCTGAGCTGCGTCTGTGACCCAAACCACAGCTCACGGCAACGCCGGATCCTTAGCCCACTGAGCAAGGCAGAGACCGAACCTGCATCCTCATGGATGCTAGTCACGTTCGTTTCCACTGAGCCATGGGAACTCCTGGGAAAGCTGATCTTGAACCTGCCATCATGAGGCTAAGGGTCCAGCCCAGTGGTTCTCCTTCCCACTGGGAAACAACCCCTCCCCTCCCCAGAGCAACTGAATTGGAAAAGGGTGAAGGGTGGAGTGATTGTTGAGTTGGCGGAAGTCCGTCTTCTGCACTTTTGAAAACTCTTGTTGAGTCTGATACCCCGTGGGACTGGGAAGTCCTGGTCTGGGAGTCTAATGGGTTAACCTAGTAGCTTTCTCTGAATAATGAAGACCTGTACCCCTGACAGGTGCTGTGCGTGTTGGCGTGGAGTCCAGAGGGCTTGTTTGGGGTGCTTGACTTGGCTCAGGACATCAGGGAAGGCACCCCAGAGCAAGTGACTTTGTCTCGAGATGGTAGGAGTGAACCAGGTAAAGAGGTGAGGACAAAGTAGGTGCAAAGTCCCTGTGGCCAGAGGGAGCGTGGGGAGGACACTGACAGCGCTGGGGAGAGTGGGTGTGTCTGGAGCTGTGAGGAGGGGGAGGGGAGGGGCTTAAGGTGGGCAGGGGTCAAACCCCTCATCCTGCGTTGGCTCATCAGCTAAGGCAGAAGCTTTATCTTCATCCAGAGATCAAAGGGGAAACGTGAAAGTGTTGAGTAAGGGCTGTCATGACCGCACGTATAAACATGCTGCAGGCTGGGCACGGAATCTGCAGGGAGGGGATTCTGGGTGCATGTTAGGCGGACCAGTCAGGAGGCCACGCCCCAGTCCAGAACGGAGGCTGGGAACGGATCCCAGAATCCGACTGGGAGCCATGAGGTTGTGGGTTCGATCGCTGGCCTCACTCAGTGGATTAAGGTTCTGGTGTTGCCGTGAGATACGGTGTAGGTTGCAGACGTGGCTCAGATCTGGCGTTGCTGTGGCTGTGGTGTAAGCTGGCAGCTGTAGCTCCATTTGGACCGCTAGCCTGGGAACCTCTGTATGCCACCGGTGTGGCCCTAAAAAGCAGAAAAAAAAGGAAAAAAAAGAAAAGGGGCCAGAGGCCAGACACTAAGTCAGGGTCCAGCCCCATCCAAACCCCTGCTCCCTGAGTGTGGGGCTGGCCCCCACCCCCACGGCCCCTTTCCCATCCAATCTGCTGCGACATTCAGCACTGGCAGCCCCCGCTGATGGATCAGAGTCCCCGCGTCCCTGGCCGCCAGGCAGGAGCCAGGCTGCAGCGCCGAGAGGCCTTCTGTGTGTTTGATGTAAGACTTTGCCGCCAGACAGCGTGGTTGCCAAGCTGGGCCTGGCCTCTGAGAAGAGTCTCCCACGCACATCTCACAGGACGGGTCTGGGAGGACAGACGGACAGGATGATGCGAGGCCGCCCACTCCTTGGGCCCCCGAGAATCCTGCCGGCCTGGCCCAGGGGAGGAACACAAGGACCCTGGGTTTCTGAGTCCCCTCGTGGTGGTTTTGAGCGCCGGCTGTGTAACTGCAGACAACTTAATCTCCCAAGGCTCCGTTTCCTCATTGGCAGCCCCCTCGCCCTGCCTCCGCCGCCCCAAACTCCACAGCAGCCATCACTCTTGGAATGATCTGAGCAATGCTTAAATTCCAAGTAGATCCCAGTTCAGTTGCAAAGAATGGCAAGGAAGACCCTCCCTCCCTCAGATACTGTCTCTGACTCATCTATTTAAAAAAAAAAATCTATTGCAGTTCCCGTTGTGGCTTAGTGGTGAACAAACCCGACAAGCATACGTGAGGGCGCGGGTTCAATCCCTGGCCTCACTCAGTGGGTCAAGGATCTGGTGTTGCCGTGAGCTGCGCTGTAGGTTGCAGACGCGGCTTGGATCCCGCGTTGCTGTGGCTGTGGTGTAGGCCGGTGGCTACAGCTCCTATTCAACCCCTAGCCTGGGAACCTCCATGTGCTGCCAGTGTGGCCCTAAAAGACAAAAGAAAAAAAATTATTAAAGTATAGTTGATTTACAATATTCTATCAATTTCTGCCCTACAGCAAAATGACCCAGTCACACACACACGCGCGCGCGCGCACACACGTGCCTTTTCTCTTACTATCTTTCAGCATGTTCTATCGCAAGTGATTGGATATGGTTCCCTGTCCTGTACAGCAGAACCTCATTGCTTTTCCATGATAGATGTAATAGTTTGCACCTACTAACCCCAAACTCCCAGTCCATCCCACTCCCTCTCCCTCCCACTTGGCAATGACGAGTCTGTTCTCTGTGTCTTGTAGTCTCTGTTCGGTAGGTAGGTTTATCTGTGCCATATTTTGGGTTCCACATATAAGTGATATCAGGGTATTTGTCTTTCTCTTTCTGACTTACTTCTCTTAGTATGAGAATCTCTAGTTGCATCTATGTTTCTGAATATGACATTATTTTGTCCCTATTAATGGCTGAGTAGTATTCCATTGTGTATATGTACCACATCGTCTTAATCCATTCGTCCATCGATGGACATTTAGATTGTTTCCGTGTCTTGGCTTTTGTGACTAGTGCTGCAGTGGACATAGGGGTACATGTATCTTTTTGAATGAAAGTTTTATCCAGATAAATGCCCAGGAGTGGGTTGCTAGATCATATGGTAGTTCTATATTTAGTTTTCTGAGGAACCTCCATACTGTTTTCCATAGTGGTTGTACCAATTTATACTCCCACCAGCAGTGTAGGAGTGTGCCCTTCTCCCCACATCCTCTCCAGCACTTGTTATTTCTTTTTTCTTATTTTCTTTTTAGGGATGCATCCATGGCATATGGAAGTTCCCAGGCTAGGGGTCTAATCAGAGCTACAGCTGCCGGCCTACGCCACAGTCACAGCAACGTGGGATCCGAGCCGCATCTGCGACCTACACCACAGCTCACGGCAGCGCCGGATCCTTAACTCACTGAGCAAGGCCAGGGATCGAACCTGCAACCTCATAGTTCCTAGTTAGATTCTTTTCCACTGCTCCACTATGGGTACTCCGAGAAACATTTTCTTTTATCAACCAGTCAACTAGTCCCCACCATTAAAGTCCCCATTGAGTCAAAAGTCAAAACCTGGCAGAGGCTTTGGGGAGGCACACCCTGAAGAGTTAAATAATTGAAAGTTAGACACCCTTGCTCTTTTTTTTTTTTTTAATCTAGAGCCGCACCTGTGGCATATGGAGGTTCCCAGGCTAGGGATCTAACAGGAGCTGTAGCCGCTGGCCTTCGCCACAGCCACAGCAACGCGGGATCCAAGCCGCGTCTGCAACCTTCACCACAGGTCACGGCAACACCGGATCCTTAACCCACTGAGCAAGGCCAGGGATCGAACCCGCAACCTCATGGTTCTTAGTCGGATTCCTTAACCACTGAGCCACGAAGGGAACTCCCTAGACACCCTTGCTCTTAAAAGTCATTTGCTGTCTCCTGTAACTCCTCCTCTCCCCCTTCCTCTCTTCCTCCCCCCAACCCCCACACTTTATGACTTTGATGAAACATTGTATCCTGTGTAAATATACTGAGGGCTTTGAAGCCAGACAGCCTGGATGCCAGTCTTCTGGTTTCCCTGTGGCTCACTTTTCTCATCTGCAGATGGAAGATAATAACGTCCCCTTGCAGAAGCAGGGATGGACAGCAGGATCCAGTGGGCGGTGCCTGGCTCATCTGTTGATTTGTGGGCGTAGTTCTCTCACAGTTCTCTTGTGGGCATGTGTGATATAACCCCTGTCCTGGTTCTCTGTCACCTTCTCCCCCAGTGAGTTCATTAAAAAAAAAAAAAAAAGCTTTCCATCTGAAGTGGAACACCATCATCATGGAACTTTACACGTCTGTGCTTCTGAGCAGAAAGGGCAGGAATACGTGTCTTCACTGTAACCCAATGAGCAGGGAAGTGGAATATTTTCCAAGAGGAAAACGGGGTGTTGGGGACCACTGGCATATCTGCGTCACTCGGCCCCATTCCCCGAGACCGACATGTGTCTATCAAGGTGCGTCGTCATCACGGGAAAATGGAGGGGCTGCACCCCCCCTTCAAATACTCCTGCCAATAGCCAGCTTATTACTTTTCTGTGGCTCCAAGTCCTCTTTTGCCTGCAAATAGGAGCAGCCTGGCTTCCTCTCTGAGACTTCATTTTTTTTCCACTGAGATATAGTTCATAAGAGCATAAAAGTCACCCTTTTAAAGTATGTGGTTGTTGTGCAGCTATCACCACTAATTCCAGAACATTCTCCTCACCTCAAAAAAGAAACCCTGCACCCACAGCGGCCTCTCCTCACTCCCCCCATCTACAGCCCATGGAAATCCCTAACCTACTTCCTGACATCCCGTCTTGCTTTTGCTCCTGGATAAGCAGGTCTGATCTTCCCTAAGAGCTCTTTTTTATTATTTGCCCAACGTGTGAACTTCCTTCCCCTATTTGTAGAATTCTTTCGTGACTGGGTTATTGTAGGAGGCTGTCTTTCTCTTTCTATTTAGGCTAAAACAGGGAGGTAGTGCTTTCCCAGACTCCTTTGCAGCTAGATCCCACTTGTGTGGGGCTCATCCAGTTATTTGAAATCTGGTGCTGGTGGCCCCCAAGTCAGCGGCAGTGGAGAATCTTTGCTGGCAGCTGTGGTGGCCTCAGTAGTCATGTCCAAGGTGGACACAGTGGGCAGCTATGACCGTGGTCCACGGCTGTGGGGCCGTGTTCAGTGGCACCAGCATCCTCACTGGGCTGGTTCTGATTCTAATTGTGGTTCTGGCTATCAGACTCCCTTGTTCCCAGCCACTGTCTTAGCCACGCCCTGCAGCCTCCCCAGCTCTTGTGTGAGCTAGGTTCGATCTTTAAAATAGATTCCTGCAGGTCCCTGGTGGCATAGCGGGTTAAGGACCCGGCGTTGTTGCTGCTGTGGTGCAGGTTCGATCCCTGGCCCAGGGATTTCTGCTTGCAGCAGACACAGCCAAAAAATAAAAACTAAAACACAGTAGATTCCCTTTCAGCTAAAATCATCTAGAGTTTGTTGCCATGCTTGCGACTGAGAGCCCTGTCTCAGTTTAACGAGAAGTGTTTGATAAGAGTCGAGTCTTAGCCTGAAGAGTTTTGTCAAGGTTTTTTTTCCCCCCCAGAAAGCTGCAGTTTAGACGGTGCCACGTTTTAAAGACTGCTTCTCCCTTCCACTATGTTCCTTCTTATTCCTGCAGCAGGGCAGTGGCGAGTTGGCTTCTTCCCCTGGGCCCATCGCCTTAGAAGCAGGTAGATAAAGATGGAGACGGAGACTCGAGGTCAAAGCATTAAGTGTCCATCTGGAGGTCGGTCCCTCCGCCGTTTCTGAATCTTCCTTGTTTAGTGTCTGAGTTTCCGGCTGCTCATCCTCTGGTGTGGGTTGGCTTTTGTCCCTCCTAAAGGCGACACTGAGGTAGTAACCCCCCAGGACCCAGAGTCGTGCCCTCATTTGGGTCGCAGCAGATGTGATTCCTTAAGACCAGGTCCTGCTGGAGAAGGGTGGGGTCTTCGTCTGGTGTGACTGGTGCCCTTAGAAGAAGATGAGAAGACAGACCCCCACGGGGATGAGGGCCACGTGCTGACAGAGGCCGAGGCTGCAGAGCCCAGAGCTCCAAGGACTGCGGGCCACCGGCCAGAAGCTGGGAAGAGGCAAGAAAGGCCTTTAGCTTCCAGAACCCTCAGGGGACACTTGCCCTTGTCTTCGCCCCCCGGTTTGTGGTGTTTTGTTACAGCGGCTCCAGGAAACTAGACCATCATCAGAACCCAGATCCTGGGCAACTGCTCTGCTGAGAATCCGAGCTTAGGGGCCGACGGAGCTGGACGTGAGCCTCAGGGCGTCGCCCCCAGCCACGTGGGGCCGGAACGGCCATCCACCTTCTTCGCCTGTAAATCAAAGGTCAGTGGATGTCCTTCAAAGACTGTTACCCATTGAAAGTAGTGCCTGGCACCTAAAGGGCAGCTATTAATATTAAACAAGTGCTCCTTGTCAGTATAAGGCCCCCAGGCTCGCTTCCCATTGAGGGGAATACCGCAAAGCCTGCTCTTAGAATCCGGATCAATGTCATGGGTTATTCAAAAGCAATGAATTTCCTTTTTAAAGGAGAGGAAAATTCCATGCGTGCCCGCTTTTTAATGTCTTTTTGCACGTCTCAGCTTACGGTGCAAGAAGCCCCCTTCAAAGGAAGGGTGGCCGCTAACACGCAGGGGGGCCCCCATCGTCCCAGAACACAGCCCTCCTCCCCGCCAGCCAGGGTGGGATCCAGGGGGGCAAATGCAGCTCGGAGCAGCCGGTGGGGAATCTGGCCCCCGATCTGGGAAGCTCAGCGCAGCCGGTGGCTTTAATATCCGCTCTCCACTGGAGATGGGTGTGCTGATTGTAGAGCAATAAAGCTGGAGTTATTGGCGGGGGTGCAGTGGGGTGGTTCTGCCGGCCCTGGTCATTTCATGCAGAAGCTGTTATAATACTCTTCAAGGAGAGGTGGGAGTGAGTCAAGGTCATTCAGAGGTCCCGGCGTCTAGGACGTTTATGGTTCCTTCTCACCCTGGGGATTTTACGATTCGAGGCCTGTGACCACACAGCAGCGCTGTCTTGCCACTGACATGGGAAGAAGTCTGACAGGTGCACGTACCCCTGGTGCCGGGTGGGTGGTTTACACACGACCATTCACGACGCTTGTCTTCAGGGAAGTTTCTTAGTGCGCCCCTGCAGGAGGAGTCCTGTGCCTGGGACTAGTCCTGGAAGAGCTCCCTGGGGAAACCAGCCAGGGGTGGAGGGGAGGGGAGGGAGCCCAGCAAAGGTGCCATCTCAGGCCAAGACACCTGGAGGGAAGATGCGGTCTGCTCCCGCAGGGGCCTCCAGGCCATAAATTGTGCCTCTCTGGGATGCAAGGGAGCTGGATTCCGTTCCCCCACCCCAGCACCCATGGGCTGAGGGCCCCTGATGGTTCTTCCCATTGTTTACAAAGTGACTCTCGTCCCTGAGGGCAGGTGGGTGCAGAAACTGCAAAGGTAGCCAGAGAGCACAAGGTGATGGTACGGAGAACCCAGGGTATATGAGTGGAAGCCCGCACGCCTGCTCCGGGGCGCAATCAAGATCTGTTTTACTGAGGTGCAAACAAACACTCCCTGGGAGTTCCCGTCTTGGCTCAGGGGTAACGAACCTGACTAGTACCCATGAGGACTCAGGTTTGCTCAATGGATGTTCGGTGGGTTAAGGATACAGTGTTGCCATGAGCTGTGGTGTAGGTCACAGATGTGGCTCAGATCCTGTGTTGCTGTGGCTGTGGTGTAGACCGGCAGCTACAGCTCCGATTAGACCCCTAGCCTGAGAACTTCCATATCCCATGGGTGCGGCCCTAAAAAGACACACACACACACACACACACACACACACGCACGCACGCACGCAAACCAAAATCACTCTCTGGAGAAGTCAGTGGCCAAGTCCAGATGTGAACCTAAGCTTTCGAAGTGTATGTTCTTTCTGACGCACTGCGGTGGGGGACCCGTGGGCATCCGAATCAGAGGCTGCAAGCATGGCCCTTTCTTGTCTCTTTCTGCCATCTCTCTCAGATACGCCAGCCCTGGTTTCGTAAGCCTGTTTCCCACAAGGAGAGACCTGGCCCCTCGTTTCCTTCTGTGTGGACTCCCTCCTGCCACTAAAGAAAATATATTTAAGTAACATTTCCTTTGCTTCGGAAACAATAAATAGTGACGAGAATGAGAACAAAATGCAGATGAAATTTCCCCAGTGTACTGACGGCCGAAAGAAGCCGCACTCAAAAAATTCCACTTCTCCAAAGCACACAAGGAGAAAAACCGAATAATCTCTGGTGACAAAAGCCAGGTTCTCACTGACCCTTGGGGTGGGCGTTAGAGACCCATGGGAAGCCCAAACGGTACTTCTTGGGGACAGACATATTTGTTCCTTGGTTGGGGTGCTTGGTTACATCGGTGTGTCTAATTTGTGAAAATTCGTCATCGAACTACGTGTTTTTGTTGGGCGTGCCTTTTGTTGGCCCATCATACTTCAGTAACAATTTAAGTTGTGGAAAGGTGAAAAGAAGATAACGAAGGGCCAAAAGGAGACAGTAAAATCAAGCATAATTGCCCTCACGCAGGAATCACCGCTGCTAAGGTCCGTGTGTGTGTTTTTCAAAATCTTTCCACATGTGTGTGTTTTCAGACACATGCAACGGTATTCCTGGCTTTGCTGGAACCGATTAACCTCATCTAAAGAGCAGAACAGCCTGTTTGCCGTGCTGACAGCAGCAGATACAGAAGTGGCAACCCCCAGGCAGGCATCTGTATTCTAGAAGTTTCTAAGAAAGGATAGGTGTGAAAGAGAGCTCAGATGACCTGTGGATTTGGACGGTGGAGGATTGGTGATAAGTTGCCTGTATTTCTTTAAAACGCCATGCCCCCATTTGCACCCGTTTTAAAGAATGACATGAATTATCCCAGACACGATCCAATTTATTCTGCTTCCTACGTGGAGTGGAGACGAAATGCAGACTGAACGATGCAGGGGGGGTGAGGGCAAATGATAAGTCAGTTGACTTCTAACTCCAAGGGGCTTTGGGTCAAGCAGTGTGACTCGGGGCAAGATACTCCCTTCAGGAAAAGGTCATTTTCTTTATCGGGAGCATGGGGATTAATCAAGTCCCCACCAGGTGGGGTTGTTTGGGGGTCAGTGGGGTGACATCGTAAAGAACCCAGAACACAGTCTGGGCTCCACCCGAGTTTGTGGCACTGAGTAAATCACGCAGGAGCCTGGCGGATTTTCCAGGGCGTCTCCTTCCTCTTTTCTTTCAGTCAGGACTGGGGCCTTTGCTGACCACCAGCCGACGTCCTTGGCTTTCTCTGCTGAGCTGTTACTATTAGCAGTGGCTTCGGTTCGGTGGCCGGGGCTCGGCCATGGAGGCCGATTTCAAGAAGCAACAAGGGTAGAGCACCAGTGTCCCTCAACCCCGAGCCATAATGCGTCTCCGCAGGCACTTGTTGCGGGAAACGTAGATTTCCTTCCAGGTCCCGGAGGGGCGTTTCTCCAACTTGAATGGAAGCGAGGATCTCTGGGAATCTTCTGAAGTGTAGGTGCTGACTCAGCAGGTCTGGGGTGGCGGGGTGGCCTTGAAGGACTGTCGCGTGTAAGCGAGGCCACGGCGGAAGGAAGAACCGGGGGAGGACGGAAAGGAAGCAGGGCCACCCCGCTTCACGGGGTGCTGGTGGCTTTGCTCACCGCTCTGGGTAAACGAAGGCTGCTATTCCTAAAGCAAGTTAGGAAAACTGCTGGCCTGGATCATGCCTCGCTTCCATTTCCTTCGTCTGGAATTGCTCTTGATGGCCCGCGGACGTTGTCAGCTCCTCTTCTGCCTTTAACCTCATGCTCTGGTGAGTTTCCTTTCATGCCCCTTTCTTTAAACACCGAGCCTTTATCGGTCCTTTATCTGTGTGGCGTTTGCACCAGCTCTCACACAGACTTCTTTGGCCGCCTGTTATCTCACTGTGTTGAACACGTGTTCTCAGCCCACCTGTCTCCCTCCTGCACCAGGAGCTCTTTGGACGCATGGATGACGTCGCCGCCCATGGATGCTCCTGGGTGGAGTGTGCCCGGCATAAAGCGACCACTGGTTAAACGCTTGCAGCATGGGGTACCACCTGGTTCATGGTTCCCTGATTAAGAAGCACACCTTCTTTCCTTGCCATTCTCAGATGGAGCCGGTATTTTTTATTAATTTGCATTTTTGTGAAACGGTCATTCATCTCGGTTTGCATCTTCTGGAAGTTACTGGGCTTGGCGAGAGCAGACAGACACGGTGAGATCGTACCCTCTTTCCCTTCCTCCTGCCATCACAGATGGTGTGGTGTGTTTTTCCTTGTTTTTCTCCTGCAGACACTGGAGGTGTGCTTTTCCCCCTCCTTCCCTGAGATATGATCAAACGCCCAACCCAGAGGTTCAGAGTTTGTGAACAAATTAAGGCTCACGTTGGACAAAGGATCTGGCTGACAGCACCGTTTGGGGCATTGTAATCTGATGATGCTGGCGCCAGCCCATTCCCTAGAGGCCTGGGCCTTGCTGACACAGGCCTCCCATCCACGCTCTGCAAAGGGTGCAGCTGTGAGCGCTGGAACCTTTTCTGAGAAGCTGGGGCCTCTGCTCGCCTGTCCTTGATGTGGGGGGGGGGGGCAGCATTTCCTTGGGGCCATTCAGGAAGCAGATGGTTACACAGGAGCAGATGCAGAGGGAGTCCCAGGCGAATTGATGCCTTGCCTTGGTTCACCTGGCCATCTCAACTGAGAAGTTTTAACGCTTCCAGTTGGTCAGAATCATGTATTCTTGGAGGATGTAGTGATTGACGTCTACCTCAAAGGCGCTCATGAACTTGGTGGATCCCTTTGCGACAAGTCCCATGATCCAGGGAACAGTGTTTCTAGAACAGGGTCTGGGTGGAATAGAGATGTAGACTGTTTACCCCCACAGTCTCTGAATACCCACCCACCTGGTGCCAGAATTTCTGCCAGGCACGAGAGTGGGAATCAGAGTAAGACAGATTTTGTGTCCTTAAGCCTAACAGACTGCCACATGCACAGCTTCTATTGAATTTGTTGAGTCAATGCAGCCAGTTAATACAGACCAGAAAATCTGTCTGAAGGACTGCATCGATCCATCAATCCAGACTAAATAGAAAAGCTGGCTGTGTGAGTAGGCGGGGTGGGGAGCGAGAAGGAAGGAATGGTTCAAATGGGTTGCAATGGAAGGAATGGGAGGGGGATTAAACATAGTCCAAACTCGTTTTATATCTAGACATAGCGCGAGGAGGATAAAACCCAGGCTTGATAAACAGACAAGACCAATCTCCTCTTGATGGGCAGACTGGTCTTATGAGCAATTCCTGATATGATGACATCCTGTGAGTGGAGTGGTGTTCTGACATCCTGGGAGACCCTGATGGATGGGTGACTGCTGGGCATTTGAGGAGTCTGATGGAAGGATTAAGTGTTAACTGCTCTGCCTGATGAACCCCATGGAATATTGTCAAATGTCAACACTGTGACATTGATCATACTTAAGATGACCATGTAGTTGCTATGATGGTCATCTCCCAGCACCTACTGGGTCTCCAGTTAGTAGCTATAATGCTGCTGCTGCTGCTGATGGCAGCTACCCTTTGTTGAACATCTACTAAGTGTCAGGAGCTTTACGTAGTTTCTTATTGTCTCCTAACAACCTACAGTGTAGGCGTGATGGCCCGTGTTTTACAGGGAAGGATTCTAAGACTCGGAGATGTTCATTTCCTTTGCTATATATCCGATGAGTCAACAACAAAAGGGAGTGGTTAAGAGTGTGTGCCCAAAGTCAAGTACTGGGGTTTTGGTGCCTCCCCTGACATTTAAAAGCTTGACTGGCCTTGGACAAGCTGTGAAACTCCTCTAAGACATAGTGTTCTTGTCTGTAAGTTGTGGTTGTTGTGAAAATCCAATGTGCCTGTCACACAGTAAGTCATCAAAAAATTTCAGCTACTGCTGCTGTTTTTCTCCTCTCTTCACCGCCTCCTCCTCTTTTTCTTTCTCTTCTTCTAAAAGCAGTCACATAAATAGCAATTACATTATTGTTGGTATTATCGCTATTGACGGCAGTCAAAGACTGACCTGTCCAGCTGGAAAGCAGCATCCTTGCTTTGGCACACGCTGCCTGCTGGGACCAGGGGGACCTCGGCTGTGGGGTGAGTCTGTATCATCCTTCTTTATTCCCTCTGTCTCCCTTATGACTTGCCCCAGGCCACCGGGAGTGGCGCTTTGGGAATACATCCCCCCAGAGGCCAGGTGGCCCATTCTCTTTCCAGCCAGTGACAGAGGCGGAGGCCACTGTCCAGGGGGGACCGACGTAGAGAGTCTGCTCCCCCGTGAGAGGAACATCTCAGTGCCACGCTCCCGCCCGGAGCTCTGCCTCCGGTAGCATCAGCAGTGGCCTTCCCTGCTGCCTGGCTAATGCCGTGGGGCATGTTTTGAAGCAAGGGAGTGGGAGGCCACAGCCCACTGTTCAGGGCCTCTGATTCATGCACACTTCCTAGGGGCCACCGGGTTCCTTGACGGTGTCTGATTAAAGCAGCTACCACTGACTCACATATAGCCCCAGAGTGTTAGGCGAGGATGTTTTGGTTTCCGGCTGCAGGTGTGTGTCCAGGGGTGAAAGTGCAGCCGAGGACCTGGACGGTCGCATAGAAGCCACACCAGCAACACCACACTCTGGCTGTGGTTACCACGCACGGCTGCTGCATTCCTTCCTGGCTCCCCCTGCGCCCCCCCTCCCCCCACCGCAAAACAATGGCCACCCCAGCGTCTGTGTTTTTGTGCACAGGACCATGGGACCTTCCTTTCTGACTTTCTTCCAGATCTAAATACCAAGTGAGCATCTCTCATCGGCTTCATCTGGGCAGATCACCACCGGCAAGCTTGTGTGGCGTTGCATGCAGATGTTAAGAAAAATCAGGAGTTCCCGTTGTGGCTCAGCAGTGATGAACCCAACTAGTATTCAACCCCTAGCCTGGGAACTTCTATTTGCCATGGGGTGTGGTGCTAAAAAAAGCAAAGAAAACATTTTTTTAGAAAGCGCTAAGTAAAGGAATTAGACAAAAGCGTGTACCTGGAAGGATTACAACTCTTTAAGACATATATATATATATATATATATATATATATTTTTTTTTTTTTTTCCTGGAAGTTCTCAGGCTAGGCACTAAATCTGAGCCTCAGTTGGGACTGACGCCACAGCTGCAGCAACAATGGAGCCTTAACCCATAGCACCAGACTGGGGGTCGAACCCACCACAGAGACAGTGCCTTATCAAATCCTTAATCTGTTGCAACAGCACAGGAACTCCCTAAATCCGTTTTTGTGTATAAGTAAAGATTAGAAGATGTCACAGGGTGGCACGTTCAATAATGTGTATTCTGGGAAGCTTGGTTTACTCTGCTGTTATTGCTGTTGTTAATGATAATAATTGGCATCTGGGCTGTGCTGTCTGTAGTTCAGAAGGCAAGGCCGCTGTGGCTGGAAATTCTTCACAGTTGTAGGCCAGTAAACACAGGTTTGGAGAAATTGGGTATCCCGCCACTAAGTAAGTAGTGGAGTCAGGCTGTAGGTCTCATCATCTTTCAAAGGCACAGTATTTACATCTTATGCTGTATTTAAGTTGACAAAGAGAATTTAAAAATCATTTCTGCATGCAGCAGGAATTGTCCAAGGTTGAAAACATCAAGAGAGGGTGCCCTGAGATCATGCGTGTTGAAGGGAAGAAGGCACGGAGCTTTCCAAGAGTCAGAACCCAGGAGGGTTCAGTCTTATTCCCTGTGTGTCCAGGGATGGCTGGGCTCAGGGCTCACTCCACCCTCTAAGCCAAATCTTGCCTAAGAAATATACAGAAATGGGTTACTAACCTTGGATATTCCAGATCCTAAAAATATTCCAAACTTCCCTGGAGTTGCTTGAGTTTCCATTTTTAGAGATTGGCTTCGTGGAAAGGGAGCCCTCTAGCCCCGTGATTCCTGGGATTTGAAATACGAGTTTATCATTTGTAAGGCTCCTGATTGGAGATGTTCCTGGCTCTCTGAAAGCTCTGTTATGGACACAAATGTGATCTACTTTTTTCAGGAAAAAACAAAAACAAAAACAGGAGATACAAGACCAAATATTGATTGACTGAATGAGTACCTATGGCCGGTTCACCGAAACATGCTATAGTTTCCTATTCAAGAGCATCTATTCTGTATTTTCTGAACTCAGAAGAGTAAGTCAAACTCCAAGTCAAAGACATGTTGGGGACAGCTGTAAACTATCAAAGACCAAGCGGGGCAGGGGGAGCAGAAAATCCAAGTCTTAGTTGATGGCGATTTTTTGCTTTTGAAGAGGTGATCTAGCTCAAAAACCAGAATGTACCCAGTAAAAGTGGCTTCAAGGAGCTCTGGTGTGGCCCAGCAGGTTAAGGATACTGCAGTAGCTTGGATCGCATCAGAGGCGCGGGTTCGATCCATGGCCGGGAAAGTTCTGCATGCTGTGGGCGTGGCCAAAAACAGTGGCTTTGAGAAGCAGGCACCTCCTGGTGATTCGGACAGGCTCCTACCCATCCTCTTCTGAGATGGTCCTGCTACTCAGGGATGAAGATTTGGGAGCTTGTAGAGACAGGGGTGTGGAAATGCATCTCAGCTCTTTTATTAAGCTGGTCTTTCCGGGTTCATTTTCATTGATATAGATGGTTGGGATATGATTCTCCAGAGATTCTGCGAATAGCTCTCCTTTTGTTCGGGTAAAATTTATAGGCATCTAGACTAAGCGGAGGCACCAGTGAGTCCAGGCTTGTGCTCGCTGTGGGAAATGAAAACTTCACCGATCGCTTTGAATGGGTGTGGATCTTTAGTCTGTAGATACAGGCACCTTTTAAATTTTTTTTTTAAATAAGAGCTCATTTACAATGCTGTTAGGAATCTGTATGTGGGAAGGCAGAGAAGGGTGGTCTCGGATGACTCAAGACCACATCCTTCTCTGTTGGGATTGGCTTTGGCAAGTTCTGTACCGTAGTCTCCGTCTCCAGCAAAGGCTTACAGTTTCCTCCGGATGCAGAAACACAGGCAGGACCAGAGCAGAATTCCCTGCCCAGTCGGGTAGAAGGATCTCATGCCTCAGAAAAGCCCACACAGAGCCCCGGCCCTTAAAGCAGTGTCATCTGCTCCTATCAGAGCGTTCCCACTGCCGCAGCTCAAACGGGGCTTGAAATTTCCGGCTGGGTCCTGAAGTGTGAAGGAAGTGGCTTTACCACTCAGCAATGTATCTGCTGATGAGCTCTGGGTGGGCTGGGCAACTGTGGGGGGGGATGACAGGTTTAGGTATGGCAATCAAATGTCACCTCTAGTCCCTTTTATAGCAGTGAGCTAGTCTGCCTCCTCCAAACAGTTTTGGGGGAGGTTATGGAGTGGGGGTTTCGCAAGAACACGAGTCCCCTGATAATTTCATAAGCACCAATTCCAAAGGCATGGCCAGTTCAGTACAAAGCCGCATACTTGATTTCTGTAAGACATCGGACACCTGGCTCAGGTAAAAATCCTCACCTGTAAAACCAAAGAGTCAAAGACATGATATCACGACTGTCTTCCTCAACAGTGCATTTCCTTGCTGCTTGGATTCTAACGAGGACTTGTTTCTATTGGAAACTGTCATAGGGAAGCCGTTCCCTCAACAAGTGGGTGTTATGGTCCCAGAGCTCACTGGGCTGAAGGATGCGGGTGGGTCCGTGGTGAGATTTCCGGTCTCTGAGTCACGGTGCAGAAGGAACGGGGAGCACTCACCTGTGAGCAAGACCTGCTCTTGGGCTGAGTTTCCTCTACGTATGCAGGCTGCCTCTGGGTCCAATCAAGAGGCGCTCAAGGGCGGAGTTCCCATCGTGGTGCAGCGGAAACGAATCCGACTGGTAACCGTGAGGTTGTGGGTTCGATACCTGGCCTCGCTCAGTGGGTTAAGGATCCAGCTTTGCCGTGAGCTGTGGTGTAGGCTGCAGGCTCGGCTTGGATTGTGGCTGTGGTGTAGGCCAGCAGCTGTAGCTCCGATTTGACCCCTCGCCTGGGAATTTCCATATGCCTCAGTGTAGCCCTAAAAAGCAAAGAAAAAAAAAAAAGAGGGGCTCAAGAAGGGTGAGGAGCAGATGGAACTGGGGACTGGAGGGAGAGCAAATGCGAATTCGATACCACCTGGAGGTGGAGAACAGCCAACAGGTAGAGAGACACGTCAACCACATGCAGTATGTGGCCCTCGACTGGGTCCTGGATTTTAAAGAAAATCAGCTGTAAAGGACACTATTGGGACACTGGGGAAATTTGAATATGACTGTATATTATATGAAATTACTGTATCAATACTAAATATCTTTAGTATGTAATTGAGGTGATGAATACTGTATATATATCTATGTCTATAATTACAGAGAGAGAGGTAAATGTAAAATATTGGAAGAATTGGGCGATGTGGGTGAAGCTTATGTGGATGTTCATTCTCTGCTGTGGAAATGCTTGCCAGCCAAATCCGCGCTCTCATAGAGGTTCTCCCACCTGCAGTCTCTCTCTTGCGTGTTTATTCGGCTCACTTTCTGAGAAGAATTCGCTTCTGCTGTCATTTAAGTTCGTTTCCGTCTGTCCTGCTCTCTCTGGGGACAGAGACAGCGTCCCCCTTGTGAACCGAGGGCACAGCCATCTTGCTGATGTGGGGAACCTCTGGGCTGTTCCTGGATCTCGGGTCTATGTGTGTCCTGGGTCGCTGTCCTCGGCACCGTGGCAAGACCCTCCCGGATCTCAGCCGGGAGCGGCGCTGCAGATGCTGGGAGAGCATTTTCAGGGGGTGTGCGTGTGGGTCCCACTTTCCAGGGGCAGTGAGACCTGCCATGGGGCTCAGCCGTCTGCTGCACGTGTAGTCTTGGCTGTTTGGCTTCAGCCACCCTGGTCCCTCTCAGCCTTGTCCCTCTCCTGTCCCGTGACCACTTGGAGGGTAAACCCCTTGCACTTGAGTGTTGGCTTCAGCCCTTCCTTTCTGCTCAGACCACCTTGCTTGTGTTTGGCCGTGGTGGCCTCCCAGAGTGCGGCTGTGCTGGAACTAAACTTGTCCTGCCTGCTCCTCGCCCTTGGCTTGTTGTTGAGTTGTGGGGACCCCTGTGCGGGTGACTTGTACATCCTGACAAGAAACCTCTGGGAAAGGAGAGGACTGAGGCACGGAGGAGGAGAGGGGCTGCAGCTTATTTCTTAATTTCTTTCTTAACTTTTGGATGAATCGCAACCGAATTATGCCGAGGGAAAAACAGTCAGTCCCCAAGGCTACGTACTGTATGGGTCCATCGTTATGCAACCTTCCCCCCTCCCCCTTCCTCCTCCTCCTTGATAAATGTTTTATCGCGTACCCATGAGAGAATGAAAGTTGCAAAGGCGAATACCATCGTAGCACTGTTACAAAAAATGTTTGATCCCAGAGAATCCCTGAGAAGACACTTTGAGGAACATGGCAAATGTACAGCCGCCTTCTTGTTGGGACAAAATTACAGACATGGAGGACAGATTAGTGGGTGCCAGGGGCTGGGGGTTTGCTACTAAGGGACACCGGGAGGAACTTTCGTTGGTGATGGAGACGCTCTGTATCAAGGCTGACTCTGTCCATTTCCTGATAGTGATACTGTACTGTCGTTTTTTCTTTTCTTTTCTTTTTTTGTGGTTGTTTATGGCCACGCCTGCAGCATGTGAAGGTCCCAGGCCAGAGATCAAACTTGCTCCATAGCAGTGACCCCACTCACAACAGTGGCAATGCCAGGTCCTTAACTGCTGGGCGACTGGGGGACTCTGTGTATTGTAGTTTTGAAAGATGTTGCCCTAGGGGAAACCCTGGGTGGAGGGCACACAGGATCTGTGGAATCTCTTAGAGTTTCACGTGAATCTTCAGTTATCTCAAAATAAAATGCTTAAGAGGAGATATAAGCAACTATGACAAAATATTAACATCTATTTTCTGTGGGTCTTAGAAGTCAGTTATACTTGCTCTCTCGTTTTCATCATTTTCCGAATGTTGGAAATATCTACTAAAATAACCCTTCCCCTCCCCCACCCTGCCCCTGAGTTATCCAGGCAGCCTTCGCTTGTGCATCCTTACTCAAGACCCGCTCCGGGGGTCCCCTTGGGCTGGTGCGATGGAAGGACAAGCCTGAGGGGTTTTGCGTGGGGCAGAGCCAGTCCAGCTGAGAACCATGCTGCTGGCTTCTTGGCGCCCTTGTTGAAGCTGGGAAAGCACTTAACCCTCCTCCAAGGTCGGGGCGTCCTGCCTCCCCCGTAGCCCCCCACTGCTCCATGGAGTCTCCTTGGCATGTTTGTTAAAGGGGCAAAATTACACTTCTGTAGCAGTTACTTGTAGACTAAACAACAGTCTCAAGGAAGGCTGTCTTCTCACTGGAATCCTTCATTTTTGTGTATTAAAAAAGAGACATACATACCAGAATTTATTACGTAGCTAAATCACACATTTACAGTACATTTCAAAAGGGCTTAAGTGAGACATGTAGAAGAGTTTAAACGTAAAACTAAGAAGGAACATCCACGAGATCACTTAGATGGGAATATACTCTTGGTAATCGTTCAGGAGTGCAGTGTCTGCAGCCTGGCCTCGCAGCACAGGCCTGACCTGGCCACTGCAGGCCTACTCACACGGATTCTGAATGACAATCAGGAGGTACTCCTTATCTGTGGAGAGACAGGGACAAAATTAATCCACCCTAAGAATCAAAGGTAATAAATGAATGCTTGGGCTCATCTCCCTCTTCTCTTCAAAACACTACTTGGACCTTATGGAGATTAGTGGCTTCCCAGCCCGGCTGCACATCAGAATCAGCTCTCGAGCTTTCAAGAAATGCCATTACCTGGGGCCCAGTCCCAGACATTCTGCCTTCATTGGTCGAAGGGGCAGGCCCAGGTATCACTACTTTTATTTTTTAGAAAACTCTCCAGGTGATTCTGATGTGAGGCATGGGTGAGCACACAGGTGTTGAGGCCGCTGTATTTAGTTTATGGATAGCTCTGATTTTACAGATGTGCTGTAGAGAAGTTTGTTCCAGACTAGCTTTGGGAGGCCTGGTGACTGTGCCCAGTGAAGGCTTAAGACCCTACAGATTTTTTTAAAAATTAAAATTTTTTTTTCTTTTTAGGGCTGCACGTGTGGCCTGTGGAAGTTCCCAGGCTTGGAGTCAAATTGGAGCTGCAGCTGCCAGCCTACACCACAGCCACAGCAACATGAGATCCGGGCCGCGTCTGCGACCTACACCATAGCTCATGGCAACACTGGATCCTTAACCCACTGAGTGAGGCCAGGGACCGAACCTGCTTTCTCGTGGATACTAACCGGGGTTGTAACCTGCTGAGCCACAACGGGAACTCCCAAGGAAATGGGAGTTCCTTCGATCCATCCTCTGCCTTTCCCCCAGGACTGGAGAAGATTCTCCCACTCTCCAGAACGTCTGGGTGCTAAGTTCACATGACAGGAGACCCGTACCTCCTCCACTTTTTGATTACTTACAACAAAGGCAAGTGGGCAAAATTCAGCTTCTTGACTCATTTCACACAATTTTCAGGTTGGAATTTTCAGAGCCAAACTGCTTCATTTTAAGATTGAAGGACATTATGGGTCATCGTGCAAATTAAAACCTTCACTCCCCATCCTCTGAGACAAAACTTTCAGCCAGTAAGGGAGGCGGATGCTTTAACTGTGAAATGGAACGCCGCGTTACCTGGAGCTACCATGATTTCATGTTTCTTGGATCTGATCCTAAGAAAAGTTAGGTCGTTCTGAGGATCAATGTCTCGGACTGTGCTCTTGGCTTTCATGGTCAGCTGGTGAAGGAGGCCTGCGTACTGAACTGTGGTCGAGTTATCCAAGGTCGTTCGGATGGGAATGCCTGGCACGAGATTTCAGTTGGGGTTAAAGAAATTTTTTTCTGATTATGAAAGTAACACGTAGGGTGTAGAAACACTGGAAAAATACTGATAATTGAAAGAGGAAGAAAAAGTACTGGCTCGTAATCCTCACCGGTAACAATTTTTACTTTATTTCCTTCCAATCTTTTAGTCTCTACATGGATCTAAAAATGTCATCGGCTCAAACTGTAATTACAGATTTGACTATTGCTTTTTTTTCGTGGTGTAAACAATAGCCTACGAGTTGTCCTCTTTGTTGACAGTGCCATCACCGTTATTTTCAGGGGCTGTAGACTTTACTATTTTATGGGCATACCATAATATCGTCAGTGCCCTATTGGATTGTTAGGTAGTGTGTTTTTGCTTTTGTAGTTGATAGGGCGAGGAGCATTTTGGTCCACAAGCCTTTTGGAAGTTGTTGATGGTTTCAGGACTAAGGTAACGCATGTAAGAAGTGTATCCCCCGAGCCTCATGTCTGTGGCCAGTCACCTTTGAAATGCATGGCGCTGCTCTCTCCCTGAGGGCCAGACATAGGAAGGTGGGTCATCGCACATGCTAGAGGGTCTGTCAAAAGAGATTTTCAAAATTTCTTGGTAACTTCCTCATGCCGTATTGTACAAACGTTAATTTTCATGTTAGAAAATAGAGCAATCAAGACACTACATTTTGGCTGGGCATTCATTCTTGGTTTAAGCATGATTAAGTGTGGCTACTTGTGGGCTCTATTGTTTCATATATATATAGGAGTTTAAAGCAGAACCTATTAACTGAACGGGAAGAATATGCAAGTATAATTGCATTCAGTTCACATCTAGCCCGCTCCATTGGAGTCACTCGGCGCTTATTATGGGACAGGTGCTGGGCAAGGTATCTTACATATATTGGATCTAGTCAGGCCGGCCTTCGTGTTATTTTGAGAACCACCAGATAAGCCAGGGAATTCCAGGGATTTGATTTGCAAATGCGCCTTTAGTTTAGGGGGGACACGTGAAGGTGAATGTGGGATCGCTGGCCAGTTCCTCAGGGTCCCGTTTTAAAGCCGGTCCATAATTAAGCCTAGTGTGGCTCTCTTGGTTTTTCCCTCAGAGAATATAGCTCCAGAAAATGGCAAACAAGATGTGAACACTTTTAACTTGGGATTCTACCCACTTTTCATGAAACTCTTTGAGAGCCTCAACTCCGACTTTGAAATAGACTCATTTCTTTTCTTTCTTTCTTTTCTTTTGCTTTTTAGGGCTGCACCTGCAGCATATGGAGGTTCCCAGGCTAGAGGTCGAATCAGAACTACAGCCGCTGGCCTACACCACAGCCACAGCGACGTGGGACCAGAATTGCATCTGCGACCTACACCACAGCTCACGGCAACCCTGGATCCCTTAACCCACTGAGTGAGGCCGGGGATCTATCCCATATCCTCATGGATCCTAACTTATTTCTTAAGCTGCTGAGCCATAATGGAAACTCCTAGCTTTTTTTTTTTTTTTTTAAATAGAGTCTGGCTGATTTACAGTGTTGTGTCAAATTTCTGCTCTACAGCATAGTGACTTAACCGTACATATATATATACATTCTTTTTCTCATACCATCTTCCATGATGTTCTATGTCCAAGAGATTGTATATAGATTCCTATGCTGTACAGTAGGACCCCATTGCTTTTCATTTCTTTTTAAGAAAACCGTGATCTCCAGGATAGGTGTTGCTAAACAAGATGAGGACAATATGCACAGCAAAACCTACTCAGTACGTAAGGTGAGATATTTAACTTGTTAATTTTGTATTATTGTTTATTGTCACTTATTCTCGAGAAGTCAGTTCTTTCTTTCACACCTGGTGAACCATCACAAGGCATGTGTTTTTAACCAGCAGGAAACTGAAGTGTAGTAAACACTCAGCCCTTTAAGAGTAGTTTTAAGAGTAATGAGCAGTTTTATTTTGCATCCTGAATAGCGACCACCTATAAAGTCTGCATTGCTCAGTGTCAAAAAAGAAATAGAACCAGAATAAATTACTTAAAATGGAGATGACAAGATTATGAATCAGATGCTCAGGCCTGCTTAGCTAGTCTATTCATGATCCAAGTTAATAAATAAAAGAGCTAACCCTTCTGAATAATAAGTACACACTGTGGAAACTCTTGGGAGTTTTTCATATCCACTATAGACCCTTGAGAAAAAAAAATCAATCAACAAATATTTATTGAGTCCTTGCTTGGTACCATGTGCTGTAATTAAAACATAATTAGGAAGTAATTTAGCACGTGGTACCAAATTCACCTTCTTCCCCTCCTGAGAGGTAACCACTGCTCCCAGTTCCTTTTGTGTCCTTTCAAAGATATTCTAAGTCTATTCAAATATGTTTGTGTTTGTCTTCTTTAACTGTATCTTCCTCTATTCTGTACCTTAATTTTTAAAATTTAATACACCTGGCAGTTAGTCCATTCAGTCCACATAAGGCTAGGCCACCATTCATGTTAACGACTGCATAACGTGACTGTTGGTTGAATGGGGGCTTTGCAATACACGTAACTAATATATCTTCCCGACAGGCATTTCTCAACCTTGAACTTTTATAAATAAGGCTACAGAATATGTCTGTGTGGATGTGCCATTTCACATCTGTATATATGTGTAGGATAAATTCCTAACAGAGTATGAATTCACTATTCTGGAATTTATGGTACCACTTTAAAATACGAATGACTCTTTATGATGGCAGTAAGCTGGTATTCTTTAACTGTACCATTTGTACTTTGATAGATTATATTTAAAAAAATGAAAGGAATTGGCTGGGTGGCTGATAAACTCTAATGAACTTCAAATGATGGATTGTTAGAAATGTCAAGAATATTTAAAATCAAGAGCTTACAGGAATCAGGCTTATATACATAAGAATATATGACAGATATGACTTTCTGGGAAATAGATATACACATTAACCAGTATCCAGTTCAGTGATCACTGCTGCATCACTGTAAACAGTGAATGGTTTTATAATTGGGAAACCAATGTTGATGAAGAATATACTAACAAAAACCTGTACCACTCAGCATTGGGCTAAACAGTTAAGTCCATTTTTTTAGTCATGAATAGGAAGTCTAGGTTTCAGTAAGAGCAAAACTAAAGGACTCTCTTTAGCATGGCACAGGATGAGATCTAAATGTAAAAACATGGTAGAAGTGTGGACAAATAACACATACAAATTTATTTAAATGATTTGCCTAGAATTTGTAGACTAAAACCATTGGTTGAGAACAAGAACACATAAACACCAGCTTAGTTAGACATTTTCAGTGTTAAACATCATGGGACTTCTGAGAGCTGCAAAGCTGCACTGTAATAAATGGCACTTTCATCTCAAATTGAGTAGGCTGTTGAAATGGAGTATCTCATTGCATTCTGGTCACACAACTTATACTATATGCTATTAATAAATATCCTTGTCATACACTCTGGTTGTTAATAATCTGACCATAAAAACAAGCCCCTCATTTATATTTTTGGGAAAAAGGTTAATCTGGCTTCAGAAAAGTGCCCTGAATCCTAGCACAACCTCATCCTGGTAGAGGTTAATTAGAAGTTAATGGATTTTAAAAATAATATTTTGTTGCATTTGGATGAGAAAAGTGTTAACTGAGAAGCCTCAGGAAAATAAAGCAAAAGTCATTTTTAATTCTACCACTCAGAGAGAAACACCATAACATATATTTGCCTTTTCTTCCATATTCAAGTGTTGATGTGGGCCTGGCTGTACTTAGGATTAATTAGAAAACTCCAGCTACTGCATCGTTTCCTGCTTTTTTTCATCTGATATTGGTGAGTAGTTTCCCACGATTCTAAATATTCTTCAACATTTTAAATAGAGTAATGGTTCATCGAATGGATATTATGCAATTAATTAAAAAATGTCCCTACTTCTGGGATAGATTTGTCTCTTTAGTGCTATTACATATGATGCTGCAGTGATATCCTTTGCACCTAAATCTTTACTTCATCACTCCTCAAACTCCTGGGAGTGGAATTACAGATCAGACTGCATGGTTATTTTTCAGACATTGCATGCATATTGCCAGGATTATGTACTTCAAGTCTTTCAAAGTAACACATTCGATACGTGGTACTGGCTGTCACTGCCCCTGTGGAAGGTTGAACAGCGTCCCCTCCAAAATTTAAGCTCAACTTAAACCTCAGAATGTGAGGAGAGACCCTTACTTGGAAATAGGGTTTTTGAAGGTGAAATTAGTTAAAATGACGTCATATGGATTGGTGTGGGCCTTAATCCAATGACTGGGATCCTTATAAGACAAGAAGGCAGAGCACAGAGGGGAGGACAGTACACGACGATGGAAATTGAGATCAGAGCGAGGTGTTTACAGCCAGTGCGAGGATTGCTGGAAGTCACCAGAAACTGGGAGAGGGGCAAGAAAGGATTCTCCTATGGAGCCTCTGGAGAGAGCCTGGACCTGCTGACAATACCAACGTCTAGCCTTCCAGCACCGAGAGAGGAATAAAGGTCTCTTCTTTTTTACAGTTTTTAATTTTTTTTTTGGTTGTGCTAGCAGCAGGCAGAAGTTGTCGTGCCAGAGATCGAATTCGAGCCACAGCAGTAACCTGAGAAGTAACGACATTGTGTCCTTAACCTCTAGTCCACCAGGGAACTCCTAAGCGTCTAATCTTTTTAAGTCACCAGTTGTGTGGTGCTTTGTTAAGGCAGTCAGAGGAAACACAGCACCTCTATGAAGTCATGCAAATAACCTTTCTTAGGGGGAGTGGTAGAGTTTATGCAGATGCCTGGGAGTAAAATTACCTCCCAGAACCATGCACTCTGGCTGGGCCGCTTTTTGGAAATACTAGGCCTAGCTCTTGACTTACCTGTAGGCTGATGTTAAATCCTCTCCCTCCTGATCACTCAAGCTGGGAGGATTTATTATATTCTTTTGACACTGAATTATTTTAAATTCTATTTTATTATTTTGTAAAACACATCAAATGTCTTATCTGTACAAATAAATTAAAAATTCCCACATTCTCAGAATGATTTAATTACAATTCTGTTAAGTGCTGGGTATTGTGCCAGGCACCTGACGATTATTATTTCCCTTAATCATCAGTAAAGTAGGTTATTTTCCATTTTTAATGATAAGGGACTGAAGTTCAGAGTTTAAGCAGATTTTCAGTGGGTAGTGGTTCAACAGATATTTATTGTTGGATCTGCTCCATAATGATTGGCTGTGAGTCTGACGCCAAGCACTGAGTTGGCAATGGACCGGTTCCATGGTTATACCATGAGTTATGTGAAGCATCTACTCTTATTTCAACCAATACTCTGGGATCTGTGGCACGTCTTGTCCTTACGCATACAACGAAACCAGCAGAAGCCTTTAAGAGGTTCCCACCATTGCTGAGCATGGAGCAATGTGCTGGAGAAAAGGCTCTGGGGACTGTTAAGAGGGTTTGTGGATCGAAAGCAAGTCTCGGACATAAGTCGACAGATTTCATAGGTGGACAAACATTGGCCCCTCTTACACTATACCCACAAAGGCTACACTATAAAGTACATTAAAATTAATTCTCAAAGATTTTATTAACTATGGTAAAGGAATGATTTCCTTTAAAACGACGACTGAAACTCTATGCTTTTTATAATGTTAAAATGAAAGGAAGCTGCCAATGATGTTATCTTTCCTATCGTCCACATAACAGTTTTACTGGTACTCCTGAAACCTTAGAAGAGTTACTAAAGCTTTAAAAATTAGACAATATGGAGAATTTATTAGGACTATATAGGTATTTGTGTACATATTTTATTAATATTGACTTCCCTACCTCTTAGCAGAGTCCTTGGAATGTAATAGATATTCAATAGCTATTTGATAAGTAAATACCTTTTTTCTTTTTGGTGGCACCTGTGGCATGTGGAAGTTCCTGGGCCAGGAATCAGACCCAAGCTGCAGTTGCCATCTACGCCAAAGCGGCAGCAATGCCGGATCCTTTAACCCACTGTACCAGGCTGGGAATCAAACCTGTGTCCTGGCACTGCAGAGACACTGCCAACCCCATTGTGCCATAGTGGGAACCCCCTAAAGGATACAATTTTGGTTTAAAATTCTAAGATGTCTGTTGTAAGGCTCTTGGTGGGGTTCTGTGTGCCAGGACGGCAGCCTGAGAAGTATTTACCTTCTGCATTTACAACCATCGTTCCTATAACCCCTTTATGGCTCTGGATCCTCTTTAGGGTTTCCTCCACCTCTGCCTGGAAGAGATCAGGAAGACAATTAACCAAAAGAGTCTTGGTGGTGACCCCAATCTTAAAGAGATCAAGGTTTAGAAAGAGCCCTATCCCTCTATCTCCTTAAAATGAGGTAATGGATGACATAATCTCAGAATTGGGGAAGAGAGCTTTGAAACTGTCAAGTCCCACATACAAGCCTTTATAAGACCTCCTACTTACAACCCTGACAAATACCTTGGCCTGAAGCTTGCTGAGACAGAAGGATATTCGCCTCACAAGATCTCACTCCATTTTTATCTGTATCTATGTCCTGAAAAAAATATCCTCTACGTTGGGCAGAAATCTGCTGCTGCTCATCTCTCATTCATTGGCCGTTCTGTGTTCATACAAAAAATTCCTTTTCTATATTACAGATTAAAAAAAATGTTTAGAGCTATAACACTGCCTCCCTCTGTCTAAAAGCATCACTTAGTTCACTGTAGCACTATTCACAGTAGCCAAGACATGGAAACAACCTAAATGTCCATCTACAGATAAGTGGATAAAGAAGCTGTGGTACATATATACAATGGAATATTACTTGGCCTTAAAAAAAGAATGAAATAATGCCATTTGCAGCAACGTGGATGGACTTAGAGATGATCATACTTAGTGAAGAAAGTCAGAAAGAGAAAGACAAATACCATATGATATCACTTATATCTGGAATCTAATATATGGCACAAATGAAACTTTCCACAGAAAAGAAACTCACGGACTTGGAGAATAGCCTTGTGGGGAGGGAATGGGATGGACTGGGAATTTGGGGTTAATAGATGCAAACTATTGCATTTGGAGTGGATAAGCAATGACATCGTGCTGTTTAGCACTGGGAACTGTATCTAGTCACTTGTGATAATGTGAGAAAAAGAATGTATGTATGTATGTGTGACTGGGTCCCCTTGCTGCATAGTAGAAAATTGCAGAACATTGTAAACCAAGTATAATGGAAAAAATAATCATTTAAAAAAAAGCATTACTTGGAGTTCCTGTCGTGGCTCAGTGTTAATGAATCCGACTAGGAACCATGAGGTTGCGGGTTCGATCCCTGGCCTTGCTTAGTGGGTTAAGGATCCAGCGTTGCTGTGAGCTGTGGTGTAGATTGCAGACGCGACTTGGATCCCACGTTGCTGTGGCTGTGGCGAAGGCAGGCAGCTACACCTCCTGTCAGACCCCTAGCCTGGGAACCTCCATATGCCTTGGGTGCGGCCCAAATAAGGCAAAAAGACAGAAAAAAAAAAGCATCACTTAATGAGAAATCATATTTTCAGTCCTAAATATTAGCTAACTGAGAGTTCAGACAGTTAAATTCAAGGTATTCTGTAAAAACGATACATTCAAAAATTCCAGGATTCTCTTGGTAACTACAGCCTGGTCTCTGCAAGATTAATGTTCAACCATGAATGATTATTTTGGAATTCCACTACTCGGTTTTAAACTCACCTTTATGAACCTTATGCATAGACTATATTGTACCAGTTTCTTTCCTTCTACAAATGCTAAAATCAAGAATAATTTTTCCAGCCTGCCTATTTTCATAATTGAGTAATCACTGGATATTCTGAATGTGAACAGTATTCTGCAGAGTCTCGTGATGAAAGTTTATGATGTATTTTTCTTTCTAACATCGTACAGGGGAATATTGTGTTGCTTTAGTCAAAAAATAGTTTTCTTTTGCCCCTAATGTGGGTGGGAGAACTTATTTCCTCTTTCTACCACTATAGCATTCTAAATTTCAGGCATTCATGTACTAGACTTACAATTTTTGCCATTATGTATAATATCCGTATTATTTACCCAGCAGGTTCTTTAAATTATCTCACAGCTAAAATCTTAAATAAATGCATTTAAAAAGGAACCTATACAACACCACCACGAATGCAAATCTTGTATCATTCGTCATAGGCAGAAATAACCATAAAAACAAACAAAGAAACATAGTATTAAATTCTACCGCAATGAAAGCTCTGAGCCTGTTCTGCTCTTCAGGTGAAAAATCAAAACTACCAAATGACAGTGGTATTAACGAATAACAGTGTCAGAAACTTTCCTGGTTATAGTCTAAAGCCTGAAAAAAAAGGAGGGGGGAGAGGAATGACTTTCTCTGATGTGATTCACTCTGTTTTTTTTGTATTTGCAACTAATGTTTGTACCTCAAGTTGGAAAACACTGCACTAAAGCATTACAGCGGTACAGGAGCTCACTATCAGTACATTTTGCCATTTTGTCTAAAAGACAACTCCACAGATCCTTTCAGCCACTGCCCTCGTTCATCTTTTTCTGTTTTACTTCTAAGGAAACATTTTTCTCTGCTCTTCCTGGCCTTTCCCTCTCTTTTCCCATGTGTTTTCTCCTTTCGTGACTTCTGAGCCCTCCTAATATAATCTCCAAATCCCCATCGCCAATCTCCTTTTCATCCCTTTCTTAAAGAACTCTTCGCTTTCACCTTGCTGTTTTTCAAACTTTCCCCAGTCTCCACTTTCCTTTTCTTCTCCTCCCCCTTCCTTCTTCATCCTTTCTTTTTTCTCAAATTCTCCTCCTTCTCCCTTCTCTCCATTTCGTTGCGTTCCCAGTCCCATCTCTTTCTTTCCTCCCAGGGGGATTTTTCTCCTCTCTTTGGCGCCCCACCCCTTTTCAAACTTTCCTCGCTGTCGACGAGATTTCCCATCCCCCTCAGGATCTTTCATCCCCTCATCGCTCTTCCTTTCCAGGATATCCTCCCTCCCAATTACCACCGCAAGAAACCACCCCACTCTAGATATATATGCCCCAAGACAGCTTCCCCATCTAGATGTCTTCTTCCCCCTCCTCCATCGTCGCCTTTAGTCTCTCCAGGCTCTCCGCGTCGCCCCTCCAAGAAACTTCCGGAACCCCCAGCCCACTGCGGTCCCGGGACCCGCCAGGCCTGGGTCGGTCGCGGGAGCCGGGCAGCAGGGCCCCTCGCCCGTGGAGCGGCGGGTCGGGGACGGAGACCCCGGATTTACCATCGCGCGGGCGGCGAAACTCTGGGCTCAAATCTAGCGCTACCGCAGAGAGATGTCAACAACGCTTCCAGCCGTTGCTAGGAGACCGGGGAGGAAGTGACCTCCCGGAAGTATTGGTGCCGCGCCTGCGTGTTTGTGGGTCGGGCAGCCGCCAGGCAAGCTCTTCCGCCCCGAACTGGCCTGGCGCCTCCCGGCCGCCGTAGGCAGAGACTGGGGAGCGTGGCCCCGAGCGCTCACCTGGGGTCGAGGAGTACCGAGGGGCTTAGGCCGGGCTCCGGGTCATTCGTTCGTCCTCCCATTCATTCATTCCTTGAGGTACGCATTCGTGTAACAGCCACTTCCTCATTCAAGAACGATTTATTGACCACCTACTACGTCCCGGGCACTCCTCTCGGTCTGGGGTCCATTCTAGCGCGGGAGATAGACGAATGCGATAAAACGAAGCAATACTGTCTAAGTGTGATACGTGCTCCGGACCAAATAGGCCGGGGTGGGTCCGTCTGACTCCGAGGTGACATTTGGTACTAGACTCAGATGCCTGTGACACTGAGAACTTACTGTCGCGCTGCCTTGTGCAGCGCTGATAGGTTTGTTCCCCGCCCCCAAGGACAGTTGTTTTTAATTAAGGCAGAAATATATCGCAGCATCGAAGAGTACTAGTATGTGTGTATATATATATGTATATTCATTAATTTACATCTTCCCGCCCCCAAAGCAGTAGGTGAAGCGCCATCTTACGTCTTATGTTCTCTGTACCTCTAGCACCCCCAAGCTGCCCTTCACTCGGCTGAAGAGTTGCTCCTCACCGGTATTTTTGTTTAATGTCTTAGGATCTTTATTTTTGTTATTACAGAATTATTTGCCCACATTTCTGAGTTGCTGAAAAACTGTGGATGGTAGTGTCGGAGGTTCTACCAAGGGCCGTAGAAGAGCAGCCCACTGGGAATGTAGGAAACTGGCGGAGGAAATAAGTTAAAGAGCTGTTAGGGATGGTCAGAAGTCAGCTGCTCTTTTGAAGGGCGTCGTGTATCTTTGTAGCCTGGGAGGAAGAGCCCAGCTATGTGTGAGGCACTGTAGGAAAATTTTGTGTCGGGTTTACATGTGGTCCTACGGTTCGAAGGGGACTTTGATTACTGAACTTGGAGTAGTGAATACAAGCGGTGAGCTGCGCTCATGCTATAATGATCCCCGTAATAGTGATTCGGTTTGTGCTTCCATTTCCAGTAAGTTGTCTCACCATAAACAAGACAAGCAATAGGTAGGAACATCAACTGGAATTTCTGTAGGTTTTTGTCAGGGGTCCCCAGGAACAGTTTTGAACTTGGTGGATTTGGACTAGGTGATCCGTTTCAGTTTAGTCTGTCAGTTGAGGCTTTTACATTATGTATAGAAACACTCTTGCGAAGCTCTAGTTCTGCTTCCATTCCCCCCCCCCCTTTTGTAGAGGAGGCAATCCTGGTCACTGTCATCTTCCCCCTTTTTTTGTCTTCAAGAAACAAGGCCTCTCAAAAAGTCAAGTCCTCCAGTCCTTTGTCACTCAGTGCTTGGAACTCCAACTGAGATGGTTTGCAGTGGGCAGATAGTGGGGGAGGAGTTTTGTGTGTGTGTGTGTGCAGGGCTAGCTTTGCACTGATTGCCTGCACTGCTTTTTCAGTAACACAAGTATAGGCATTTATAGTAATACTGACTAAATTGTATAAACGGTGATCCTTGGGCTCTCTGGGTGTTTCTGATCCAGGAGATGCCTACTTAATTGTGCCGCCATTTGTTTTGCTTATAAAAATCAGTGGCTGGGCATCATATTATCTCTGATGTCCATCAGCTTTAATGAAGGAACCGACTGCATATGCATGGGATGTGAATCTCCCCTTGTTTCTGGAGTCAGGGTGTCAAACTCGTTCAATAGCTGACAGCTGCGATTAGAGCAAAGAAAGACTCCAGCATGAAAGGCACTGACAGGAGTAGCCAACTGCTGAAAAAGTAATAAGAAGTAGCCAAACTGACTTCCAGCCAACAGTCAACTTTGACTCGCTGTGCACAGGAAATCAATGAAGAGAATATGAGTCATTTTCTCCTTATCGATTTTCACTTCTAATTATTCCTTGGAGGTAGCTTGATTTGGTTTTTATGCCTTTTTGGAACAAGAGTGAATACCCAGAGCCTTGCAGTATGACGTATCTTGGCAGTGTCTGTCACGGTCCCTGCTTCATCCTCAGTACGTGGGAACCCCCCTTTCCCCCTTTCTCTTCTCCCATCTATCCCCTCTCCATTTCTTTTGACCCATAGTAAGTGCTAAGGAACTTTGAACTAAAGTAAAGGCGTTAATGAGTGCTTTTGGCAAGTACTCTGAAGTTGTGGTACATGTAAAGATAAGGTCTACGATTCTTCACGTGTTATTTTGTTGAAGTGAGATGATTTTCTCCTGGGGTCTTTCTGTCTCTATGATAATTTGATACTGCTCTCTGCTTAGTCCGAAGAAATCAAGGTAACTTCATCAGCTTGAGTTTTCTCATGGGATTCTCTGTGCTCCCCCATATATTATCTAACTGGGGATTCCTGCTGGTTGGCAAATAGTAAACACTGCGCCATTATTTTGTGCCCATTTTCTCACGAGATAAGGCATTATTTGTAAAGTTCAACAGAACTTCTTCTGGTACTCTACTGGTTTTGCTCAAAAACGTGTACCCTGGGTTCTCTGAATATGTCCCTAACACTGAGGCAGAATTAGCGACTGTCAGTGTCATCAGCGAGTATTACACGCAGCTGACTCAAAGCCCTGGAATTACAGATTTAGGGTTTCAGAAGATCAACAGGCTTCTACTTTTATTAGGACAAAGGGCACTCTCTAGGGTAATTCTTTCCAGGACTCAAATGTAACATGAGCGTTTACTTCCCATAAGGGAATCCTCTCTGTTGGAATTTAATAACTTCCTAGAGCACAGAATCTGGAGTTTACATGCAGCTAGGGTTGATATTTCCAGGTGTGTTTCTATAAGTAAAACAAGTTCTTGGAGCTTCTGTTTCCCCATTTATAAAACAGGAACGGCAGGGTGTAAATGAAATATGGGTAAAGTGCTTGGCTTGTTTGAGGTGTCCAATATGGACCCTTTAACTGCATTTCTTTCTTGTGTGATTTCCTTTCGTCAGTGCATCTTTCCTTGTTCCCTCCATTTTATTTCTCCCCACTCTCCCTCCTTTTCATTTTCCTCTTTCTCTGGCCCTGTCCTGCTCACTTCCCTCCTGTTTCTTTTCTCTCCCTTCTCTTCAGCCTCCTTTTCCTTCATGTCCTCACACACACAAAAAAATCCAGAATTCATATTGACTTTCTCACTAAAGAACATATTTCCCTTTCTTCTCTGATCCCCTTTCTCCAGTTATTCACTCAGAGTGTTCATCTCAGGTAATTCATCCACCTGTAATCTCCTTTCTTCGTATTTCTCATTTTTAAACTTCCAGCTCCAGAAATCAGTTCCCATCTCTGTGCGCTGCATCCAGTAGATATTCTCAGTATCTCAAAGTTGAGGGAAAACTGTAAATATTTCCTGGTCCGTTAATTTTGTTCAAGGAATAAAGGGCTGAAGGGAACAGTGAATTCCATGTGCTTTATGAACCTCTTCTTTTTTCATGATAATTCCATCCCAGGGTTGCTGATATGTATTTTTTTGGTCTCTCTAATCTAATTTAGTTTCAAAATTACTTTCACTGGTAGGTATAAGACCAAAGAAGTTTGGTGCACTAAAGAAAAGTTAGTTGGTGACTTACTAACAGAAGTCAAGTGCATAAAACAAAACATACAGTCATTGAATTATCACAAAGTGAACTCCTGTGTGACACCCAATCAGGCCAAGAAATAGAACACTGCCCACATTCCAGAAGCTTCCACATGGCCATTCCAGTCATTACCCTGACTAATAACCACAGCATAAAGCGGGGAAGGCTAAAGGGACGTAACCTTACATTGCATTCTACTTGTAGTGTTCAAGTCCTGAATCTAAATAGACTGTGGAAAGTGAGGTGTATAGTCCCTAGTGCAGCCAATAAAAAAGTATACAAACAGATACAGTAAAACATCATAACAGGTAAATTAAAATGGAATACTAAAAATTGTTCAAATACTCTAAAAGACAAAGGGGGCAAATACTGGCTTGGAAAACAAATGGAACAATCATTAAGTGATATAACTGTTGAATTCCAATATAGCACCAATTACATTAAATGGATATCGTCTAAGTACACCAACTAAGAGATTGTCAGAATTCTTTAAAAAAAGACCAATTATTTCTGTTTCTGGAAAGGTGGAATAGATGTATGTTTCCAAAGTCCTCTCATGGGATTTCACTATAAATCCTGGAAATTAAATATACAAACATAAGACTTTGACAGATGGAGTAAATCAGGAAGACTGCCTAGGCACCTTAGGACCCAAGGAATGACATGATTGTAAGTTACCTGGGTTTTCTTTTTGCTTCATATATTCTAGAGTAGGAACTAAAGAAGCTGGTATCCCAAAATGCTGACAGGCACAAGAAATTTTGAAAAGTCCTAACAAAAGCCTACTTTTGAGCCAGAGGACCAGGAAAGGGCCAGCCAATGAGATAGAAACTCTTAGAGAATAACCTTTCTTCTCTTGCCAAGCCCTAGCAAAGGCCAAGTGGAGCACAGACTTCTATTCTCACCTCGCTGTAGTTCCACGCAGTCACCACTAGGGGATTGTCAGAGAAGGGTTGTCACTACGTGGTACTTCTCATAGGGCTGGACAACCAGTTGCCCCCAGCAGTTCACTTGAAGACCCTGGACTCCACGGTAGTATATGAAGAATTCCATTAAATATAAACAGTCACACCAACAAAAGGCAGATATCATCAGAGTGGATGAAAAAACATGGCCTAACTTTATGCAGACTGTATGTAACTGACTTCAAATACAAGTATATACACATGTAAAAAATAAAGAGATGGAAAAAAATGTAATGTGAACATTTATCCAAAGAAGGCAAGAGTGGTTATATTAATAGTATCTAGACTTCAGAGCAAAGAAAGCTACCAGGTATAGAAAGGAACGTTATGTAATGATAAAATGCTCAGTCTATAAAGAACACATTGCAAATCTATCAAGGTATACACCAAACAACAGAGCTGCAAACTATGTAAAACAGAAAGTGACATAATTTAAAGGAGAAGTAGACATATCTTCAGTGATAATCCAAGACTTCAACACCTTATTTTCAACAATTGGTAGAAGAATCACAGAAAAATCACCAGGGAAAAAGAACTTGACACCATCAACCAACAGGATCTAGAAGACGTTTATAGAACAGGCTAACGAACATCAGCAGAATACTTATTCCTTTCAAGAGTCCACGGAGCATATGTCAACATAGACCACATCCTGGACCATCAGGCACACCTCAACAAATTTAAAAGAACTAAAATCAAACAGTATGTTCTCCCATGGCAGTGGAGCCAGGCTAGAAATCAATAACAGAAAGATAATGGTAAAACTCTAAACACTTGGAAAATAAATGACACATTTCTAAGTAATGTATGAGTCACAGAGGAGATCTTAGAGAAACTAAAAATAGTACAGTGAGCTGAATGAAAGTGAAAGTACAACATATCAAAATTGTTCGGCACGAATAAATCAGTGATAAGAGGGAAATTTATAGCACTAAAGTATTACATTAGAAAGGGCAAAATACCTTAAGTTAATAATGTGAGCTCTCACATCAAGAACCTAGAAAAAGAAGAGCAAAATAAACCCAAAGTAAGCAGAAGAGTGTAAATCATAAAAAGCAGAGGTCAATACAATTTAGAACAGGAAAACTAGAGAAAATAAGTTCTTTGAAAAAAATCAATTAAATTGACAAGCCTCTAGCTAGATGGACAAAGACAAAAATGGGAGACAGTATCAAGCACTATTAAGACAATACATGGAATGCCACCACATACGTTGCAGAGATAAAGTTCTATTAACTTTGCATGCATGCAGTTGACAGCATAGATGAAATGGACCAATTCCTTAAAATTACCAAAAATGCACCCAGTATGAATTAGATGATTTGAACAGCCCTGTACCTATTTAAGAAACTGAATTTACAATTTGAAAATTCCCCAAAAGAAATCTCCATTGGAGATTCACTAGAAAAATCAGCAAAATGTTTGAAGACCAATTAACGTGATTTGTAGACAACCTCTTTCAGAAAATAAAAAGGGAAAACTTCCCAATTCATTTTGTGAAATTAGCATTAGCCCACTACCAAAACCAAAGGCAGTTAAAAAAAAATTGAAAAAAGGAAAGATAACTGTGAACCAATATCTTTCTTGACTGTACATATAAAACCTTAACAAGATATTAGCTATAAGAATTAACAATTAAAAAAAATCATGTACCATTACCAACTGGAGTTTATCCCAGGGATGCAAGATTGGTTTGCTATTGAAAAATAAGTCAGTGTAATTTACTGTGTTAACAGGCTAATGAATAAAAATTAAAATCACGTTATTAACCAGTTGATGCAAAAGAGGAATTTGATAGAGTTCACTACTGATTCATGATTTTTAGATAAGTCACTCAGCAAACTAGGAATAAAAGGGAACTTCCATAACTTTATAAAGATCATCTACAAAAAAGCTATAGATAATGTACTTAATGTTGAAAGACAATTGCTTTTCTCCTAAATTTGGGGACAGGAAAATGATGTCCTCTTTTGCTATTCTTTTAACACAGTGCTGGACTTGATAGCTAGTGCAATAATGCAAGAAAAGGAAATAAAAGGCATACAAATTGGAACTGAAGAAATAAAGCTGTCCCTATTTGGAGATGATACGATTGAATATGTACAGAATGCAAAGAAATCTATGAAAACAATTTCTAGAAATGATATTTTCATCAACAACATTTGCATAGGACTGTATGCTGAAAACTGCAAATTGCTGATTGAAGAAAAGAAGAAAGGTAAAAATAAATGGGTGAATGTCTGTTCTACCCAAATGGATGTACAGGATTAGCACAGTTCCTGCCAAAATCCCAGCAAGATTTTTTTGTAGGTGTGGAGAAGATTATTCTAATATTTAAATTGAAAGCCAAATATAATAGCTAAAACAATTTTGGAAAAGAAGAAAAAAAATTGGAGGAAACACTATACCCAATTTCAAGATCCATTATACAGCTATAATAATCGAGACTGTGTGGTATTGGTGGAGGGATAAATGTATATAGACTAATACAACAGAATAGAGAACCTTGAAATAATCCTGCACAAATATACCCAAATGATTTTTGAGAAGGGGGATGGATAGCTTTTTCAATAAATGGTGCTGGAGAAATCGAACACCTACAAAGCAAAGCAAAACAAAACAAAACAAAAAAACACCAAGCAACCAAATAAAGCCAACAAACAAATCATTGATTTAAGGCTCATACCTTATGTATAGATTAACTCAAAAGGGATCACAGTTTTAAATGTAATGTAAAACTGTTAAACTTTGAGGAACAAACATAAGAGAAAATCTTTATGCTCCAGGGATAGACACAGAATTCTTACCACCAAAAACGCAATCCATAAAAGGAAAAATTAATAAATTAGACTTCATCCAAGTTACAAACTTTGCTCTGTGAAGACACTACTGAGAATGGAAGACAAGTACAGACTGGGGGCAAATATTTGCACACCCTGTACCTGCTGAAGGATTAGTATCTAAAATGATTAAAGAGCTCTTAAAGCTTAATGGTAAAAAAAAAAAAAAAAAAAGATCCAGTTAGAAAATGGGCAAGAGACATTCCACTAAAAAGGAGATGCAGATAGCAACTAAGCACATAAAAAGATACTAAGTATCATTAGCCATCAGGGAATTGCAAATGAGTTAGCATTCCTGGAATGACTGAAATAAAAAATAGTGACACCAAATGCTGTAAGAATGTGAAGAAACTGGATCACTTGTACATTGAAGTTTGAGTTTTTGGGGGTCTTTTTTGTCTTTTTGGGGCCACAGCCATGTCATATGGAGGTGCCCAGACTAGGGGTCCAGTTGGAGCTGAAACCACTAGCCTACGCCAGAGCCACAGCAATGCAGGATCTGAGCTGCGTCTGCCATCTACACCGCAGTTCAAGGCAGCGCTGGATCCTTAACCCACTGAGCAAGGCCGGGGATTGAACGCACGCCCTCATGGATGCTAGTCGGGTTCGCTAACTGCTGAGCAGCAACGGTAACTCCTTGTGTAGTTTTCTTTGTATTTATCGTGCTAGACATTTGTTGTGCCTCTTGAAACTTTGACTTGTTGTCTTTTGTCTGTTTTGGGATACTCTCATACTATATTTTTCAGTTTTAAGTAATTAAAATTTTTTTTCAGTGAATTAAGACTGTGATCTTTGTCTAAGGTAGCTGCTGAAAAATGTCTACTCATTCTGCCGTGCATGCGTATTTCCATCCATATGATTCTAAATTTGAAAACAAAACAGCACTATGGTATATGCTGTTTTCCCATTTTTGTACTCTAAATGATCTCTGCCTGGTTCTTACTCTCAGAATGTATGGATTATCATTTGAGATATGATAATGATACAGCTAATTTTGCTGTAAGTTTTATTTCCTAGTTAAACCTATGTGAAGGTATGTAAACAGTGACATATTCTCTCCAGACTTTTAAAAACTAAGGATAGTGGCTGTTGGGTGATGGGGAAGTCTAGTAACAGTAACAGCTTATTCTGTTAACAATAATCTCTCATCTCTCATTTTTGGGCTAGCTGGGCATAGTTTTCCAAGCACGTTCATGGGCCCTGTCTCAGTTGCCCTTCCAACGACTCCTTGAGCTTGGCAGGCGTGCATATAGTCTCTGAGGCAAAGAAGCCAGCCAACAGAATAAGAGTTCAGAGTGGTGAATCTCATTTCATAACAGTCTAGAACTTCCTAGGATGGCTGTGAGTCTGTTTCAGTGCCTGCTCTATACTCTTCAGGTTACCTCGTTCCAAAATATCATAGTTTATCCGGAGACACAATGAGTGGTCCAGCCAGAAACAAAGATCTCCTCGCTTTCCTTTCGTGCCTTCCTTCCCACGCATGCTGCACCCAGATCTGTTATCTGCTAGGAAAGGGGTGTCTTCATGCTCCTCTCTGTTGACTGCTGCTTCCTTACAGCACACTAGACATTCCAGAAAGAGCCCTCCTCTAAATATTTTGGTTGACCCCTTCTCTTGCCGCAGACTTCAGAATTGAGGTGGGTTCTGCGGATCCCAGAATGAATGTGGAGATGAAGAGGTTACCAAGTGGAATTGCTGTAAACCTTGGCTGGCAAGAAGCGGCTTATCCTGTAGAATCTGCGCCTTTCTCCTGACCACATGGGGATTCAGAGACCAAGGTAAGAGACAAAGCAGAATGGCGGGGACTGAGGGACCTGATTGGAAGGCAAAGTGATGGAGGCAATGTGGGGGACCTCAGAGTCCTTCTCGGCATAGGTCATCCTTACACAGGGCATTCATTCCTTCCAGAAGTATTGATGGAGTAGTTGAGCCAGAGCCATGGGGATGCAGGGACCACAGCTGTGAATAAGACAGGAATATCCCCTGCTTTCGTAGCACCTACCGCCTGGTGGGGATATGCTTAATAAACAGGTAATTACATACCTGTACGGCAGGGTTCCTTGTGGGAGAAGTAGGAGTGGCAAGTTGGGACTTGTAAGAGGTCAGCTTGACCTGGTATCCGGAGGTCTTAGCCCGGCTCCTGGAATTAGGAGTATCTAAGCCACGTCGTGAAGGAGAATCAGACGCTCGTTAGGTGGCTGGCTGTGGAGGTGGAACAGAGGGAAAAGCATGGGCAACAAAATGAAGACGTTTCAAGGAACTCAAGTCACTGCAGTTGGGTGTGACTTTAGCTGTGGCTTTGGTATACGGAATGGGGGAAGGGTTCTCCAGGCCAAACCTTGTATTATTTTGAAAAAACAGGATAGAAGTGCTTTACCTGAAATCTGGACAATGGCCACGGATGAGCCACTGGCCCCCTGCTCTGTACTAGTGTGTTTAGGTAGGAACCCTAACTTCACATACGCAGGCGAGGAGGTGCAGGTTAACTCAAGGTTGCTGCATTTAATGCCTTGCCTGGTGAATTGTGAATCCGGGTCCTCACTGAGGCAGACAGCGCCCTCCCGTGGCCATGAGACCACACTTCACCTGCACCTCACTGGCCGCAGCGTACTGAGCCTGCATTTCTGCAGTTCCCCTTTGAGGCTGCAGTCAGGAGAGTCGGCTGCAATTCCGAAACCAAATAACACAAGGAGAGTGCTAGCTCTTATGAAGAGCCGAGTTATTTTATTCTCTAAAAGTACTCCTTTTAATATGCCTCCACTGCAGTTTCCTGGTTGAGAAAAATTACCAAAAAAAAAAAAAAAAGAAAAAACCAACGTAATAATAAAAGTGGAGGACAGAAGAACTAGAAAAAATGGGAAATGTTTTGTCATTTCTCTTTCAGCCCCACCCCTAGAACACTGATGTGGCTTTGGCCAGCAGAAATGAGTTAGTAAGTGCATCTGCTGGTGTGAACAGTTTTAACAATAGAAAGTCAGTTTCTTCTAAACTCCTCTAAATAAACGCTGGGATAAGGCTCGCACATGTTACCACATATGCAGTATGCCTAGGTGCTCACCTGTCTGGGATCCAGAGAGACTAAGGAGCGGTGTGTTTCTGGGGGAGGGGGACACACACCTGTGGCTCCTGGCATGACGTCCCAGGACACACCGAACCCCACTTCCCTTTGGGGGGAAGGTTGGGATCCTCTGCCCAAATGTGTTGTAATTTTGAGGATATTCAATTTAATTTGACTCTTCTATGGCGATCTCAAGGTTTAAGAAAGTGCCAAAGTTTGTGGATAGAGTTGGTTTAAGTGACATGGGAGCTGGAACGCAGTAGCTTCTTTTCTTCCGGCCTAAATAGGAAGAATGGCCCAGTTCCTGGAAATGACCCTGTGGTGCTTCTCCGAATCCTCTAGGTGGTGCTGCTGCGATAGCTATAGGGTAGAAAATTTTAAAGCATTTAACTATCAAACCAAAATGTAACGTATTAAATGTCTTATATACTCATGGTTAATTGCTAATATAAACCTATTGATAATTTATGCCATCACATTCACATCATAGTCCCCTGATAATGAGCCTATACACGTAAATTCCACAGCAGAATAATTTCAAGTGTTGGAATTTGTGTACTTCTCTGGTTATTATGTAATAAAACTGTGGACTTTCATGCACGGCTGAATTCTTCTACACATGTTAAAACTGGCTCTAGGATTTGCTCTTTATGACCCCTACTAGTGTTGGCCAGGGTTGGGCAGTGCCTTGTACACAGTAGATGCTAAATTAATGCTTATCAAAGGAATTGATTCTGTTGTTTTTTCCTTTTCACTGCTGATTGGAGATGAGATGATTAACCGGATTAAGCTTTTTACAACCCTAGTCAGACACTACTGCTAACAAAAAGACTGAGAGGCCATTTTTTCTTTATTCCTGAGAATGGCCTGAGGTGTATATATGTGTGTGTGTGAATGTGTGTGTGTGTGTGTGTGCGCGTGTGCGTGTGTATGTGCATATATGTATATATATAAATCACTTCTCTATTTTAAAAGCAAATTAGTTTTCGGGTTGGTTCCATTGAAATGCAGGAATGGTATGAAAAATTGTGTTTGATAATTGCTCGAATCTTAATCAAGATTTTATTAAAATCAATATTTGATATGCTGCTCAATTTAATTAAACTAAACCATAGAGAAATGAGTAATAAATGAGCTTGAAAATCAATCACGGGATAAGGTATGTTTCTTTTAATTAGTTTAACGTATGAAATGTTGGATTAAGCTGTCGCTGACCGCAGAAGGAACAACAGCGACGATTACCACTTTTAGACACTCCATGCGGACAGCCGATATTAATGAGCACGGACTCTGTGCCCGGCCCTGTGCTAAACCTTGTCCATTAAGGTTCTTCATTTACTTTGAACAAACTCCCATGAGGTCTGTTTCATCACCCGAGCCAGTGTGAGTGTCCCGGGTCCCTGAGCCAAGAGACGGTAGAGGTAGATTTTAACACAGTGATCAAGCCTCTCCCACTCCCTTAAATTGCTGACAAGTAGGAAGAGAAAGTGTAACCTGATTGTGGCTAATTTTAGAGAAGGTCCTAGGTGGTCATTTTCTTCCTCAGAGAAGGGTTTCTTTTCAGATGAGACAGGAGGGAAACCCCAGAGCAAAAAGCCCTGCATGTTGACTTAGCAGCTCTGAGCCCCATGGACTGGGGGAAAGAAAGGTTTTTATTTTTCTGGACAGACACAGAATATGGTTATTTACTGAATAATTTATGCTTATCGGGAGTGGCAGAGATTTATGGCTTTAGTAGAAAGGCGTTCTAATTGGGATTAGCTAATGAAAAAGTGGTGGAACTGGAGAGGGAGAAAGTAGGAAAATGTGATTTCGGCGGAGGTGTTCGGTCTCTCATGGGATGCTAACAGAAGGGCTAGTGTTATGCGCTAAGAGTCAAGAGTCATACTTTTAATTAGGCCTTTGGTGTTTGTGCCTGCACTTTAGGTTCTAAGTGTTCTTAGTCATCCAAAGAGTCAGCTCTAGGAAACTGATGATATTCTTGTTAAAAACCATTGACTGTGAGGACGAAACCGCAGCTTCCTGAAAAACCTCCCTCATTTTTATTCCGTGCTCGTTCAGTGGGATGAAAGTAAAAAATCAACAATAATCACAACCACACAACTAGGCAACTTACTCTAGGCTGAGGATAATTTTTCCTTCAAGTCACTGCTCCCTCAGCTCCGGCCGTTCACGCATCACAGGCACCGTTTTTGACATCTCTCCCCGTAGCCCTTGGGTAACTGAGTATTTTCACTGAAAGTGGTTTGTTTTTAAAAACTAAAATTAAATGCCTTTGTTTTAGGAGGAAGCTTTCTGTCTCAAACACAGGTGGGAAGCCAGAGTGATTTGCTCAAAGAAAGATATAAGTGAAAAGAAAGATAGTTAGGTCAAAACATTGTTATCAAATTTGAACTCCAGGAGAGTGTCTGGAGGTCACAGAGACAGACTCTTACCAAAAGAGGCTTCCTCTTTTATTATATCTGAGAGACGAGCAAAGATTTGAGAAGGGAGTTTTTTTTCCCATTATGTGAATCAGTTTTATCCCACACAGAGTCCATATGGCACCTATATGGTGTTTCCCCCCAGAGGCTCATCCGCCACTTTGTGATCAACAGCCCGGGAAGCTTTGTCTGCTGCCCACAGGAGCCTTTGCCCCGCTTCCTTTACCTCTCAGCTTCCTCGCGATAGCATCTGAGCCTAGCTCTCCACCCATCTAGTTCCACTTACCTGATCTCTAAAACGTTAAGAGGATCCAGTCACGTGAACAGACTTGGGATGGAGGGCCGGTTGCAGAAAGAATGGCGTCTCTTGTTGTTTAAACTTCTTTTCTCCACGTGTGATGTTTGAGATCATTTTTTTCTAACAAGATGTGACAGGTGTCCAGTAACAGTGAAATAAGTGTAATGACCGGCGTGTCCCTTTACCACTCCTGTCTTTGAACACCCGGGCGCCCCTCCCGAGGCAGCCACTGTCATCGTGTTTTGCGTGTTCTTCCAGCGCCATTTTGTGCGTGTACTTGTATGCCTCTCCCTAAATGTCACACAAATGGAAGCACCCTCCTCATGTAACTGTAGAGTGCTCCATTTTACTTTTTTAGCCTAGCAATATATTTTGGATATAGTTTCATGTTAGTATACATAGCCCCAGCCCATTCTTTTAAATCCTGCATAGAAGGAGTCTGTCATAGAAGGATTGGTTATCTCCTTTCTGTGGGCACTTGTGTCATTACTTTTTCTTCTCCAAGCAATGCTGCAACGTCCTTGAATAATTCCCTGTGGGCCCATGATGGCCGTTAAGAAATAAATCTGATGCTGGACAGCACTCATTCACACGGGTGGCGTTCTAATTATAGTCATATTCCTTTCATGAGGATTGGCTTTCTCTGCCCTTTCTTCACCCGTAATATAAATCCATCTTTGCCATGGTGTCCTGCACAGCCTAAAGCATCCTGATTTGAACATGTGTTTGTGCGTTCTGTTTGTGGCGCTTATCAAATATTATTTAATTCTTCCTTGTCATGATCACACTTGAAATTAGTCCTGCGGCTTTGTACTCATTGCTTGTCTCTCTTACTGGATGACAAGCCCCACGAAGCCAGGAAGGGACCTGAGGATGTTGGAAAGTCCTCAACTTTTCTGACCTTAGGGGAACTAACTCCCGCATGATTTAATAGCAAAATGATACACGTTCCTAGTGCAGCTTGAATGAGAAATACGAGGGGGGAAAAAAAAAGAAAGGGACAACCACCCGTGAGAATTGGGGTTGCTATTTCTGACCAGGCTGGAATTGGGAAATACCAAGAGTCTCATGGGAAATCTTATGCCACTGAAGGTGGTCCTGTCCTCTTGGCCAAAGACCGGGTACATATTTCTGGGTCCACCTTCTGGCTTAGCCTGCCATTTATTATCATTCACAAGGTGGTGTTAGATGCTCAGCTTTTAAAAGAACTGGCTTTTCAGCAGTATTTTTACCCTTGAGAGTGTATAGAGAGAGCTCTGTGTTGTATATTAATCAGAGCTTTCACGACTCGCTTTGAATGGTATTCGAAATGTGTCTGGGAGTGTGGTGAATGAAATATGCCCAAAGTATGCTCTATTATTTATTACTCAGGAGTCTTTCCATCTGAGACATAGGCTGAAATGAAAGGAACCAAATATCCACCTTTAATAACTCAGCATCCCTCCCGGTTTCTGCATCCCGTGTACCCCTCACCCCCAAAAGGGTTCCAGGATTCGCTGCCTCCTAAGAGTCAGTTTGTATCTAAAGTTGTAGTCAAATTTGTATTTTTAAGTTCCCCAGTCTTTCCGTGGATGTACAGATCTCAGAGCACACGGTGCTGTGCAAACACTTGGCAAACGTGACTGGAAGCTGTTCCTTCCAGAACCGCTTCCCTCGCCTTTTCCCAGACGGCGCGTCTTGCTCATCCTGCAAAACCTAGTTCAAATGTCACTTCCTCCTCTGCCCTCCCTGATGGTCCCAGGCAGTGAGTCACCCCCTCCCCGGCACTCCCACTGTCCTTTTTACATACCTCGGTCACGTGCATGCTCAGTGAGGCCAAGAGTGTCCCCCCGGGGGCAGAAGTTAGTTCTCAGGAGACAAAAAATTCTTGTTTTTTTCCTCTTTTAGTACTTTATTTATTTATTAAAAAATCTTGGAGAATAGTTGACTTAAAATGTTGCAGTAGTTCCAGGTGTACAGCAAAGCGGATCAGTTACACATGCACCTGCATCCTTTCTTTCTTCCCCCCTAGTTATTACAGACCATTGAGATTTCCCCGTGCTCTGCAGCAGGTCCTTGTCAGTTTTCTGTTTTATATACAGTAGACTGTGTCTGTGTTATTCCCATTCTCCTAATAGTTAGTCTTCTTATGTATAAAACACATACATATAGTCCATAAAAAACGTACCATATAAAATTTCATGGTGGGAGGAGATTAGGAAAAATATATCTAAAAATGCTTGATTTTAGGGTGGAGATAATGGAAGAAGGTTAAGAAACTGCTTTTTTTTTTTTGTCACACTTGCTTCTTCTTTGACAGTCATTACTTTGTGATTCTCGTACTGTGATTCTCTTACAAGTTAGAAAACCATGGCTCTGAAACCCAGCCTCTGGCACAGCGCTCGCACATACTGGCATTTGCTATTTATTTCCTCGAACGAACAGATGATGATGGAGATGTTTGCTTCTAAGCATGGCTGCTCCACACTGGAAACTCCTATAAAAACTATTCTTAATACCAGCTTCCAGGATCTCACTCCATGTCTGGAGTGGGACCTGGGGATATGCATTTCAAAGTGCTACTCATTTTATGATTGAATTGGCAAACTCTCACTCCCCACAGTCCAGGAATCACTTTCCTTTTCTTGTGGAGACATCTGCGTTTATAGAGACAAAACCCCAGCTCGATGGTATAGTCATCTGCTGATGTGTCCTGTGCTGATCAGACCGCAGAGCCCTGGTTTCCGTTCGAGGTGCCGTTTCCTGGGGGGAATGCCGACAGGCACCAGCGTTTCCAGAAAGGATCAGAGACGCCTGTTTCTCTCCTTGGTGAGGATCTCAGGCTGCAGGCTTCTGTGAATGTGGCGTGCAGTGTGCGCTGGCTGAGCACCAAGACTGGGTTTCTTTCAGTGGCCTCTGAGCAATGTGGCCAGACGTGGAAGGCTAGGTGGCTTGGGGACCGAATGAACATCTAGGGTGCTTGTTGGTGGGAGTGTAGGTGACTTTTAGCGGCAGGCCCTGAGCTCTTTCTTTAGTCCTGTCTGGGGAAAAAGTGTTTCAATAATTTGAGTGGGACAACGGGAGCCACACTTACCAAATCTATGGACGATACCCTCTAAGAGGAACATCAGATGCCTAGAACAGCAGGTCTTTAACAACCATCCAGGAGGTTAGAACCAAGGGTCGCAATCCTCTCAGGTCCAGGGCCCTCTCTATAGGAAGTATTATATAAATGTAACGCCAGAGTTCCCATTGTGGCTCAGAGTTAACGAACCCGACTAGTATCCTTGAGGACGCAGGTTCAGTCCCTGGCTTGGCTCCCTGTGGTCTGGGTTGCGGGTGTGACTCGGATCCCATGTTGCTGTGACTGTGGCATAGGCTGGCAGCTGCAGCTCCAATTTGACCCCTAGCCTGGGAACCTCCATATCCCATGGGTGCGGCCCTAAAAGGAAAAAAAAATGTAATGTCACTTTTGTTATGGCGAAAGGAATATCATAGATAACATGTTACCTGTGTGATTCCCAGACATCAATATAATGCCATGAATGTAATATAAAAAGAAAAGGAAAGTCATTTTGGAATAAAATGACAATAGGAGATACGATGTAGTGCAATCGGTTCTTCCATCAGTCTCGTAATGAAAATGAGTTCGTGCCAGTGTGGCTGTTGTATTAGGAGGCGATTTGAGCGTTCCTGTTTACTTGTGTGGTTTTATCTGTGAGAAACACAGGTGAACACACAGAAAACCTCACCCAAGTGAGTTCAGCCCATAGGTTACACCAGACTCAAGTATGCACACAGTTTGGACATCAGCCAGCCACCTCAGTTCACCTTGAAGTAGAAGCCACGTCGACCCAGATCCGGTCCAGCTATCCTCTCTGTCCACACAGCCTCCTTCCTCCTCTTCACAGTGACACGAGCTGCAGCCCTTCTGCTGCCCAGACCTGTACGAGCAAGCCTCGGGTCTTTTCCAGGGGGCCGTGGCCCTTCTCTTGCACTTATGTATACCTTGACCATTTCACATGTGTAAAACTATGCTGCTGGTTTTATTAGGTTCTTTTTTAAGATGTGTCAGTATTGAAGTGTTGAAGTTTTTTTTTTCATATTTTTGAGTTTTATTGAAGTATGCTATTTTTAAGGTGTTGTGATCATTTCCGCTGTACTACAGAGTGATCCAGTTACACATGTACACACACCCATTCTTTTTCAGATTCTTTTGCCTCGTAGGTTATCACAGAATATTGGGCCGAGTTCCCATGCTATACGGCAGGTCCCCGTTGGCCCATCATTCCACATTCCACAGTGTGCCTGTGTCAGTCCCAAAGCCCAGTCCGTCCCTCCCCGACCTGTCCCCTTTGGTAACCACAAGTTTGTTTTCAAAGTTTTGAGTATTATGGTCCTCATTCCATTTTTCCCCATAGGCCCTGTTTTTTTGTTTTGTTTTATTTTGTTTTGTTTTTTTTTTGCTTTTTAGGTCTGCGCCCACAGCATATGAAAGTTCCCAGGCTAGGTGTCAAATGGAGCCACAGCAATGCAGGATCCAAGCTGCATCTCTGACCTATACCACAGCTCACAGCAACGCCAGATATTTAACCCGCTGAGTGAAGCCAGGGATCGAACATGCATCCTCATGCATACTGGTCAGATTCGTTACCACTGAGCCACAGCAGGAACTCCCAGCCCTGTGGTTTTTATCGTGTGATTTTGTTCAGTGAGGTCACTTCTTAGGAATGCATGTATTGTGTTGTGTCAGAATGAACTGTACTCAGATGCTTGTCTCTGATACAGTGAGTTAGTTTGGGTTTTACAGATATAAGATAGGCTTCAACTGAGTAGTGTTGATACTTTTTCTTTCTGCTGCACATTTTAAAATAAGGGTGAGACAAGTATATTAGCACTGAGGCACAGAATTGCCTTCAATTCAGATGCAGCTCAAAGCATTTGAACTATGCTGGTGACTCACATACCAGTAGTGACACGGTTACCGGTGATAAGACTTTCTAAAATGGTGAGTAACTTCTGAAGTTCGGAACAAAACAAAGCAGATCCTTCTTTGATTTACACAGTAGTTGCTTTCCTGGAAAATCAACATTAGCCTCATGCCGAAAAATAGCTGTATAACTGAAATGGAATTTGATTCTGTGTAGATAGGTTTAAGCACAGTTTTTCCTCTGCAGCAATGGCGTGGGGGAAGTGAAACAGTTCCCTTATCCTCTGTAAGACATGCAAGGCCCTGCCCATCGGGTGGCAGCCCAGGCTGCCCCCACGGGTGTCCACCATCTCTAGTGAACCCCTGGGCCGTTGCGGTGGACTTAGGATAAACTAGCATTAAGGTCAATGCAAGTTCTTCGTTTAGGCTGAAAAGATACCCATACAGAAAACAGGACGGAGGAAAATGACTTAGCGTGAGAAGGGACAGGAAAAGTACAGAGATGTCTGTTGACAGTAAGTGAAGTCTGGGGAACTAGTTTCATGGGACCTTCCATCTGTGGGCTGCCTGGAAGGAGTACAGCAGCCAGATCATTGCTGTTTGGTAGAAATACGACGTGAGTCCATATGTAACTTCAAATTTTCTAGTTGCCACATTAAAAAAAAAATAAAAAGAAACAAATAAAATTAACTTTATGACTTTACTGTATTTAACCTAGATTAATAACCCCCAATATTTTTTTCAAGGTATAATCAACATAAAAACTATGTTGATGAGATGTTTGGCAGATTTTTAGTACTTAGTCTTTCTAATTCTGTATTTTACACTTAGAGCACCTCTTACCTTTCACGCGTTCAAAGGTTTAGCACCACTACCAGCAAAGCCCTGTTTGGTTATCACAGTGCTTAAATATTAGAGTTCTGTGGGTCACTTTGCTGTACAGCAGAAATTGACAGAATGTTGTAAATCAACTATAATAATAAAAATAATAATAATAATAATAATAATAATAATAATAATAAAAACTTGAGTTCTGTATTTTCTAGGATGCTGTGAGGATGAAAATCCCCAGTGCAGACTATCTGAAACAGTGAGAACGTTGTTCTCTGACCAAGTCAGGGGTTAGAGTGCACCTGAGGATTGGTCGGCCCAGCAGTTTGCGGTGCCACCTGGGCCCGGGGTTTTCTTTGTGTCTCCCAAGCGGACCGCCCGGTGTGGTGCTCCTCTCACGGTTATAAGATGGTGTCCAGGGCAAGATGGCGGCTCACGCGTCCTCGTTTGTGTCCAGAGGGAGTGATGAAGACACTTCTCCCCCAGACTTGAAATATTCATTGTTTCCTTTAGTCTTTTTGGGCCCAAATGCCGTGTCCCAGTTGGCTTATCCAAATCGGACTATTGGATATTCTTGTAAGGGCTGTAAGGACGCCTTTGGGCATTTCCTCTTCATTTACTCACCGTAAGAGACACCATTTCTTAGTGTCTTATATTTGATTTCTTTGCTCATTTACTAGACCTCACTGTCTCTGGAAGTGGTTGAGTTTGTGACCTCTTCATAAAACCTGGGCTCCAATAATTTTTGGTCGAGCCACACATGCAATGTTGTGTATAATTTTGATTTAAAGGGATATTAAAAAATGGAGTAGGTTTAAAGGAGAGAGCTAAGGTGACAAAGGGAACTGAAATCATATTACATGAGGAAGGTCGAAGGGAATGGAGGTGTAAGCCCGTGAGAAATAGAGGGCTGGTCGGTGGGCACAGAGCATCTAACGTGTCTGAGGATGATGCTATGTCTATTTGTAACAGTTCTCTGCTCCCATCAATTCAGCTGCCTCTAATTTGTTCTGGAACTGAAAGCCAGATAATTAAGCCTGTTAGAATAACATGTACTATGAGAACAAATAGGCTGTGAGTGAGAGGCTGAAGTGCTCGCCTAAGAATAAAGTACTTGATGCTTAAGCATCAGTCCATGAACTTGGTTACCCCTCATCCACCTCTCTCATCTCATTACCTTTTGATATGTTTGAGGCCTTGAGCTTAGTTATCGCTAGGAAATATGACTTTATCATTTTCTAGCATATGCTGATAAATTTATGAATGATCGTTAGTAAATAATAATATTAACTTTTATTTGTGCACTGAACTAAATACTAGAGAGGCAACCCTAGAGTTGGAGACCCTCTCCCCCAGGGGATATTTCTGCATCATCTCCAAGTTTCAGCCCCACACCCCACAATTCTGTAGTCACCTACATCAGGTGTCAGGGAGATGGGAATGTGTTAAAAAAAGAGGGCATAAATCATAATCATCCAGCTGGTGCCTTTCCCTAGGACACTGCTGACCTCCCCATAAGCCCCAGAGGACCCAGATTCTAACAGCTGTTTGGGCCATTTGTGACCAAATGAATACACAAATTATGTAATAACTAAGGAGACTTTAGAAATCCTTCCAGGACAAAGGGAGTATAGGCCATTGCCATTTTCTGAAAGGAGATTCAAGACAGAGGGCTGAAATATTCCTCGACCCCAGAGCAGTTCTAACAGCAGACATTGACCATGCCCTTAGTACGGGCCATGTGTTGTGTAGAGCATGTCACAGGAATTATTTTGCTTTGCTCCCCGCCACAAACAGCTGAGGGAGTATTCTTATCCCCAGTCTTACTCCCATTGTGCAGATGAGAACATTGAGGTCTTGACTGATGTTTTCAGGGTCACATGATAGTAAACGGTGGCATCTAATTCAAAGTGTCTGGTTCCAGAGCCAACATTTTACACCCCAATGACTCTGGATTCCCTGACGTTAATTCAAGAAAGCAGAGATTGTCCCCTTCCACAAAACAATTGATGCCATAACATGAAATGCATAGCAAGGCCGGGTCTTGCCTCAGTTCTCTTTAGCACTGACCAAGTGTCACATGATCCTCGTCACCTATAGCACAGACACACCTGTCAATGTATAACCTCAGTATTCCAGCGTGAGCTGTGCTATCAGGGAACACACAATCAGTTGTCAAGCAAATGGCCCTAGCAATTGAGTGTTAAACCATTTCTCCAAGGTATAAATAAATAACAACAAGGAAAGAAAGAAGTTTGCTGCATGCAAGATGCCAGCTGTAATTTCAAGAAAATGTTGATTGCACGCTTCAGGAACTATTTCACAAAGCCTTGCTCCAGTACAGATTTTCCTTGTAAGGTAGCATGAAAAAAAAAAAAGAAATTTTCATTTTTACTTGGTGTTTATTGTTTTTTCGTCAGCAGCTGTGCTGACGTGGTGTTAATTATGCAGAGAAGAATTATTTTGATTATTGACAGTTGGCATTCTTCTCATAATTTGGAGTTCTTCATCTCAGGATTGTTTCCTCACCTCCTCTCCTGTGTGCACATGAATAAAAATCTGAATGCACTTGCCAGGATCCTTAGCCAGAGCAGCTGTTAGGAGGAATGTAGTTGAAAGTTCAGATGCAATTTGATATTAAAGTCTCCCTGCTGTTTATTCCTTCATCTGAGCATCACTTCAGAGCAGGGAAGGTTGTGGGTTTCATCACAAGTGCCTGAAAGGCCTCTGGTAAGGGAGTCATGCTCTCTTTTGTGGATTGCCTTTCCTGCACCTTTTGCTGCTGGTTGGACTCTCCGTCTCCCGAAGCCATGTCCATTCAAAACTGTACGTCAATGGATTACTGGTCAGGGTTGGCTGAAATGAATAGTCTATGCTATTCTCCATGTTTTTTCTTAGAAAGAACTCTGCTAAAAGAAAAAAAAATGATCTAGGAGTTCCCGTTGTGCCACAGCAGAAATGAATCCGACTAGGAACCATGAGGTTCCTGGTTTGATCCCTGGCCTCTCTTGGTGGGTTAAGGATCCAGCATTGCTGTGAGCTATGGTATAGGTCACAGATGCGGCTCGGATCCCATGTTGCTGTGGCTGTGGCACAGGCCGGCAGCTGTAGCTCCGATTCGACCCCTAGCCTGGGAACCTCCATATGCCGCGAGTGCGACCCTAAAAAAAAAAGACCTAAAGATCCCCTTTGGTGTCCCGTGTCGTAACCCCTTGCCTATCTCTATCTCAGCCTCCGGTAAGACACACCTCAAATGGCAGAATCCCACTTCAGCTTTCTCTCCCTGCTGGGAATTAACACCTCTGAGGATAGCCCTCCATTGAGGGGGTCAGAAGCCAGTGGAAGATGACCTAGCTTCTCCTCTGGCAGGTGGGCAGTTCTGAGAGGCAGTCTCTGTGCTTCTCAGATCCTGGCAGGATCAAAACTGTTGTCTACAGCTGTGAGCCCACATACTTCCCTTTCCTGGCTTTTCCTGTTTCATCTGGATTACCTCCCAAGAAGGGACATGCACCCAAATTCTTGTCTCAGGCTCTGCTTTGTGGGAAATACAAACAAAAACAAAACAAAACAAAATAAAACAAAAGAAAGTAAAAATTTTTTTTTTCTTATTAAATTTCTCTTCTTCATGTTCTTATCCACTTCTACTGTTTTGGAGTAAATATTTAAGTCTATTCTTTAAAGAAAATGTAGGGCTAATATAGATATGTTGAAAGTATTCTATTTTATATATGTGTATATATATATATTATATGTATGTATTTTAACTTTATACATATGTATATATATTTTTAAATGTGAAAGTCATCTCTTTGTGGAGAAAGTACGTTGTGGGCAGGACTCAGCCTTGGGTTGGACAGACCTGGAGTTGGACTCTGGCTCTACAGCGTTCGAGTCATGTGAACTCAGGTAGTTGGTGACCCTCCCTAGGCCTTAGGTCCAGCTCCTGTAAACTAAAGTGAGCATATTCATAGGATGTTTGCATAGTATTTGATATTGTGTGTGAAAACCACTAGCATGGTCCTGAGCATTTAGCAAGCGCTTAGTGTATTTCAGTGATTGGTATAAAAAGCAAAGCAAGGCAAATGTCTTCATTAAACTGTACCTACTCCCCCACTTCTTGGGGAGGGACAGGTTGGCATGGGGAGGAAACCACTGTGTCTGCTGTGAATCTTTCCAGAACTTTTTCTGTATTTATATAAACTTTCTAAAAAAATGCCTTTGTAGATGCAGTTTAGTATGAGCACCTTATTTCTCGTTTACCCGTGGGACCATAGTATATATACTCTTCTGCGGTTGGCTTTTTTAAGAAAATTAATACCGTATCATGGATATCCTCCTATGCCAGAATATTTACATCTGTTGCATTAAAAAAAAATGGCTGCACGGTATTTTTCTGCATGAATGAGCCCATTTTTGAAGTTAATTTAATTTAATTTAATTTTTTGTCTTTTTGCCTTATCTAGAGCCGTACCTGCGGCATATGGAGGTTCCCAGGCTAGGGGTCTAACAGGAGCTGTAGCTGCCGGCCTTCGCCACAGCCACAGCCACAGCCACACGGGATCTGAACCGTGTTGGCAACCTACACCACAGCTCATGGCAACGCCAGATCCTTAACCCACTGAGCAAGGCCAGGGATCGAACCCGCAACCTCATGGTTCCTAGTCGGATTTGTTAACCACTGAGCCACGAAGGGAACTCCTTGAAGTTAATTTTATGTGTCAACTTGACCAGGCCACGGGTTGCTTAGATATCTTGTCATACATCATTTTGGATGTTTTTCTGAGGGTGTTTTTGGCTGGGTTTAACATTTAAACAGGTAATAAAACAGAGCATCTTCCCTAGTGTGGGTGGGCCTCGTCCAATCAGTTGAAGGCCTAATAGAACAAAAGATTGGTGCCCTCCTGAGGAGGGGAGATTTCCTCCTCCCTGACTCATTTCAAGGTGAGACAACGTGGAGTTCCTGTCGTGGCTTAACGAATCCAAATAGCATCCATGAGGATGTGGGTTCGCTCCTTGGCCTTGCTTGGTTAAGGACCTGGTATTGTCGTGAGCTGTGGTGGAGGACGCAGATGCAGCTTGGACTCAAGATTGCTGTGGCTGTGGCATAGGCCGGCAGCTACAGTGCCGATTAGACCCCTAGCCTGGGAACCTCCATATGCCGCGGGTGCAGCCCTCAAAAGACAAAAAATCCCCCCCCCAAAAAAAGAAATAAAAAAGATGAGAATCAATTATTTCCTGCCTCTGGACTCAAACTAAAACACTCTTCGTAGTTCTTGAGCCTGTCAGCCTTTGGACTGGATGGATCTACAGCATCAGCTCTCTTGGGTCTCCAGCTTGCTGACTGCAGATCTTGGAACTCGTCAGCCTTCATAACTGTTTGAGCCAATTCCTTATAATAGCCCCCAATCTGTATAGCTTTATCTGTAACTGTATCTATATTTATGAATTCAGAGGGGAAACATTTATACATTATATGTTAATGGGAAGAAGGGCAGAGCATTGGTGTATCAGGCTTCTCGAGAGAAGCCGAACCCGTGTGTTCAAGGGAAGCTGCTGAGATGACTGTGATCCTGTCCTGAAGACTCTTTGACTTTCTTAATTCACCAGAGACCTCCCCATTCCCACCAGCACCTTTAAATAGATCAGCTTTCTTGGGCTTAGCCTTCCTTCTTGAGCTACAGTCCCTAAGGATGTCCTGATGATTCAGGGTGAAGTCATTCTCGGGAGGGTAACAGTCCTGGATCCAAAGCTGGCCCAGGGGAGCTGTTAGAATAGTGCTCGTTGGAAGTTCCCGTGCCTTCTCTGAAGATATTCGACAACTAGGAGTCAAATAAATTGGCATAACTTCTTAGCAGTGTCCATGTTCTTCACTGTAGTGTTTCTGAAGGCTGTAGGCAGCCTACCCAAAGCCCAAGCTCTTTATCTGCAATTTTATTTCAAAATCACTTTGTCCTGTGTTTCACATCCAGCATCAGCAAGAGCCTCGAGCATGGAACTCTCCAGCTCCAAGGAAGGAAGAGTTTAAAAGGGGACCATGTGCACTTTAGTATTTCCTGTCTCCTCTCCTACCTGAAAATAAAAGATTTTTGGTGCTGGAGGCTCTGAACTGAGGGTCTCTAGGACAGAGCGGGCTCTCCTCTGCTGAATGGCCCTATTTGGGTCTACAAAGCCCAGCATCAGCTGCTGTGGCTCTCGGGGACCAGCTGTTCACACAAGTTTTCCTCTTGAATGCCGCACATATAAAGAAACATGGAAACAAGTCAGATGTCAGACATCTATCTGTTCTATTCTACTCTCCTCTCTTCTTTTCTCTTCAACTCCATTCTATGCTCCTGTATTTAGTTACTAGATATTCTAGTCTGTGCTATCCCATTCCATTTGAATGTGGGGCTTTTTATTCTGTTATTCTGTTCCATCTCATTCCATACCATCCCACGGCCATGTAGAATGAGTTCTTACCTAATGAAAGGGATTTTGCTAGATGTTACAAGGAAAGCTCTTTTTGTGTGTGTGTGTGTGTGTGTGTACATTTGAGGCCTAGTTTGTAGGATGTTATTATAATAGACAAGAACTCCATGTTTCTTGCACCCCTCTCTGGGAATACCCAGGAGGAAACCTTAGGTGAATTTGAAATATTACAAAATAAAGATTTGCCCGGAGAGCACTGATCCTGGCAATGGGTTAAGAAGTCTTTTGTGTTTCCTTTCTAGTGATCCGTTAGAGACTCTGTTTACAAATAGTGCAAATCCCTGTGGTAAATGAAGAAAATTTCAACAGTGGAAGACATGAAATAACAAAAAGATTCTGAGGTGAATAAAGAAATTAGAGTTCACATTGGTGTCTCAACTATCCTTCTTCAGTGCTGGCTATGATGTGCAATTTTCTATCTTTGGGGTTGTTTTTCCTTTAGAGTCAGTTATTCTGGGACTAAAATATGTTCTCAGGAGTAGTATAGCATCACGGTTAAGATCATGGGCTTCATAAAGGACTGAGTTAGAATGTGCATTTATTAATTTCGGCCATATGAACCAGGACACGTTTCTTTAGTACTTGTCTAACAGAGTGTCTTCTTCCTGAGGTTATTGAAGGAATTCAATGAGATAATGCATATAAAATACTTAGGGTCGTATTACCAATATTAAGTGGTCAATAAACGTTCATTGTTAACTTGAGAAAGAGGGACAGTCTAATGCTCTTAGGGGTATTTTGAGGATAAACTGAGATGCTTGTAAAGCATTTCAGTCACTACCTGACACACAGTAAGCCCTCAACAAATGTTTGCCAACTACACTTGTTTTCGTTAGGACATCTTATCTGTATAATGTGGATAACGTAATTAACTTTGTATAGTTGTAAAGACCCTTTGAGATAAAGTGTGTGGAGTATTTAGCCCAGTGCCTGGCACAGAGTTGAGAACTAAATAAATGTTAAACTGCTGGGGGACGGAAATTGTGTTATTTACACTAACCAAGCACCCCCGCGTCATGCCTGACACATAGAAAGTATCCAATAAGTATTGTATAAATAAGTAAGTGAATGACTATATTATTAATTAGGTTCTGTTCTACCCTAAATGTAAAAGGAGATCTTGGAAAAATGTTCCGATCTCCTTTAGAATCTGATGACCCCTGAAAAATGAGGAATAAAATAAACCCGAGGAGACAGGATGTTCCCAAACTCTGAGATCATCGTCATAATCCCTGACATTAGAAAGGTCCTTATGGTTCACAAAGAACTTTCACATCCATTATGTCATTCAATATAAAAAAAATTAAAGAAAAAAAATACAGGCAAGAAATGTCCTTAGGGTCAGCCTGGACAAGGAGCTCAATCTTTTACAAATGATTTGAAACCCCCTGTCTTGCTACAGATATTGCTTATAGAAAACTTCAAGCACAGAAATGCTGCCCAGCTTGATTTAGCTTAAAGAAACCTTTTGTGACCTTATAAACAAACACAGCCCAGTGGGAACCCAAGTGGAATTTCAAAATTTTGAAGATGAGCTGAGAGAATTTGCTCAGAAATGGGACATATTAAAACAATCTCTACCAAAGGAGGGAAACAATAAGGAGTTGGACTCAGAAGAGAACAAAAAGGCCAGTCCTGTTTATGGGTGAGCAGTGAGCTCCTGACTCATTATAACTGTTGACTGTGTGGCAATAATGTTTGGGAACATTGCAGTCTCAAGAGCGGGCTCGTAATGATGCTCATCTGCTCGTAAGGATGGGCCGCCTTACATAAACTCCGATTGCTCGTGGAATAGAGCTTCTTATCCTTAAAGTACACCATGGGAGTGAGACTGGGCGAGGCTGATCCAAAGACTTTTTATGAATGCAGATGTCATCTCTGAAATGCCTCTCTCTCATTACGGTGCCATGTGTTCGTGCCTGTGTTGGGTGAATGTGTTTTGACCTTATATCCGGAGTTAGTGGGTTAGACCGGTTGGTTAACTGAGTTATTACTGAAAGGCAGACAAGGACTGTCTTGGTCCAGCAAAAAGCAGATGGTTCGTACTGAGTTTCAAGGGGTTTGAGTGGAGGGACTTCATTGATCAGGACACGGGTAGGGCTGCTCCCGGATGAATCCAGTGCCGAGACAAAAGGAGCTCAGTGAGACAGCGTTACAGCAATGGACCAGGGATGGTGAACGAGGTCCCTCCAGCCTAGCGACAAGAAGGAGCTGTCAGCCACGAGGGTGTACATAGCATTAGGGGAACCCAGTGAGAGCTGGCGTGTGGAAGAGGTGCCATCTGCAAGGAGCTCTGACCCAGGAGAGACAGATTCCATCACAGATGTGGTGAGGCAGTGGGGGGCTCTGGCCTCGTTCCTCTCCCTCCCTGGTTTCCTGCAGGCACTTCCCATTGGTCAGACCCAACTGGTTGCTTGGAGGTGAGGCATCCTGGGAGGTGCAGTCTGCTGGGGCTCCCAGGTACAGAACAGGACGAAAAGGATAGATCTGGGTGTAGGCCATATGGTCTTTGTCACAGCTACTCAACTCTGCCCTTGTAGGGTAGAAGCAGGCATAGGTAATAAGGAAATGAATGAGTGTGGCTGTGTGTCAATAAAACTTTATTTATAAAATAGGCAGTGGGCTAAATAAAGCTCCAGGCAGAGTTTGCCGACCCTTGGTCCTAACCTCAGACTTATCAGGAAATGGATTATATTGAGTCCAACATAAACACAGTCATTTAGTTTCTGGGTAGTGGCAGACAATAGCAAACAGTGTCCTCATTAAATCTTGGTAAGGGCCTGTCTCCACTTGGTCTCTGCCTTGGGTGTCATATAAGTCGAAGCAATTGCCCCATACAGGCTTAACACACACCAGAGCAGACATCAGTGGAAGCCTTTAGCACACTTGAAATGAGGACGTAAATAATTCAATCGGATACATAAATGATTCAAGCCGGTTCCAGTAGTGTGCACACAGGCACAAGTGTGTGTGTTGTATTCTATGTCATGAGTCAGGGCAATGGGAAACTTACAGGTGGATCTGTGGGCACAGCTCAAAGGCACATAATCCATCTCCTAGTTAAGGAGTGGACTTTGTGGCGGATGTGGGCCCCTGCCAAATTTTAGGCAATTTTAGATGGGAGTGGAAATATGCAATGATGACCCCAATGAGAACGAGCAGAAGCCTTTTATTATGACCTTGCTAGAGTAGGGGAGTCACCCCCCATCTCTGGTGCTCGGCAGAGACTCAGAGGCAGGCAGGGGAGAGGGAGAGTTTTATAGTAAAAGAACGGATGCTTCAGGTGTGTTCTGATGGAGGCTGTTGGCCTGGGGAGGCTGGAGGCTGGCCTGCTAGAAGCCGGGCCGCCTGTGGGCTTGGTTCGGGGCATGTTTGGCTTTCTGTAGTTGTCCCTGAGTTGGAGGAGAAGGCCAGCTTGAAGGACGCTGGCATTAATGAGCACATCCTGCCTGTTTGGGATTGACTGCCGCCGAGTTTGTGGTTTGGCCGCTACAGAGGTTGTGGGTTGGAGTTCTGGCCGTTTGTCTCTTCAGTCTCTCAACGCTTCGCGGGTTCCTGCTGACTGTCCTGGCTCTGTCACCTCCTGGGTGCTGTTAAGACAGGAAGAGCACCTCAGCAACCACCAGCCATGGGCGTTTCCCTTCCTGCCCAAGATGATGGGGGGCTCAAAATGGGGCTCCAGCCAGCGGACGAGCGCGGCACTGATGTGGTCAGTGCTACCGGGAGAAGCTCTGGCCTCCTTCTCTGAATTCCCCCATAAAACTCAGTCATAAGTCCATCCTTGTATGCAAATCGCCAATTCTTCTGTTAACAACCTCGTCCTTGGCATCATAAACCCCCTAATTCCTTGCCCGGTCTCCTGCGGAGGACCCAGCGAGATCAAGTGCGTGTCCTTCTCTACTGGTTCCTTACCTCGTCTGCATGGAGTTTGCTGGTGATTTTATCAGCATCGGAGGCATCCTGGAGCCAGGTGACCCCGCGGGCAGTGCCCCTGGTGAAAGCTCCATTCAGGCCCAGGCAGCTGGGCTCAGGCTCCGTCTCGGGTCGGGTGAAGGACGGCACACCTTCCCCGGGTCTGGGGATTTGCCCTCCTTGCCTGGGTTCTTGCTTCCCACAAGGTTTACCTTTCTCTCCTCAGCATCCGGCTGCGTTGTACGGTGTGTTGTGAATCTGCTAAGCTTCTGGGTGCCTCTCTCTCCTTCTAAAATGTAATACGTAACCGTCCAGCTTTCACGCCAGCCCTTCTCTCTCAACAGACACTACCCTCTGCTCCGAAGCCCACGAGGCCTGCAGGCAGTTTCTTTGTGTACACCAGCATTTGCTTACCTGAGCCCAACGATACAATTCTTTTTCCTAGACCTGCAAATTCCTGGAGCAGGCTGGGGTCTCAGAGGTCAGGGAGGCTGATGTTCTCATCAGGGGATGCGTAACTCAGGGTGGAGCTGTGTGGTGACGGCAACGAAACGTTTAAGATCATTTTAGTTGTGGTATATTTGATTCAATTAGACCGCACACACACACACACACACACACACACACACACACACACACACACGTCTACCTGGCACGTTAAACTACATGAGTTCATCAGTATTACTCTCTAGGATGAGACTGAGGCAGATGGTACCACAGAAACGTATTGTACTCGTTGTATATGAACTGCGGGTGCTGACAGGTAATACCTAGATACGATTCAGATCATGAAAGCAGAATTTTTGGAAGCATGGATCTGCTCCAACCTCCTCAGGGTGACACGAGAGGAAAGCAAGGCTTTGAAAAGAGACGACGTTTATGCAAGGCCCCTTAGCTCCATAGAAACAGGCCCAGATTCCCAGGGTTCTGTCGTTTGGTTCTTAAAGACTCCTCCTTGGCAACTGCGAGTTCTGCTGAAGAACAGAGACCGTGATAGGCGAGGGCTCCTGGAGGTGGATTTGCAGAAGTCCAGGAAGCTGGCCAAAAGCCCACTCTACCTACAAGGCAAATTACCTGAATGAGTCTAAGAGCCTCATTTTCGGAGGCAAAAAAAAAAAAAAAAAGAACACTTGTTTATTGGATCTAGAACAACTGAAACTTTAGTGGATAACAAGGTAAATGAATGCATTCACCGTTCACTGCCGTAGAGGCCCACGAGCTGCTGGTTGCTGTGTGTAATGGGAGATTCGGAATGCAGTTAATGGGTTAGTGTAGTTTTTATTGTAAAAGCAAACTAAATTAAACTGATAGTTTTAATTAAATTTGAATTGGCTGTGATTTTACTCAGTTTTAAAGGCCACTCGAGACCCTAGCGTTGCACTTAAAATCTAGTGTTGTAATTAGTGACATCTACATTTATTATAACGGTTACTGCACTTTATTGAATTTGTTCGGGAGTAAACAAAAGCTCGGCATCTCCCGAGCGTGGAGCCCGGGCCGGGCTGGTTTGGGGAGCCTGTTGTGTTTCTCTTAGAATGTCGGTGATAATGGTGCTCAGCTTGAAAAGGCAGGTTCGGGGTTGAGCCTCCAGCTTCAGACCCTGGGCTACCTCAAGCCAGAACTGTTCCAGAATACTGGAATCAAGTTTACTCCTTGCCTTTTCTGGAAAATCCAAAGGAGATGTGCGTGTGAGCGTCCCTCGGGCCCCCGGTTCTTCTAGAATTCAAGCTCCAGATTTGGAGACAAGACCTGGGGGACCGGGGGCAGCAGGGAGGCTGCTGGCTTCCCGAGGAGGCCAGTGCCTGGGGTTCAGTGCCGTCAGCTGCCCCAGACGGGGCTGGACTCTAAGCGGGGCTTCTGGGTGTGTGCGGAGTCACCCGAGGGCTTGTTCCCGTGCGGTCTCGGAGCCTCGCCTGCAGGTGTTCCGCTTCGGTAAACGCAGGGGAAGAACCTCGTTTGAAGAATGTCTGCTCTAAAGCATTAACTGAGTCTAATGAAGTGCTCAGCAGGCTGATAGACAGAAATAGGAGTATCTTCTCAGCGGGTCACCGTGTGACGTAGTCTCTAGAGAGGCCTGTGTGGCAGTGGTCTCTGAAAAATTGTTAGGTAAGGGTGAGATTAAAGCAAGAGTTTGATTTTTAATTAAAAATGAATGTACGTTTATAAAATTATTCAGAAAAGAGTAACATAAAAATGAATTACCCTTAGTCCATGCAACCCCCCCTCCCCAGGGACAAATAGCTCGCTGCCTGGTGTGTTCCTTCCAGGTACTGGCTTCTGTATTGATGCACATAGATGTAAGCAGATGCTGCTCTACTGGATTTTCCCTGCTTTTAGTCTGAGGGATTTCCTCTACTTTGTCTTTTTATGTTCTTTGGGGATTCCTTTTACGTACCATCCTATTCTTATTTAATGGATATAAATACTTGCCCATTTTTTTTTCTTTCTTTTTTCTTAAAGTAAAGATTAATGGTATTTTATTTTTATTTTATTTTATTTTATTTTATTTTATTTTATTTATTTTTGTCTTTTGTCATTTTAGGGCTGCACCCGCGGCATACGGAGGTGCCCAGGCTATGGGTCTAATCGGATCTGTAGCTGCCAGCCTACGCCACAGCCACAGCAATGCAGGATCCGAGCTGCGTCTGCGACCTACACCACAGCTCACGGCAACGCCGGGTCCTTAACCCACTGAGCGAGCCAGGGATCAAATCCGCAAGCTTGTGGTTCCTAGTCAGATTCGTTAACCTCTGAGCCATGACGGGAACTCCTTGCGCAGGGTTTTTGAAGATAGTGTTTCTTCACTTTGTTTTGGGGGCACCATTTCTGTTTTCTCTCTTACCATGTTTCTCATCATCTCAGTCTTTCTTACCAGCAGCGAGCACTGTGGTTCCAGTTTATTCACACGTGAGAATGAGGTGGTGGGAAGGCTGAGCGGGAACTCTGGGTACAGAGGGGCTGGTTGACAGGTTTCTCTTTTGGGACAGTAGGCAAGGATCCGGACACCCTGCTTTGGGTCTCCTAACGCCAGTATGTGGAATGCTGTCCACAGCCACACTTATCCTCGCTGACTGTTTTTCTCTGTGTATTCAGTTCTAGAGGAGCTCTTGTTGTTCTTTTCCCTGTGGTTGTTTTCATTACAGGTAACCACTTGCCTTTAGGACGTTCTGAATACTCCATATGTAGAACTTTAAGTAATCCCACTCTCTTGCTTCCTATTCTCATTTATGTCCTGATGTCAATGAGTTCCAGACCTCACTGGAGTTCTCTCCTTTTAAGATGGAGTGGGCCCAACTCAGAATTTTTTGAGATAGTGACACACATACTTACACAACAGTCTAAAACATGAACACGTTGACTGTTGACAGACATATACTAGTAAACAAACAGGTATTTTAGTAGGGCCCAAGACTTGGGACACTCCCGCACTATTCAGATAAGTTTTAGGTTTGAATCTTTAGGAATTGTGTCTGTAAAGAACAGTGAACCTTGGTCAAAGAGGAAACAAATCTGAATCGTTTGTATCCGATTCCTTCAACCCAAACTCATTGACCTGGAATATTTAGAACCTGAGACTGCTTAATGGCAATCAATGACGCAATCAAAAACACAACCAAGAAGAATCCCAAACTCAATGAACATGGATGCAACAGGAAAAAATTAGGTGTGATTTCTTCTTAATCGATATAAATTCAATTACTTGTATCCCCATTGTCAATGTAAACCTCTGGGACATTGAACACCAATTTCAGAATTCCAAATTTTGTTCACAAGGGCGATAATAGTCCCCAAAATATTTTAGACCTTGATAGGGCCTTATAGATCAGCTGAAACAAACTCCTAATTGTATAGATTTTAAGAAAATGAAGAAAGCCATACTGGGAAGACATTAAACACTGGGACTTTAAATTTTGATGGGGCTCTCTTTTCACCTACCTTCGCTTGAAGGCAATACTGTTGTTTGCTTTACATTTTACTGGTCAGAACCAGTCACATGGTCGGCTCCTAACTGCAGGAGGGTTTGGGAAATAAGGGGCCACACAGGCTAGCTGGTGAGCTCTCTTTGGCAGATTCAGTCCGTCACCGTTATCATCACATCCAAAGAGAGGAAGTACCTTTTGTTTTTTTTTTTACAGAAGAGGTTATTGTTAGAATTTGGGCCTGGAGCAAGATAAGAAGTTTCGAGCCACAGTTGAGGACTGTATCCTCAAAAGCCTTTTATTTTACCTCCAGTTAAACTGAGGTTTCCAGAGATTGAGCAAACTTCTCAAGATGCGGGATGCATTAGGAGCAGAACTGAATTTTATTCTTTCTATTCAGCCACGTTGCCTCTCTTTTCCTGGAGATTTCTGTTATGTATTTTCATAATTATGTCTGTGACGTCTTTCCTCCAAATTACCGAATTGTTTATTATCACCTAGAAAGAATAAGTCTTTCAGTGAAATGTATGAGCATGTAAATTTTATGATAATGAGAAACATTTCCTCCTAAAAGTAGGATAGAGCATCTGGAAGCATAAAATGCATATTAAAATGACTGGAGAGACCCCCCCTCCCCAATCCAAGTAATTAAAGTTTGGTTGCAAAGATCTATGTTCAGATTAGGAAATGCTCCTTTAGATTCTGTCACGGTCAAGTCTTGTGACAATGACAAAACAGTCTTCTAACTCATGCACGACCTCAGGACTTCATTGTGGAAGAGCTTTCTTCCAGAGCCATGATTCTGAACTAGGGGGTGTCAGTAAAGTGGCGTGGACTTGGTGGCCACTATCTCCAAACTAGGTTGGACTTGCGTTTTGGTGGACAAAAAATGGCCACAGTTTCTTTCTTTGGCGTAGGTCGGCAGCTGCAGCTCTGATTCGACCTCAGGCCTGGGATGTTCCATATGCCGCAGATGCGGCTCTCAAAAGACCAGAAAAAAGAAAGAGAAAAAGAAAAAGGCCAACGGTTCTTTAACACGCTTCCCAATGAGAAGTGAGGTTCCCTGGACAGAATGGGCCTTGTGGCTACTTAGACCAGTAGACTGAAAGAGTATGTGGGAAGGGGCAGTTTCCAGGGTGAGTTTTCAGGCCTGAGCTAAGGCAGCTTCTATTTGATGTCTTAAAATACTCACCCTGGAATCCTTAACCCCCGCACAGACGGGCAGACCACGTGGAGAGGGAGGGCTCCGGCTATGCTCAGGTTTCCAGTCACTGCTGCTAACGCCTCTGACGCGGGAGCCCTCTTGGACTTAGATCCTTCCAGCACCAGTCACCACCCTTAAAACCACGTGAATCAGACACAAGCTACCTGCCTGAGCTTTGTCTGAAGTCCTCGCCAGCAGAACTGTGAGCAAACAAAACAGCCGTGTAAGCCGTCGACTCTGTATCGTTGGGCTGCACAGCAGTGGCTCACTGGCGCATCTGTCACCCATGGTTCATATCTAGTTTTGAGTTTAAGCTCTGAAACCAGCCTGCTTGGGTTTGAATCCTGTCACCGAGATCCTATCACTTAGTAGCCATGTCATTTCAGGAAAATTATTTTAATTCTCTCTGCCTCAGTTTTTTCATCTATAAACTTAGACTACTGAAATTTATCTCAGGTGGTTATAAGGACTGAATACATTAATTTACATAAAGTGCTTAAAGCAGTGCTCAATAAGTACTTGTTCGGCAGTGTGTTAAGTACCTACTATGTGGCAAGTACTGCTGTAGACTCTGGGGCTTGTCATTTTAAATAACGCAACAAGTCCTGTCTTCTTATGGCACTTACCTTCTAGTTAAATATTACTGTTATGCCATATACATTTAAATTTTTTTGGGGGGGATGCTTTTCAGGCCCACACCCACTGCATATGGAGGTTCCCAGGCTAGGGGTCAAATCCGAGCTCCAGGCTGCAGGCCTACACCACAGCCACAGCAACGCCAGATCTGAGCCAAGTCTGTGACCTACACCACAGCTCACGGCAATGCCAGATCCTTAACCCACTGAGTGAGGCCAGGAATTGAACCCACATCCTCATGGGTACTGGTTGGGTTCATTATGACTGAGCCGCGACAGGAACTCCAGCCATGTACATAGAAAAAGGAACAGACGAACAAAACCTCGTCTCATGGAATCAAGGGTCTTCTTGGATTCAGGATGTATCAGTTAAATGTGCGCCTCCTTGTCGCGTTTCGGCACAGCTCCACTTTCCTATTGGATAATCTTCAATAAAGTGATGGTTAAGTCACTGTAATAGTGACTATAGTGATTTATGGGGAGGGTCAAGACCTGCCTGCAGAAGGAGAGCGGCTGTGTAACCACGGCCGCACTGACCTTTCTGAGTCAGTTTCATTGCCTGTAAAATGGACCAGTTATACTGGAGGGATTGACGGCCTCAGCTACCACTGGTAATTCGTGTGTCCGTGACAGGAGGTGATGAAAGGTCACCAAGAAGGACGCGTAAAGAACGCAGTGAGGGCACTTTCTCTGCTGGCAAAGGCGAGGGGTTTGGAGCTGTGGGCATGGAATTTTCTAAACTTTGAGTTTGGACACGTGGTCTGATAGTCTGAGTGGGGTTTCAGAGACACTAGGCAAGCATCTTTAAAGTGTGCTTTGGAAGAGGTAAAGCACGTGGCTGCCGCGCGTGGAGTTATACGTGTCAGGGCGGCCGCGGAGAGAATATTTGCCCCGGCACGCGGCTCCTTCGTTCCCACAGACGTCCAGCCCTCTCCATCTCTGCTCAAACTCACACGCCCTCATTTATTGAAGTTTCCGATAGCTGTGCTCGGAGCCTCATGAGGTGGTATTTTCCTTTGATCACACCTTACTTCTTCGACCCTGTGCTGTGCAGTCATTCAGTGCTGGGTATACACAGGCCTCTGTAATCTTTTGTGTGAACTGCCGTGATAGAGGTTTGCCCGGGATTCTAGGAGAGCTGGGGAAGGCGACTCTGCCCAGGCTGGGAGGCTGCGGACATGAGTCAAGGACAACCTTTGTTTTTGTCTCCCCAGTATCCCTTCTCCCTCTCTGCAGGCAATGGGCCTCTTCCTCGTGAAGAGTAAATCCTGTACGTGTGAGTGAGCCTGACTCAGCAGCCCCTGGCCTGTGACCTGGACCAATAAATGTCTCCCCTAGGGTTTTTACGACCTAGCCATCAGCAGAGACTCATTTTATTAGGGTTGCTAATCTGAAGGGGTATAAATTCAGGGTGGCCACTGGTCATCTTTCCAGTCATTTGGAGAAAGTCTGACTGTGAATGGAACATACAACAGCTGCAGAGACACTTCCCCAATCAATCTAAGGTAATTGAAATTTGGCTGCCAAGATCTATATGGAAATCAGAAAATACACCTTTGAATTGTAGGCTGTTGCTGTCCTGTTACAGTGATGCCACTGTCTCAAACAGCTGGTGGATCTTCCTAAGAATGAAACCAAAGAACAGAGGAAAGCAGGTCCAAGAGAATAAGGGAAAAACAAAGCCCTAATAATAGCATTCAAGCTCCTGGATCCAACCATTCCTGAAGCTAGGCGTTAGTCCTTTACTTCTTGTATGATCCAGTACGTTGCTCCCCCCACTTTTTTCTTAAGTTAGATTTCAGTTGTCTATAAGTACAAAGGGTTTTCTGGAGTATATAATGCCTTATCTGAGTCTTAATGGATGAATGGGAATTTTTCAGGTGAGTTGAGAATGGCAACTGAGGTAGGTAAGATTTTCCAGGCAGTTAGATCATGTAAACAAAGGCTTGGGGAGAAAATTTCTAAGGAAAATGTCAATACAAAATAATGCAGTGGGCATTGTCATTGGTCCAGGCTCTTCACTTGGAAAAAATACTGCTACACAGTGGCCAAAATTAATTTTTGTGGGAAATAGTACCCACAAGAGCATGGCCCTCTGAGTGAAGGGCACAAAGCAATAATGAATTGGGAAAATACTAGCTCATAAGACTCAACAGCCTCTGGGATGAAATTATAACTGTGGCAGCTAGAAGAGGTGACAGAAATATTACCTTTACTTTAATAAGAAGCTCAATTTAATCTGTTCGGACACACTCAGAAACGTTAGAGGAAATCAATCACATTCATTTGATGCTCTTGTTTATTTAGGATGGCTGAAAAACAAGGTGTTTTTGTATAATTGCTTATGAGTAAAGGAATCATTTTCACCTGAGCTCTGCCAATTTACAAAAACCACATACTAAATTTAATGCAGTTGATGATGAAAATGAATCCTCTGCATGGCTTGGGCAGTGCTAGTGCAGCCAAAAGCCTTTTGAGTACCTCATTCTCCTTGCGTTAAATGAGTCCTGTCCCCTCTTCTCTTCCTTCTAGGCTTAGCTATCCTTGAACGTCCATTTCAAATTCTGCTCCTCCAAATACTTGCTTCTGAATGCGCGAGCAGAGTCAAGCCCATCCTCTTCTGAGTCCATGCCTAAGCTTACCACCCAGACTAGACACTACTTATTGTCTCTTTATGCAACGAACTTGAATTCCATCTTAACTTTGGGTTAGAGGCCCATTTGGATGCAGCACTTGGGACAAAGGGGCTTTAATACCTGATCTTTAGGCTACAGAGTAGATTTTGCGCTGCGTTGGGAGTTCCACCACTGTCAGCCTGCCCTTCATAAAAGGTGTGTCCAGGGGTCGTAGTTTCGTGGGATACCGATAAGTATTATGAGAAGATGGATCTGTGGGAAAAGATGGTTAGGTATTTCATGTATTAGGTGAAGTCCTTTAAATTCAGCAGGTCTCTAAAGTGAACGACTCCAAGACTTCACTGTGCTTCTGTTACCACTCAAAACGAGGATGTAGTATATTTGATCCTTGAACAACATGGGTTTGAACTGCGCAGGTGCACTTAAACCTAGATTTTTTTCAGTGAATAGGTACTGACCACACAACATGATCCTGCCTAGCTGACTCCACAGATGTAGAGGAACCGTGTCTACAAAGGAACTGCATGTATGCTGGGCCAACTATAAGTCATAAGCATATTTTCAGATGCACAGAGGGTCAGCACGCCTAACCTCCACATTGTTCAAGGGTCAACACTGTGCATCTTCATATATTATCATTTTTTAATTAAAAAATTTTTAATGAAAGTATAGTTGATATACAGTGTTGTGCCAGTTTCTGCTGTACAGCAAAGTGACTCAGCCATGCATGTGTCCACGTTCCCTTTCTTATATCATGTTCCATCATGGTCCATCCCAGGAGACTGGCTAGCTCCCTGTGCTGTACAGCAGGTCCTCGTCGCTTATCCGTTCATGTATTATCTCGAGTGATCTGTTTTCCATATCATTTACTCAGGAACACTGGACTGCTCCTTTTCCTGGAGGAAGGTGTGTTACTCTTCTGTAGTTGTCTAGTACACGGCTTCCAGGAACGTCTGCTCTTCTCAGAGGCCTGTTTTACTTCTGAGGCAGAAGACTGCAGGCTTCTCACTTTACAGCAGCAAACAGTCTTGACCCGAGAGAAAATGCAGTGTCTGCTGGTCTTTCATTTCTTACTCCTTCTTCAGGATAAGCCAGCTAGAAACATCGAAGGAGTTTATTTCACTCTGTAGTGAATTTTGTAACTCTGCCGTCTAGCAGGATTCTCCCCCCTGCCCCACCAAAACCTTAGTTCAATAAGGCAACCAACAGGTTTTTTTTCCTGCTAAACTCTCTCAGTCATATTTGAATGTTAAGAACAGTTTTAAACACAAAAATTCACTACACCTGCCTCCACTTCTGTGTATGATATATAAGAACTGTACTTATTTTAAGTGGATTTCTGTGCTTGTATTTGGAAATGCCCAGAAAGACTGTTCATTTCTTCCTTTTGTCTCTGAGATCGGTGGAGCTGGGCGTCAGGATGTGGAAAGAGCGTGGACTGTGGAGCAAACCCCACCTGAATTTGAATACCTGCTCTGTTTCTTACTAACCTCATGGGTTCAGGAAAGGATTTCACCTTTGTGAATGCCAGTTTCTCCATCTGCAGAATTAGAATGTTAATACCCGCTTCCCTCGTCAGAAAGTCGTGATGCTCCCCTCTGGCCTCTTGTCTGTGCAAACCGAAATGTGCGATGATCCAAGGCCAGGTTGTTATCCCGAACCCACCCATTACTCACGTTACTTGAAATCGTGTTTCCCTTTGGAGGTGCCGCGTCTTTTCCCAGCACAGCCTGCACGTGCCGTTCACGTCTGCTCAGCACCCCGACCTCCCCTGGCTTCCTGTCCGCTTTTCTGCACACGTGACATCCATGGGCAGCAGGTACTATGTGAAGATTTCAGAATCTCTTGGGGCAGCCACCACTGGGGATAAAATCTTGGATTATCTTGTTCAAATAAGACTGCCCAATATCAGGTCCAATATGCCTAATATTCTTTTCTGAGATACTTGGGAGGATAGCTTGGAACAAATTTAACTATGGAAGAAATCCACCTAAATTTATTCCCTTAATCTTTATCCAGAGCTTCACAGTTCCTGACCCTCTTTGTGTGTGTGTGTGTTGAGGAATTTGTTTCACTATGAAACATTTCAAACATAGGAGATAGAGATAAGGAATAATAGTATGACAAAGCCTCATGTAACTGGTTTTAACAATTAGCAGATTATGGAAAATTGTCTTTCATCTGTATCCTCCACCTCTTCCTCACCAATGGATTATCTGGGGACAAATGCAGGGTATCTTGTCATTTCATCTACGAATATGTATACTCTGAAATGATAAAGGCAGCTCGTAAAAATCTGAGTGCCATGCAGTGATCACACCACAGAGTTAACGTGAATTTCTAACTGTTATGTCAACCGTCTTGAATGGAGGACAAAGAGACAAAATGTACAGTAGTTGAGCTTTAGTGCAGAGCCAGGGAGGTTGAGGAAATACTGCCTGGCAAAGCCTGAGCACTGTGCGACCTTGGCCTTCACCCCTCTCTGCAGATTAAAAGAATCTGGCAAATTCTCAACCCACAAAAGGGAAAGAAGGGAAGTTGCTGGAGCGATCACCAGTATTCCTAGGTCCCCACCCAGCAAAGATCATAGGGAGCTGGAAGTTTCTGGAGACTCATAGACGCATTTGCTGGGCTTCCATTTCTGATGCTCTTACCAGTGTTAGTAATCGCTGCACCACTGACAGAAGGTGATTCCTTCTGTTTTAGAGCTGATAGCATTTTCTGCAGTGTGGGTCTTGGACCCAAACAGGAGAATCAGTACTTTGATGATATTATCATTCGTCTCAGAAACTAACAACAAGGATAAAAGAAAAAAAAATCTTGAAAATAAGTCCTAAATTTGCTCCTGAGGGTCAGTAAGCATCTTTAAGCGTCAACATTTCCTGTCAGAATGTGACGTTCTTTTCTAAAAGGTGCCAAGTTAATTAGCACCTTATAGGACCTTGTTATAGTGCAGAACGACTTTCCATCTGCTGATAATTTAATCGTTATACATGTGACACAAGGAAATCGAGCTTCTCATTCTGTTACATAATGTAAATCGACAGTCAGTGAATGCTGCTCAATAGCTTGATGTCATTAATAGGGTTGTTTCTTAAACTCATAGCAAATATCAAGTTGTTTTCTCAGTAAACGGAAAAAAATAGATGCAACATCTGTAACAGTTTTGAGATGTGAATCGCCCAGGCACGTCTGCTGAGGAAGTTCTGGGTGCTGATGGAGAAGATCATGTGGGCACTGATCTTTGAGGTCAAGAAGGTTCTAGAAGGACATCCTGCAGGGGAGGGTGAAGGCCCTACAGCCTCCATCTCCCAGCTTGTCTTTAGCTATTGACCGAGGGTGAGAGGAGGTCCCGCTCCCGCTCTGGAGGCTTCTGCCTGGCTGGCGTGGAGATGCAGCAGAGGCAGCGCCGTGTTGGGACGAGGGAAGGAGAGCTTTGAAACGGGCAGATGCCGGCCGACTGGCTTCCTCTTAGGCTCTTAGCCTTACAGGCTAGGGTCCAGGGGTCCTCTCAGGTCAGAACATTCTGGCAGCCTCTGAGGTCTGGGCCCCACAGAGCGTCCCAGGGAGCGACCGTACGACCGGGGGACAGCATGGGCCGCGTCCGCCGTGACCCTTAGCCCAGGCCGCTGCAGCGAGCGCAGAGTCCGCCTGCGTGGTGCGCTCCGTGCTGCCCGGGCGGGGCCTCTTCTGCTCCTTGTCCCCGCAGTGCTGTCCTAGTGCTCAGCGTTGCTCCGTCCGTGACTTAGTTACTTTGTTCCTCTGTAACACCCTGCCGTAGGTAAACGAGGAAATCCTTCCTGCCTCTTTCAGGTGTGGTGGGACTGTATTCAGAGTTAAGGGGCAAAACCGGAGCAAATAGACAGAAACAAACAAGTCAACAACCAAAACAAACAGAGGCAAGGGCTTTGGGCCAGGAGCAAGGATCCCAACTGCAAAAGGTGTGGGTTGATTGGCCCAAAAGGCTGAAGAGGCTCAGGCTGCTCAGGGCGGGGTGCTTGGAGATCCGAGAAGAAGGATCTGATGTGCAGAAGGACTGGACCTGAGGAGGAAGACACGTGAGCCCAGCCTCTGCCGTCTTTGGAGGAGGGGTGAGCAGCATGCTCCCTCATGGATGGGGGGCTTCTGAGACAGTCTGGGTAACTGTCCTCGGGGAGGTGGCAGGTGAACCCATCACGTGGGCGAGCCCGGGGCTGACCCTGGCAGGACAAGGCAAGGGGTGGGAGCGGGCACGACATCAGGCCAGCAGCCTGCGAACGGCCTGGCCCTGGTCACCGGAGAAGCAAATGTGCGTGCACCCTGGTTAGTCAAGAGGCGAGAGGAAGAAAGACAGGAAGCAGCGCAGGACGTGGCGGCTAAGTGACCAAACTCCGTGAAAGAAACTCCAAATCCAGCTTGTTTGTGTTCTTGGAGTTAGAGACCCCCTAGCTTGAAACCTGGGGCTTTTTTCTTTTTGGTAAATAGATCCACGGTAATTGCAAAAATCAGAAAATTCAAATAGTACTAATATAGAGGCTAGAGACAGCTTCAGACACCTGCCAGGCATTCTGTTAGTGGAGACGAGTGACTTACAAGCTTGGGATTCCTCCTCTCGCGCCTCCTCCCTTCCTTCCCTCTCCCTGCATCTCCTCGCGTGTGCGGGTGTGGGCATGTGAATATAAATGCGCATCACAGGTATCTGGTCAGTATTCTGCCTGCTGTCAGACTTTTCCGCCTTAGCACTGGAGACGTGTTTTCCTGTATCTAAAGCGTTGTCGCCGTTGGCCGAGCAGTATTCCGCAGCAGGAGTGCTTTTAGTCTCATTGCCTAATGAGCGACACAACGTTACTTCTAGCATCTTCTTTGGGGGATTATGTTTCCTGAGCTGCCCCTCTAATAGTCAGCCCCTAAAGTTTGCTGGGAAGAAATGAGGAATGCTTCACGGACTCTCAGAGGGGGAAGGGAATTTGGTTGTGGTTTTGGAAAACTTCCACCTCTTTTTTTTTTGGCTGCCATTTATAGCTACCTCACCCCTTGGGTGGTCCAGCCTCTGTTTGGCAGTGAATGGAAATTCGCTATGTCAGAAAGCCACTGGTGAGCTTAATAAATCCCCACCAGAAAATACTCTTTTCCTGAAATGACCCAAATCTGCTTCGGAACATGGGGATCTGGAGCCAGATAAACTGAGTCCTGGCTCCTCCACCCACTGGGGGTCTGACCTTGGGCAAAAGGCTTAACCTCTCTGACCCGCAGTTTCCTCTTCTGTAAAATCGGTAAACGGGAGGTAAAAATAGTAAAACGGAGTGCCTCAGAGGGTTATTGGGCATATTAAGTGAGGTGGGGCCCGTGGAGCTCATGGTAAGAGCTCAGTACAGGTCGCCACCACACAACAAGGTCTGCACGTGACCTTCACGTCGGAGGCACTGGGCCCCTGCTGCTTCACAGACCCATGGCAGTTTAAAGGTGCTGCATGTGTCATTACCGCCCCCCCAATCTTCTTTTCTCCTGGGAGAGGTTTCATAGGGGACAAGTTCATGGCCCTTCATCCTATCCAGCTCTGTCTCCAGAATATGCTCCATTCCCATCCAGTTTTTAAAATTACTTAATGAAGTTTATTACATTTACAGGTGTACAACAATCATCACAAACAAGTTTTATAGCATTTAACCATTCCCACCCATTTTGAATGGCTTTAGCTCTTTTCCTTGCTCCCCCTCCCTCCGCACTTCCCCAGACAAAACCTTCTTTTGGGACGTGATATGCAGTGGGTTCACTGAGTGCAGAGGGCTCTACCCTTCCCGGAGCCCGTCCTCCGTTCCAGCCTCAGGAGACAGGGTGGAGGGATGTTTTAAAAGAAACAGATGCGAAACATGAACTGTTTTGAGATTTAATATCTCTTGCTTCCTATGTCCTTAAGGGCAGATTTTTTTAATGTTTGTTTATTTATTTATTTATTTATTTGCCTTTTGTCGTTTTAGGGCCTCACCCGTGGCATGTGGAGATTCCCATGCTAGGGGTCTAACTGGAGCTGTTGCTGCCGGCCTACACCACAGCCACAGCAACACCAGATCTGAGCTGCGTCTGCAACCTACACCTCAGCTCACAGCAATGCCAGATCCTTAACCCACCGAGTGAGGCCAGGGATCGAACCCACAACCTCATGGTTCCTAGTGGGATTCTTTTCCTCTGAGCCACGACGGGAACTCCTAGGGCAGATATTGATGGAATTATCAGTACAGAAACCTTCTGAAAGTGGGAATAACGCCCTGAACCTCTTGAGGTGAGGCCTTACGCTGTTCTCCTTTGTTTCCCTTTCTATGTGACTTGCTGTTAGTAGTCGTTGTGTACTGAGCCCTCCCTGAGCAGGTGACAGCTACCCTATTATGTGTCTTAAATGCACTGTGGTTCTTCCAACCATCCTGTGAAGGGAGTTATTCCACTGTCTCCATTTTAACAGTTGAGGAACCTGGAATCAGGGAGTTGAAGTAAAATACCCAAAGTCACTGTTAAGCTGTGGGATTTTTAGCAGGTCAATAGATAGCAATATTTTTTTTTTTTTTTTTTTTGCTCTCAAAAATTCAGAACTGATTGATAGACCTAGGAGTTAAACAGGTGAAGATGAAAGTATCGCCGCTGGTTCTGCAGAGCTGGTTGGGAAGCGTGGTTCTGGATCCATGGTCAACCCCTACCTTCTGGTCCCCGTGACCGGAGATGCTGAGAGAGGGGCCTCAAGGGAGGAGGGCAGAGACGGAGGAGCAGTTCGCCGCCCCACCTTGACCTGGGGGGAGAGGGCGGAGAGCGGGAGAAAGGAAGAGGTGAACTTCCAGAGCTTGCTTCCGTGATGACCTTGGCTTTACCCAGTGGGCAGGAGGGCCCCAGCGAGACCTGCCAGTCGAAGTCCCCCTTCTGGGCGGAGCAGGAGGCCGGGCCCCCCTCCAGTGCAGATCCTTCGCCACAGAGGCAGATCTTCTGACCCTCCGTTTGGATTTGAACCCAGACATGTCTGACTTCAGGGCGCCAGTACCTTTCAACAAGCTTCCCTGCCTCTCAGGTTTGCTTCTTGAACGGCTTTGATTTCCCGTTGAGAATATCTTAAGAGAAAAAAGCTTCTGTGGACACTTGCCGTGCATCAGTATTTTAAGAAAAATTAAATACACGGTAGAGTTTCAGTTGGCAGAACTCCTGTTCTCGACACAAGGGATAACTCGGCTGGTGCTGGAGACCCAGGCTGCTGCGACGCCTCATGCGGCGGGAGCTGTTTGCTGAAAACCGTTAAGTGACTGAGATGGTTGATGGATCGCCCAGGCCTTCCCGCCCTGACTGGTCGTCTCCAGCCCCGTGTCTTTCTCCCATTGGAACAGATCAGAGAAAATGGTGTCTCGCCTCTAATTAAATTCTCATCTTTGCCCAGCTGTTTGAAAGGGTAACTGTCTTAAACCTTTGAACTTTATTTGTAATACAAAACTTCAATTAGATAAAGGACAATAATTAGCAGATCTTTTATCTTTGGGCATAATTAAATCTTTAAGAAGGGACGTTTTAATCAATGAATTGTAATGACAAGTTCATAAATTAATTAATTCCACCAATGGCGGCTTGGCAGTAATCAATGGATCTTTAAAGAGGTCCAGGGTGAGGAGACACGGCTGTTGGAGGGGACACGGAGGCTCGCTCAGTTCGGTTTGGTGTAAAGATTCTAATTTATTAAGGATTAGCTGGTTCAAGAGATTACCTATTTGTTTAAGGGAAAATCATTTAAAATAGTAACTTTTAATGGGAGGGAAAACCTTTTTCTTGCAAGTTTTTGCTTTTGAACTTCCTTCTGAGTTGAGAACCTCAGACCACCACTGCTGATGTACAGGTGTACTCTTGTCCTGCAGCTGTTTGCCAGTTCCCTGCCTCGAGGGGTAGCTCGAATTAGAGAAACCAAAACCAAGGCTGACTACTGTTAGATGTTTAAAGGTTCTTCTTCCAAAACAGGAATTAGCAAATTCTGGGCCACTTGCCAAATCTGACCACCTGCCTGTTTTTGCAAATAAAGTTTTATTGGAACACAGCCCTACCCACTTGTTTCTGTATTATCCATGAACGTTTCACACTACAAAGGCGGGGTTGAATAGCTACTACAGGAACTCTGATCTCAAAGCTGAAAATGTGTTCTGACTATTCATTTTTTCAGAAAAAGTTGATAAGCCTCTGTTTTAAAACATTGTATTCTTACTGAACTTGAGAGTTTTGATAAAATATAAACTCAATACAACATTATATAGATGGTGATTATTGTTAGAATGTAAATTAAATATTTCATATATGAGGTTCTTTGGCTTTAAGAGCGTCCAAACCAGGTTCCTGGCGTCAGGTCGGGGGGAAAAAAGCAAGGAGGAGTGGTTTGGATGAGGGGGAAGAGCTGGCACATGCAAAGGTCCTGTGGCAGAACAGAGTGCTGTGGCTCATTCAAGGGGTGGCGGGCAAATGGCTTAGGGAGCACGGTGCGGGGGAGGAGGCCACGTCAGGGACCAGGGGCTAGTTAGGCAGGTCGTCGAGGGCTGTAAAGGCCATGTCAGAGTTCCGTAGCGCAGATTCAGCTGGGTCCGCCTTCCCTGAATGTAAAGCCCTTCAAGCACATCACGTCTCCTAGGATGAAGTCCCAAAGCCTCACCTGGGAGCCAGCTGGGGCGTCTCGGGCAGGGGATGGGGGCTTGGAGGCTGGAGGTAGCCTGCAGCTAGGGCAGTGCTCAGGGGTTAGCAGGGCTCCCTCCTCCGAATCCGTGGTCCTCTGGGAGTCCCTTTTGAGGGAACATGTCTCAACTTGTCATTGTCTCTGGCCCTATGTTGCCTACAAGCTGACTTCGCTTTTCCAGAGCAGGGGCGTGTGTGGTTCATGCGTGGTGCTTACGGGGCCTCCCCTTAGTGTCTCCTGCTCAAGGGGTGGGACCCTGAGAGGGCGTTTCCAAGGTTAAACTTTGCACCCTGCCTGTCTAGAGTAGGATTCTCCTGGTGAAGTGTTGTGCCCGTAAGATGCGGTGCCTGGCCCCCACCAAGCTGTCACTGGTCCCCACCTCTGCCCTCACTGTCAGTGGCCCTTGGTAGCCTTCACTTGAGGCTTCGAAACAGCACCCGTCTGAAAGCACATGGGGCTTGGTCAGCCACTTACTTGTGGGGCTTTCGGTGATGGGGAGCGGATGTCATGCCACGCGCCGTCCCCGAAGAGGCAGGCATGGGAAGGAGAGGGCAAGCGGGGCCCCTCCACCTTCATCGCACCCGACAGTCTCTGCAGAGCTTCCCGTTAAACTGGACTGTGCCTCGGCCGGGGGAGGGTGCCTGGGCTCCAGAGAAGCAGGAGGCAGGACCTGCAGGGCGTCTGCTTACTCTGCTTACCCCGAGGCGGGGGAGGCGGGCCGAGGAGCCTCCCTGCAGAAGGGGCGGTGGTGGAGCGGCAGGGCAGCAGCGGGGGGTCAGCCGCGCCGAAGCAGGAGCTGGCCTGATGCTCAGGCGGAGACACCCTGAGTCCCGCGGGGTGCAGCCAGGGCTGGGGCCGCAGTGGAGGCCGGCACTGCCAGCGGGGGCCACGTGAGAGGCTGGAGCGGATCCGGATGTGGGCGGAAGCCCTGCGGAGGGCGCACTGGCTTCCCCGGGCGGCCACAGACTTCACGCTGACTTAGGGAAACAGGAGTGTATCCTCAGACCCTTCTGGAGGGCGGAGGTCCTCACCAGGGTGCCAGCGGGGCCCTGCTCCCCCGCAGGCTCTTGGGGAGGCGCTTTCCTTTCCTTGTCCACCCTCTGGTGGCTCCGGGTGCCTTGATGACATCCCTGCGTCTCCTGTGGCCTCTCCTCTGTGTCTGTGCATCGAATCTCTCTCCTTTCTCAGATGATAACACTTGGCATTGAATGGAGGCCCCGTCCTAAATCCAGGATGGTCTCGTTTCAGAATCCTGAATTACCTCCGTAAAGACCTTTATTTCCAGTAAGCTCCCATTCGTGGTACTGGGGGTTCAGACACAGACATTCCTTTTGGGAGGGACACGGTTCAACCCACCATCCAGGGGATCACATGATGGTGGCTGTGTGCTGGGCGGGGCTGGGAAGGGGGCACGGGTGGGAGCCATACTCTGGGAAGCTCTTGGTGGCTTGAAGGGTCTTTTGCAAAATCAGATTTTTTTTTCCCTTCTCCCCTCTCAGTGGCTGTGCAAAGAGATGGGCTCAGGAAGGAAACACCACTCAGGGAGGGAAACCCAACACAGTGAGGCTGCTCGAACCCTCAACATATTCAGTGGGATAAATGCAAGCAGAGGATTATTCTAGAAGCATTCTTCTCAGAGTGTGCATTGGCTCTGGGCAAAGATGCAGGTCTTCCCTTTTCAAGATGTTTTAAAAAATAAACTCATTTGAACAGGGCTTAGAATCCTCTGCCAGGGAGACGTTGGGCCTTGGAAATATTACTATTATTTCTGGAGCCAAATTTAGCAAGGACGGCTCTGTCTTTAATTACTGGTTGATGCCGAGTTGTACAGGCAAATGATTACATGCACAATTAGTTGTTCCCACAAGTAGCCAATTATGGGAACGATTATTTAAGAAAATTGTGGCTCCTGCTAAAAGGACTTTACATTGTAGCCTCAAAATCCATTTCCGTATAAAAATTCCTTTCGTTGCATGTATTATGATTTTTTCCCTTCTCCTGGGCAGCTGAACAAAGTGGCCCTTGTGGTCTTGTTTGTGGGGAGAGAGAGGCGTGGAACCTGATATGCGGGGCTGGTGAGACTCGGGAGAGAGCAGGGCCGGCAGCGGCAAGCCCTTTGGGGACCCGTTTCGCTCTGGAGACCCTGTCTTAACCCCGAAGACGGCATCTGAGGGGCCACTTAGGATGATTGGTAAGGGGTAACTTGGGGGTACCTGGAGCCCTGTAGCGTAGCCCCGTGTTGCTCTCCACCCAGTTTTTGCCTTTGCCCATCAACAGTTCCTCCGGCTGCGGGGTGACCGTGTATCTTCTCAAGGCCACTCCTTCCCCTGAGAGTCACGGCTCCCTCCACGCGTCCAGGTTGTCACGAAGCCATAAGCTCTCAGAGTCAAAGGGACATAAATATCACCGGCTTCATCGGCCTCATCGCAGAGATGATGCACCTGAGGCCGGAGAGGTGAGAGACTCCCCTGGTGGTCCCAGGTCCCACTGCAGTGTGCTTCCAGCTTGCCTGGTTCCCAGGTTTTGGCTGTTCCCACCGTGCAGCCAGCAGCATGGTGTGGCCGTGACCCCTTCCCCCAGGTCCGGCACGCGCTGGGAGCCAGCCCATGTCGGAGTCAAATGCGACTTCAGAAAACCCTGTACCTGAGACCTCTTATTTTGTATCTGCACGGCAATCAGAAAAGGTACTTACCTGAGATCCCCTTTTCCCTTCGAGCATCTCTCGTGATGAAAATCTGGAAGCTCCCACGATCGACCCTAACGTCACCCATGGGGGAGAAGCCGCAGATCCAAATGCAAGGGTTGGGGTTGGCCCCGTATGAGCCCTGTTCCTGTCCCCAAACAGTAAGTGGGTTTTGGGGCTACCGTGTTAACTACTGTTGATCACTCGTCCTTTGTTCCCCTTGTTTTCACTGTGACGTCCAGTCTTCTGCCTCAGTGTGGTTGTAACAAGTGACTGGTCCCATTTCTTCCTTACTCTGCCCTAGTGTTTTACAGGCTCGTCCTTGCCACAGCCTCATGGTGGGTGAAGTGTATGCTCCTGTCCTTGAATTTGGGTTTGGCTGTGCAACTGGTTTTCATTACGGAGTTGCTAGTATATGTGACACGAGCAGGGCCTTGGAACATGCCTGCACGTTGGCCTGCCCTGTGAGAGGGACTGTGTCTTTAGTCGGCCCGCTCCTGGGCCTCACTTTGAACATCTGGAATAAAGGGACAAATGGTTAATTGGGACTTGGTGATAATTCACTCTTGTAGTCTGACTGCAGATGTCTCCCCGTATAAGTAAAGGACTCCTTTATGTCGTGTTGGGAGAGAAACGGAAATGGCAACAGGCAGTGTGTAAGCATAGCCGTCTTTATTTCCCCCGACATGAAAGAAACGGCTAAGAGCATTTTATGCGTCTCAGCATTTTTGGTTATCCTATAAAGCCCCCTGGCAAGATCCAACCACATTTGGTATATCTTCCAAGGGCCACCTAGTGACCTTTGCTACGTCAGCTGGAAGTCCATTACCCGGACTTCTCTCCTTGGCCTCTCAGTGTTCTTTGCCTTTTCTGGAATCAGGGCATCCAGTTCTGGAAAGATGCTCTCTTCACTTTATGAGAAGGCAAATCTGATTTGTACTCTGGGGGACCATGGCCCAGCCTTCCTTCTTCCAGGACCCAAACCTTCCATGGCCCTTCAGGCCCTTGGCACGTCGGAAGAGCAGCAACATTTTATTTGGGAGAACCAGTTTGGATCTCTCTGATCCTTACTCACAATTACGCTGAGGTTACGTGTTGGTGGCGAGAAGTCACAGAAGTGGGGTTGGGCCCTCAGGGCATCACACCAGCAGGTGCGTGACGTGGACAGGTCTCAGCGCTGTGAGGCTGGCCTTGGTTATTTGGTTGAAATAGTGTCTGCAAGGTGTCTCCACTTTTAAATTACTCTTTGCCGATGTGAAATTAGTAATTATCTCGAGGGGAGGTTCTCCGAGATTATGCAAACACCCTGTTTCTACGTAACGCTACCCACCCACTAATTTCAGCATCCATGGTTGGTTCTCCCCCTGCCTTGAGACCTTAGGCTTGGTCCTAGGCCAAGGTCACTCTCCGGTCCTTCCCGCAGCTTCATGTCCCTGCCGATGCTGCTGACGGCTGCGCCGCGTCCCCAGCCCGGCCTTCTCTTTTGAGGACCCCGCGTGGGTGTTCCACGAACCCCTCACTCCGCCACCCCAGACTCATCCCCGAAGGCGGTGCCTCCCCGCCTCGTCACCGTCATGACCCGCACCCCGCTACTCGTGCTGGAAAGCTGGGAGCCTCCCTCGATAACCTTTTCCTCCTCCTCTGCTGTGTCTGATCAATAACCAGTACCTGCTGATTCCGTCTCCTTAATCTTTCCGTCCCTTTCTGTGTCCACAGCCATTATCACAGGTTGAAACCGCAGCCATCATCTTCACCCACAACTGCGGCTTTGCCCTTGTGATTAGTCCCTGGGCTCGTAATAGCTTTTTTCTCAGACCCTTTCTACATGTTCCCTAAAGCAAGGCTATTCATGTCCCTTTGCTGGTACTTAGGAAATGATTTGTAAATCTCAGCGACCCACACGTTGAGATATTGTACAGCCATTGCTAACAGTGAGTTGTTTTGTGCCAGGAAACCTAAGAATGTTGACTGACTGACTGACTGACTGGCTGAGCGGCTGATGAATGAATGTGTGAGCGCCGGTGGGAAACGGGGAACAACTATCTCCTTCCTTACGGTAATGCTGCCGGGGCTGGGGTTCAGGGGGAGCAGAGGAGGCATGCGTGTCAGTGCAGAATGTAAGCGGGTGCCAAAAGCACTCAGTGAGGAAGATAATATTTTAATCCAACATTTTAAAAAGTCAAATTTAGTACAGAAGACCACATTGTAGGGAAAACCCAACATTTAGGTCCAGTCAGATCCTCACTGAAGATCGTTACTCACCTGACACCCCCCTCCCCCGCCGGTCCTGCTCTTGCTAATGGGAGACTTGAGCCCCGCGAGCTGAAGTCACTCGGAACGGGGGTTCCCCAGGGGAGAGGATGGCTCCACCCTGCAGGAGATGGTGGCACTAGGAGACCTTTTCAGTGTCACCCTCGAGTGTGCTGCTGGCCTCTAGTGGGTGGAGGTCAAGGATGCGACTCAACATCCCACAAGGCACAGGGCAGCCCCCACTACCAATAGCTACCTGGTCCTGGAGTTCCCATTGTGGCTTAGCGGAATCAAATCCAACTAGGAACCGTGTGGTTGTGGGTTCGATCCCTGGCCTTGCTCAGTGGGTTAAGGATCCAGCATTGCCATGAGCTGTGGTGTAGGTCGCAGACGAGGCTCGGATCCTGCGTTGCTGTGGCTGTGGCGTAGGCCGGCAGCTGTAGCTCAGATTGGACCCCAAGCCTGAGAACCTCCATATGCCATGGGTGCGGCCCTAAAAAGCAATAGTAATAATAATAATAATAATAATAATAATAATAATTACCTGGTCCCAAGTGTCGCTAGTGCTGAGAATGACAAACCTTGTCTTAGAGGCCCTTGCAATACTGTGTCTTTGTCTTTAAAAGCACTGCATAACTTGGAAGAATATATCAAGAAGAGTTTGGCAGGCTAGTGAACAACCTCAGTAATAGGGATTTACTTTTTTTTTTCTCTTTTGAAAAATAAAAGAGTCTGATTAGTCTGAGAAGAAATCCTGTGTTGTCTCAACCTCTCAGCCGCAGAATTCTTTGCTTCACCCAGAGTGGGCTGCGATGAAGAAAGAAGGCCAGGTAGCCCAGCGGTTCCTGCATCTGTCCTTGGTCCCTGGACGGTGAGCACCCAGTGCCCACTCCCGGGTGACCGAGGCTGAGAAACAAGTGCCCTCAGGGGGTCCCCTCCAAGGGTTCAGGTCAGGGTTCCTTGTTCCTTGCGAAGCGTGGGATGGTTGGGGCCAGCAGTGCTTCTGGAAAGACAGGCTGTGCTTGCTTGTTTTACTCCCTGCCCCTCTCCTTGTCTGTGACACTATCTCCTCCTCCCCCCGCCGTGCTGTCTTAGGGGTGGTAATGATTTTGCCCTATTGCTGATCTCCAGGGGCACCCCCGCTCACGGCCTGTTCCCTGGTCCCTGCCTTGCATGTCCTCTCTTCACTAAGACCATTTCATTGTCTTCTGAACTCTCTGGGCTGATGCCCTTGCTGCCAGTGCCCTGACAGATGAACCCCTGTCCAGCCTCTATTTCACTCCTCGGTGACCTCGAGTTTTCCTACTAGTGCATCTTACGTCCACCTTCCAGCGGTAATTAGTGCGGGGACCACGGGCAGGGCTCTGTGATTCCGACAGCCTCGGCTTTATCATCCGCTAAACTGCGATCATAATTATCTGGCCTCCGGGCCTCACAGGGCAGTTTCAGGCATCTAAAGAAATCGTGTATGCCAGGGAGCTTTGTGAATGATAAAGCCCTGCACAAAGCGGAGCTGCTGCTGCTCTTCTCATTTCCCCACGTTCACACCGTGTTATCGCATCTGCTTTCAAAAGCCTCCCCGTGAATCCTCAGCAATGGAGGAAGGAGGCCTGCACTTGTTAGATCTCGAACAAAGCCGACTCCGGTAAGCATCACCTGGAAGTTGGCAAAGAGGCCAGACCATGGCAGTCGCACATGTGAGCCCTCCGTGTATCTCTCTGAGGCGCAGAGCGGTGTAGCCGTGCACAGAGGTCATTTGTTCATTTAACGGGGGTTTATAGCCGAGCGTCTTAGCTCAGGCTGCCGTAACAAAATCCCGTGGAATGAGCGGCTTAAAAAAAAGGGAAATTATTTTCTCACTGATCTGGAAGACGGAAGTCCAAGGTCACGATGCTGGCCGGGTGAGGTTTCCGTTCTTGGGGAGGACACCCTGCCTGGCCTGCAGACGGCTGCCTTCTTGCTGTGTCCTTTCATGGCCGAGGGAGCAAGTGTGGCGTCTTTTCCTCTTCTTACAAGGGCACTGATCCTATCATGGGGGCCCATCCTCACGACCTCATCTAAACCAGACTCTCTCCCGCAGACCCCAGTTCTGAATGCCATCGCTTTGGGGGTTAGGGCTTCAATACACAGATTTTACGGGGGATACAGTTCAGTTCCAGCACTTAGTATCTGGTTGTCTTGTCAGCTGGGAACTTGCTATTATGTAAATTCTCACTCCCTCCGCAGACATCCGGCATGTGGGGTGTGTCAGACGCGCTGTGCTTTCATATGCACCCCACGTATGTCCGGAGCAAGAGGTCTCTGAACCACCAAGTGAGAAGAGTCAAGGGTAGTTGTTAAGAGCATGACACTTTAAAACTTCCGGCTCTATTCCTCTCTACTTGGGTCACCTAGTCTAGAATATTCTCCGTCTCTGTCTCTGAGGATGCAGTTTTTTCATCTGTAAAATGGAGATGGTAACAGCCTTTTGCTTCCTATGGGCTTTCGGTGGGGGGTAGTTTAAAATTACTGTGTAATTATTCATTACTACTAAGTGTTAGCTTATTGATTATTGATTAATATATACAGAGTGATGGCAGACCCTAAATGCTTTAGATATGCAGCCTTCGTCACCGAAGTCATCAATATTTCCTCCCCCCCCACACACACGATACCGTGACCTCTCTCTTGTCCCTTTTCGGGGTCTAAAGGACCTTAGGAGTTTGGGTCAAGAGCAGGGCCGTCGCGATGGCCAGTGAGGAATGCTGTGCTGACCCGAGAGCCTCCCACATTTGGTGGAATGACTTTGGCCTTGGACATCTTTTACGGTTCCCACCATGTCTCCCCCTCATCGCGAGTCAGACAGACTGGGACCGCGCCGCGTTTTGCTCCTGTGCTGTCAGTAAAGGCACGGTGGCCCTTTGTTTTGCAAAGGCTGCCAGTGAGTTTCCACCGGCCTAAGTTTGGCCTGCCTGAGACAATGGGCCGGGCTGGAGCGCATCTCCCAGGCAGCCACCAGATGGCGGTGTTTCCCTTGTCATTGCCAGAGGCCCTGCGTCTCCCGGGTCTCAGCGCCCCAGCCTCCTGCTCCTGGCAGGTGCAAGTCGCCCTGCTGACCCTCCTGGGTTCCCTGGTACATCTTTGGGGCGAGGCTAGGACCGCTCCTCCTGCTCTCGGTGGAAACCTCATGTCTCCATAGGCACAGAGCATACTGAGAGTTGGGCCAAGCAAAGTGAGGACGTTCATCCTTTCTAGATGGCCAGGCCATGGCTGGCTGACAGCTTTGGTCTGTTTTTGGAGGCTCCCAGGATTCTTGGCCTTCAGTTGACTTTCATTCCTCTCTTCTTGCTCTGAATGTCCCCCCACCCCCAGTAGCTTTCTGGTAAATGACACCCCGATAAGTAGTCCCCCACCATGAATGCAGAGCTGTGTGCCACACTATCTGAAGAGCAGAGAGCCCCGTGAATTTCCTGAGAACAGAAACAGACTGCAGGAACGATCCTCTGGTTTGGTGCCGAGGAGGGATGTTAGCTAAGCCTTCGACCTTAGCCGCCTCAGAGTGGTTTTCCTGCCTCCACCTGCTGCTACCTTGGGCTGCCGCGCCCTCCATCACCACTCGTGTCTCCAAGCGCTCACGTCCACATAGGCTGTTATGTGTAGACCGGGTGGTTTGTTCTGACACCCCAAACTGGGCCTCTTACCTCTTCTCGCCCCGCAGGCCTCCCCAGGTGATTCGCCCCAGCCGGCAGCTCAGTGATGAACATAGCATCAGACATCTGTTTGTGGGCTCAAGTCCCGGCTTGTTTATTTCTCTTGTGTTCTGAGTAAATTACTTAAGCTCTGATCTGCAGACGCCTCATCTGTAAAATGGGGATAATATCAATACCCACGTGTCAGGTTGCTGTGAAACATAAATGAGGTAAGACATATATGAGACCCTTGGAACAGTGTCTGACGCTTTCCAAGAACACTTTATCCTATGACCTAGCCCTGGCAGAAGATACACAGAAGGAAAGAACTCAAGGAAGGAAGGGAGGAGGAAGAGACAAAAGGCCTTAGTGGCACCCAGAATGATGGAAACAGACACCATTCAGGGTGGTGGAGCAAAGCAGTGATGGAGAGCTTCATGAGTCTGGAGCTGCCTCCGTCTAATCTTGACACTGCTGATGAGAAGCTGACTCTGTATTGGAAAGATTTTATTGACTGTCGGTGTGTGTGTGTGTGTGTGTATGTGTGTGTGTGTTTTCTCTCTCCCATCCTTCATCCTCTGTTCTGGCCATTCTTAGTTACTCACTAGTCTCCATCAAACGTCCCTGCTTTCCCCCCCTGCCACCCTCTCCTGTCAGGGAAAGTCCCACTCTCTCTTCCAGGCCCAACTCAAGTGTCACTCTGTCCTGACGCTCTCTTCCCCAAGCCCCCCGTCCACTGCTCTCCCCTCTGGTCCACGCTGCACGTCTACAACTGTGAGTGCCTGCCTCCTGGACTCTGTGCCCCGGCACCGCATCCATTGCACCCTGGTCCTGGCCCTGTTGCCTTAGAGCACTTAACAATGAAGTCATAAGGTAATAAAAATGACATCACTGTATTTTTGTAAAAAAGGTCAAACATTAAGTTTAAGGATCAGATTGTCTTCGACAGCCTGTGCCCCCTGACCCTGGTCCCCGCGTCTGGTTTTGGAATGCGGTGGTGAGGGCCTCTCCTGTGACCTATTAGAAATGTACCCTCCAGACTTTTGCTTTGACGTTTGTTTGTGCACATGTTTGCTTCTCTTTAATACCCTATACTCTCCGTGATAGCAACATTTATTGCATTATGTTGAGCGTTTTCTTTCCCCGTCTCACCCGACAGGCTACACGTTCTTACACCGACTTTGTCTTATGAACACGTCTCTCCCCGAGCCCCAGCCCCGGGGAGCAGGGCTCAGCCAGGCCGTTCGGCTGTAGGGAGCTGGTGAGCGTGGGCGCCGCTGTGAGGCGGAGAGAAGGGCCAGGCAGGGTGTGCAGGTGAAAAATCACACAAGAGGAAAGTCTAGTTTAGTGGAACCTCCCCACGTTGGCTGAAATTCCCAGAAGACGTCTCAGATCTTTACAGAAGCCTCGAGAAAGGGCAAGGTTGGAGCGAGCAGCTGAGCAGAACGTGGAGTTAGTGCCGGCGCTGATCCCTGGAAGGGCTGGCTCGCTGGGGAGAGAGGGCGAGCGGGGTGCAGGCCGTGTGTCCCCGGCCCCCTGGGCAGGACCTCGCCCGTGGCAGCGGGCTGAGGCTCCGCTGGTCATTAAGACTCAGCTGGAAGGAGCGGAGTCTCTCCGCCTCGAATATTGAGGATCCACTGTGCGCGAGCTCAGATCTGGGCGCTGGACGGACTCGTGAATTACATCTTGAAACCTGTGGGAAAAAACGGTGTGAATTGGCTTTTGTTATTAGAAGTGTATTTTATTGCCGGAGTTGGGAAGGCAGTTTGCAGACAGGAAGTGCTTGCTGCAGGCTCCTCCCCGCAAGGCTTTCTGTATTTGCAGCCCGTCGCCTTCTCTATTAATCATTCTGATTCTCTCCTCCTGTGCATATGTCAGGGCCTCTCTCTTTGAAGACTTTATCGGCATTTATCTTGTAGCTTTTCATAAATCATTTGCTGATGGCGCGTGATCCGGGGTGTTTTACACAAGGGGAGGGCCACCCTAACCCCACTTAACCACATTTCTTTGGCCCGTCTGCGTCACTGCTGTTCTGGCTTCCGCTCTCTGGAATGGGAGCTGGAAAACAGGAAGAACTGGCAATCCCAGAACTGGCTTGGGGAGTGTCGTCAGGGGCATTTCACTTAATCTGATGCTCTTGGGTCATTATTTGAATCAGAGGGCGCACAGTCAAGCTGAAATAGTAGTTCAAACAGAGTAACACAGACCCCTGAAAACAGAGTCTGCCTTTCAACGGCGGGTGCACTTTGACCTCTCACCCTCCTGCGTCTTTTTGGTTGATGGTAGGTTCGAACCCAGGGGCAGGCAAATGATTGCCCTCAGCCTAGATCTGGCCCGCCTCCCGCTTTGTCAATAAAGCTTTATTGAAACACGAGCATGCTCATTGGTTGTACTCCTCTCCTGGGGCTGCTTTTCATGCTACAAGGGCAGAGCTGAGTGGTTGCAACAGATACCTTCCGGCCCACAAAGCCCAAGATGGTTACTCTTTGACTCATTACAAAAAAAATCTGCCAGCCGCTGAAGGAGGTGCTTCATGGATATGAGTGGGGGGATCTGTGCCCCGAGGGTCCTCTGCCCTTGCTGCAATTCTGAGGGCGAACCTGCCAGGGACTGCGGTACATATGTCCCCGCATGTGTGTGTGCGCACACTTACGTGTATGCGTGTGTGACGCTCGGGGGTGCGCCTGGTGGAGGAGGGTCCCGCGGGTTGTACAGCGGGCCTGGGAACAGCGGTTAGCTGAGGCGGCATTTTATGTTCCTTTCCTAACAATGTGTGTATATTGTTGAACCTTTATACAATCACAGTATGCTAGTTACACAGCAAAAACAATGACAGATTCTTTCCTTCTTGTGTCGCCAGATTTTCCCTGCATAGTTTGTGATGGTGGAGTCACGACCCCACAGGGGGACTGAGCAGGGCCGCTGCCCCTCCTGGTGGGGACTCAGGAGCACAGCTCCCCATGGAGACTGGCCTATTATCGTTATCTTTTTGGCACTGAAACAGAAGAAAACAATAAAATAAGTATATATGTATATACACACACATAATTATTTTTCTCTATCTCCCTTTTCTGTGCACTCTTTTTCTTTTTATGTATTCTTATTATTTCGGTCAGAGTAATGCACACAGAAGGTTTTACGCAAACCAAATCATGCCTTTTTATTTGGATTAGCTCTTTTTCTTACAGAGGCAGTATTTTGAGCACCTGCCCCATGCCGGCCATCGCGATGGGCGGGCCCCCCCGCCCCCATGTACCCTCAGGTCGCCCAGGTTTATCCAGTGCTCACGCTGCCTCACGTCGGCTCTTCCTCACCCGGGGGCCGCCAGCCCCTTCTTCTCCGGGCGGAATCCGAATTATCACTCTAAACCAGGTTCTAGGTTTTCTCCTCTCCCTGGAATCTCTGTCCCTGAAGCCAGCTGGACAGGGGTGGATGCTGTCCACTCACAGTGACATCTGTCGCCTCCTCTGTGCGCCTCCCCCAGCGCAGTTCCTGGAGGGAGGCCCCCCAGTGCTGGGCCGGCGCCTTCCGGCGCGCTGCCTCCGTGGTCAGCACGAGGGCCGGCGATGAGGTCCTCACCGCCTGCCTGGTTGGAGAGTCGCAGAGACGTGACTGTGTCTGGCCCAGAGTTCCCAGGGCAGCTGAGGCTGGAAGAGGCCCCAGCTCACTTGGGAGTTTGCGGGTTCACCTGTTGGGTTGGCCTGTTGCGTCGTCTTCTGTCCGGCGTCTGACAGAGCGAGGGAGAGGGTAGGGCAGCCTGGAGGGGCTGATGCGGGAGCGGAGGGGGAGCCTGCGGACGAGGCCTTCCGCTGGGATCCCTCCGGTAGGACTCGGCTTGGGGACAGCGCCTGGCTGCCCACGGGGTCCGAGGTTGGAGGTGCAGGGTCGGGCACCTGGGTGGGAGCTGGCAAACACAGAGGAATTGCTTACACTTCATTTTTCAAATTGAAAATGAAAAAAGCAGTTGTTGTTGTTGCTTAATCTGGAAAGTTACTGAGAAAAAAGAGCCTAGTGTCCTCTAGCTCTGAGTTCTGAGGTTCCTTGGCAGTGTTGGTGGCGGGGACGTGGACCCACATCCTGGCGGGGACCCCAGGGTCTCACAAAGCCCCACCCACCCCGTTTTCCTGCCATTTTCCGGCGGAAGGCACCCTGAGTGCCCACAGGTTCTTGGCAGGGCCGGTCTTCACCAGGTTCTAGTCGTTACACTGGACACGGGAGAGTCCGTATTCCCGTTTAAGGTGGTGGACTCGGCCTCTCTTGGAAGGAGCCCTGCCTCGTCCTCGCCCCACCTGTTCCCCGGGACCCCGTCCTCTCCCCCCAGACAGCCCTCTTTTTCGCTGGGGAGGCCGCCGCGGGGATTCTGGACCGCAGGCCTCCGTGGAAGCAGCGCCTTGCTGCCGCTCCGCCGCTCCCGGCGCTTGCGGAATGAATGGGACCTTCCGTTTTCAAATCTGCGTGTGTGGACGGACAGAGTGCTTCTTTTTCCTGGCGATGTGTTTGGCCCTGTCTCCATTCTCCTTTCTTCAGAAAGTGCGCGGCCGCTGCTCTCGTGGCCGTGTGGCTGGGCACACGGAGCTCTGCGCTGAGCCAGGCGTCAGGAAGAAGCAGGCTCCCCAGATTTCGGCTCTGTGTGTCTGGAAAACTGAGCCACTCAGGTGGGGCCTTGTATGTCCCTCGTTCCGCCACCCTCTCGTGTCGTGGAAGGGGACACTGAGGCCCAGAGAGGGGCCGCTTGGCCAGATCTCCCGGGACACTGCTGGCAGGTGCCGTGTCAGGATCCCCGCCTCCATGTCCAAGTTCATTCCCTCCCCATCCTTCCTCCGTGTGTGCCTCCAGCAAATGTTTTCCTTTCAGGTCTAAACCCAGCGAGTGGAGCTGCAGGGTCCAGCTCTTCCGGGGTCTCCTGCTTTTCTGGCTAATTTGGGTGACAGGGAGTTGCACAGAATGCAGCAAACCCGGCCGGACTCTTGTATGTCCCCAAGATGCAGGATGAGGGACATAGGGTTTGGAGCTGGGGCCGACGTGGGTGCGAGCGTCAGCCCAGCCACCGAGGACTGCGGGGCCGGGTCAGGTGGCTTCTCTTGTCTGACCTCGGTTCCCGGTTAGTACATTGAGGCTCATGGCGCCTTCCCCATCGGCTGGCCGTAAGGTGTGTGGGAGCGAACGCGGGAAGCGCTGGCGCCCCTGTGCTGGCGCACCGCACTTGGGCGCCTGCTGTCTCCTGGCCGTGGTCACCTTTGAGTAGGGGCCTGGCCAGGCAGGAGAGGGGGAAGGGAGTTTTTGTTGAGTGTCTGTTGTGTGCCAGCCCACAAGCTTCTACAACCATCTTGTAATGAACCCTGGGATGTTCTTCACGGGAGAAATAAAATTCTTCTCTGAAAGCTCTTCTGTTCGGCTGCCCGTGGAGCCCATGAGAATGCCGAAGCAGGCCTTGGCTTTAGTCCACGGTGTGTGTCCCGGCCCCAGTCAGATCCTGGGTGGCGGAGGTCAGAGGGGCTGCTTAACGGCTCGCTCCCACCCCTCCGCCCGAGCGTCCGCACACGCAGAGCCTCCCACGAGAGAGCGGGTTACCCATTCCACGGATGGGGAAGGTGAGGCTCAGCGCACTCACACGGCTTGTCCAGCGCCATTGGCGACTGGGGTTGGGTTTTGAACAAAGGCCTTTCAGGTTTCCAAGGCTGTACTTCTCTTTCAACCCAGTCTTAGCTTTGGATTTCCACAGACCTGTGTTTGAAAGTCGCAGTGTAATTTTGGACAAACTGAGTTCATGTAGGAAAAGCACGTCCAGAGGGCAGGCCCGTGCGCTTTAGATCTTTGTATTCATCGGCTCAGGCTGCTGGTAACAATGTACTACAGACTGGGTGACTTAAACAACAGACATTTCTTTCTTTTTAAAAAAAATTTTTAAAATTTAAAAGTGTCGTTGATTTACAGTGTGTCAATTTCTGCTGAACAGTGGATACCCAGTCATAAACATATATATATACTTTTTCTCCTGTTATTTTCCATCATGTTCTATCACAAGAGATGCAATGTAGTTTCCCATGCTATACAGCAGGACCTCATTGCTTATCCATTTTATTTTATTTCTTATTTTTTCTACTGCGGTTGGTTTACATTGTTCTGTCAATTTCTGCTGTACAGCAAAGTGACCCGGAATACACACACACACACACACACACACACACACACACACACACACTCATATTCTTTTTTTCACATTATCCTCCGTCGTGTTCCATCACAAGTGACTAGATATAGTTTGCTGTGCAGTACAGCAAGACCTCATTGCTTATCCACTCCATGTGTAATAGTTTGCATCTACTAACCCCAGACTCCCAGACATTTATTTTCTCACAGTTCTGCAGGCTGGAAAGTCAAAGATCAAGGTTCTGGTTGGTTGGGTTTCTGGGGAGAGCTCTCTTCATGGTTTGCAGACTCTCGCTATGTGCTCCGTGCAGAAGAGCTGTGGCGTCTCCTCTTCCAAGGGCTCGAGTGCAACGGGATCAGGGCCGCGCCTTTAACCTTAGTCACCTTCTTCGCCTGTGAATTTGGGAGACATCAGTGTTCAGTCCATAACACCCACCTATGTTGGAAATTCGCAGAGTTGGACATGATTTTATTTTATTTTATTTTTTTTATTTTTGCATTATAGCTGGTTTACAGCTTTCTGTCAGATTTTCCAACTGCACCCTGTGGTGACCCGATTACGTGTACATATATGGATTTGTCACATGTAATTAGATATAGTTCCCCGTGCAATACAGTTGGAGCTCCTTGCTATTCCATCATTAAAGCACTAGTTATCCCCGTTCCCTCCCACCCCTCCCCGCCCCTCCCCCGCCCCCTTGGCAACCACAAGTCTGTTCCCCAAGTTCGTGATTTTCTTTTCTGTTGAGATGTTCATTTGTGCAGTGTTTTAGACTCCAGTTATAAGCGATTTCATATGACATCTGTCTTTCTCCTTCTGACTTGCTTCACTCAGTAATTCTAATTCCATCCATGTTGCTGCGAATGACATTATTTTATCCTTTTTTATGGCTGAATAGTATTCCATCGTGTATATATACCACATCTTCCTAATCCAGTCATCTGT
>PVHT020000012.1:10023603-10104678 GCA_004024745.2 Catagonus wagneri | reverse complement strand
ATTTTTGGATGGGGTTGTTTGTTTCTTTGGTGTTGAGCTGTAGGAGCTGTTTGTAAATTTTGGAGATTAATCCCTTGCCAGTTGAATCATTTGCAAATATTTTCTCCCATTCTGTGGGTTGTCTTTTCGTTTTGTTTAGGGTTTCCTTAGCTGTGCAGAAACTTTGAAGTTTAATGAAGTCCCATTTGTTTATTTCTCTTTTTATTGTCCTTACTCTGACACATGGATCTGAGAAGATGTTGCTATCGTTTATGTCAGAGAGTGTTTGGCCTATGTTTTCCTCTAAGAGTTTGATAGTATCAGGTCTTATATCCAGATCTTTAATCCATTTTGAGTTTATTTTTGTGCATGGTGTTAGGAAGTGTTCTAGTTTCATTGTTTTCCATGTAGCTGTCCAGTTTTCCCAGCACCACTTATTGAAGAGGCTGTCTTTTGTCCAATGTATATTCTTGCCTCCTTTATCGTAGATTAATTGACTATAGATGCGTGGATTTAATTCTGGGCTTTCTATCCTGTTCCACTGATCTATATTTCTGTCTTTGTGCCAGTATCTATGGTATGATTTTGTATTCAGCACTCCTTGGATGTGTAATTTTTGGATCCATTTGTTAAAATACAGTTTAAGCACTTTATACTTACATTTCATATGGCTTGATTTATCTTCACAATTTTCACAGTTGCATATGTTTTAAAATTTTAGTCTTTCGCATAGGATACACAAAAGCAAAATAGTGGGACCTAGGAAACAATGGACCCAAGTTAGAAGAGTAATGACAGGAGGTCTTAGGATGTATTACGCTATGATCCTACTCTCCATTTATTTAGACTGAAAAAGAATTTTGAAAGTCTCCAGAAAAAGAGCTATTTTGGGAAGAAAGCTTTTGATACTTTCTTGAGACACTAAAAATACTTAAGAATTTGATAAAGACAAATAGTTGGGGAATAGAAAGGCAACTTAAAACTCCAGGAAAAACAAAAGGCTATACAAACAGAGCAGTGTTATTGCACTTTACTTAGCTTGATTAATACCCTCACAGAGGAAACCTGAATTGCTTTCAAATGTAGGGTAAGACCCTTTTAGCGCAAAGTACATTCTTAGGGTAAACCAGTATTTATTGAGCATCTATTGTGTGTTTGTATCTTCCTAAGGGTATTTTTGTTCTTTTTTTCCTTTTTTTTTTGGCAACCCTGGGACATATGGAATTCCTGGGCCAAGATTAGATCCGAGTTGCAGTTTTGACCTAAGCCACACCTGTGGCAACTGGGATCCTTAACCCACTGTGCTAGGCTGGGGATTGAACCTGTGTCCCAGTGCTCCCAAGATGCCACTGATCCCATTGTGCCACAGCAGGAACTCTCTTAGGGTATTTTTTAATAGCTTTATTTTTATAAAATGCTCAAAACTTCCTTGTGGGTTAACTGCTACAGTCTCTATCTTACATTGGCAAAACACTACTGTAGAGAAGATAAGACACTAGCCCCCAGATGTTGCGCCATTTACCAGAACATTTGGTTTCAAACCTGATCTGCTTGCTTTGAAAGCTTAAGCTGTCTTTGACCCATGCTGCTTTCTCACAGAGAACAGTTGCAGAGATGACTGTGAGCTACCTAAAAACTATAGATATGATCAATCAGTGTTTTAATTACAGATACACTGATTAACAGCAATAGAAGTCCAAGCTAAAGCTACCCCACATTGAAGCACAACATGCATCCCTAACCAATGGGTAGTAATAATAATTGGCCAATTATTTTACCATAGTAATATTAAAAGTGGCATTTATTAGAGTCCTTTAGTTAGTGGTTCTCAAACGAGGGGCGTCGTTGCCCCAAAGGGACATTTGGCAGTAACTGGAGAGCACTCCTGGCATCTAGTGGGCAGAGACATCCTACAAAGCACAAGACGGTCTCTAGCCCGACCCGAACAAAGAATTATCTATCCCAGAATATCAGCAGTGCTGAGGCTGAGGAATCCTGCCCTCAATGAAAGGCATATGCAGAGGAAGGCAACAAATACACTTTGAATAGTATGTGGTCTCTTTCTCTTTTGCACTCCAAAAGATAATTGAGTTTTTGAGTGAATATTTACTTTCTGACATTATTTAGCAGGGTTTTGGTATGAAGATGAAACTACCCATTTATAGTAATCTGGGTAAAGCCAACTACCCAGTGATATCCTGTCCAGGTTGAGGTGTTTGCAGTGCCAGTGTCATGTGTGGGGGGTAGTTTGTGATTACAGAGTGGCTGTTGGGCTGTGTGTGTGTGCGCGTGCATGTGTGCGTGCACCGGCTGGTTTTGATGGGAAGTATAAATTGGGTTTTGGCAAAGCATGGCCCGCACTGCCTCCGACTGTAAGCCTTCACTTTTTCCTATTAAGATTTCCCTTGCAACTTGGCCTCTTTTAAGCTCCTATCTTGTGCATTCTCTCTTCTAATCTAATACCTCTGCGTACATATCTAAACATGATCAGTGACAGTTTTCGCTGCGGGGCGAGGCTTTCTCTGACAAGGCCAGTGAGCACTGATTTGAGACCAGCCGTTGTGAGTGACTTCAGCTGTCTCTTCAAGTGACATTCAGCTACTTGAGAAAGGAGTGATGACGAAAGTTCTTTGGACAGAAAACTTTCTCTGACAAGAAGGTGACAGGTCCTTGCACAGCTGGTCTCTGATATGCCTCGGAAGGAGCCCATGAGTGACTAATTTGAGCTGTGCAGTAGCTGGGAGGAAGTGTGGGGGCTTGGAGAAGCCGCTGAGACAGAATGGCAGTGAATGCGGCCCGTAGGAACCCTTCGTGGGTGGGCATCAGGCCAGGGAACCCCACCTGTTTAGAACATGAACGTGGAAATATTCATGGTGACGTCTGCTGATTTTGCCTGCCCAGAATCCGTTCCTCCTTCTGGTAACAGCATCTCATCTCGCCTTTGGCAAGCGACCCTGTGTCTGCTTGTCTTTGGTTGGAGCCAACCCTTGCTCCCTGGTTCCAGGGGCTAGCAGTCAGTATATGCAGTCCCTTCATCACAGGGATTGATTCAGGGAAGGGTCAGCCGCCCACGACACTCCCATGAGGCTCAGTTCTGTACCTTTTGCTGCACTGGTCGGGGAAGGGGTGTTCTTCCTCCCTGGGGCCTCCCGGCTGTGGATGTAGGCTTGGAATTTCTAGGGATCGTGATATGGAGCAAGTTAGCTAGAAGAATGAACCACCTCGGAGAATACAAATGCCGAAAAATGGAGAGTAAGACACATTCCAGACCCAGTGAAATTATCGAGCCCCTGATTCAGCTGGGTCTGAGGGCCCCTCTATCTCAGACTTCTCTGTTACACAAACCAGTGAATTCTTGTTTTCCCCTTGGCGAGTTTAAATTGGCTTCTCAACAGAAGGTTTTCTGACTGATTCAAATGGGTACCATTTTTGAGTACCTGTTATGTTCTAGGCACTTTGTGTCCAGGAGGTCATTGATCCTCACAGTGACCTGTAGGGGGACACTGCTGTGGTCCTCATTCTAGAGAGGAGATGGCTTAGAACTAAAGGAGTGTATCTCAAAGGCCAGGTGTCAGCAGGGCCATGCTCCCTCTCGAGGTTCGGGAAGGAGCCGTGGTCTCTTCCAGCTTCTGGTGATGCAAGGTGGCCCTTGGCCCTGGGCAGCATCACTGCAGTCTCTGCCTCTGTGTTCACGTGGCCTTCCCTCTGTGCGTCCGTGTATCTCAAGTCCCTCTCTGCCTTTCTCTTTTAAGGACACTGGTGCTGGATTTAGCGCCATCCTAGATCCAAGGCGATCCCATCTTGAGATCCTTAATTTAATCACATCTGCAAAGACGCTTTTTCCAGGGTTAAGACTTGCATATATTTTGGGGAGCACTGGTCAGTCTGCCACAGCAGGTGTTAGGTGTTTGAACAGAGATAGGATAGTGGGGATGGAGATGAGAAAGTCTGTTTGAACACCATTTAGAAGGTTGTTGAGGTTAGTGCAGAGAATGATACGGTGTCTGAGATTTACTCCACGAAACTCCGAAAGCGGGAAGGAAGAGAGTGGGGTATAAATTAAATAAAATTTCCCCGAGTCAAATGATTGAAGCTGGGTGGGTGTATGGAAGTCATTATCTTGTCCTCTTTACTTTTTAACTTTGTTTGTTTGCTTTTTTACCGGGTGGTATCCTGGGCTTTTTTTTTTTTTTTAAGATCTTTATTTTTTCCATTATAGTTGATTTATAGTGTTCTGTGTCCTCTTTACTTTTGCATATATTTGGAATTTTCCAAAATGAAAACATTGCACGAGAAGATAATCAAGACTACTCCATTTCCTCCTGTGAGTGACTGATTAAGTTTGGGTTTTGGTTAAGCGCCCACCGTGTGCTCCGCCTTTGCTGAGTCCCTTGCTGGTGGACCGTGAAGCAGCTACAGACTTGTCTGTTTTAACAGGGGTGTGACCCTCCTGCATCGCCTGACAAAGAGGCCTGAAGATGGACTCGGGAGGCACGCACGCGTGTGACAAGAGTTTGTCGCGGGATCCACGCCCTTTCATCACAGGCGAAGGGAAATTCATGTCTGCTTGTCCAGACCTACAGTAAAACCTGTGACTAGCCAGGGTCCTGTTGCAGGAAAACCATTTTTCTTAATCATCCCATCGTCCCTTCCAAGTAGGAATGAACACAGTGACCCCTCCCCGACTCTGTAAACCGTCACAGGGAAAAACAAGCCGATTTAACCACGGAAAACAGAAATGTTTTAATCGTCCGGTCTCCGTAGCAGACAGTTGTTATCGGAGTGGAGGAGAGGAGGCAGGGCGCAATGGAATATTGAATATGCAGGTGAGATGCGTGGGTGGGTGTGATGCTGTGGTTTAATCCATGTGTATTTCTCAGATCTTCTTGTTTCGTTGCAAAGTCGGGTATAAAGATGATGTCAGAAGAATGGTTTGCTGGGTGGTTTAAAAGCCTGCACACACCATTTACAAGGGGTGTTGTTGACAGTTAAAAATGACATATCTATTATTCATGGGGGTCCCCCCTGACAGAGAAGAGGTTGCTTGAACTTGGCGGCTGCAAATGAACAAGGACGATAGTAATGGAATTCGTGATGTAACCTGTGCCCAGGGTGGCTGGGACTCTTGCAGGCGTTCAAGATTGCAGATTTCCTGTGAGGGACACGCAGCTCGGGGACACCTGAGTCTGACATAAGCAGCACTTAATGGAGTTTCCTTGTACCTCCAATTGTTTATCTCACTTTCTTTGCTGTAATCATCGTTGTCTGGTCTGCCTTCTTTTGGCTGCAGAGCCTAAGACCTGGACTCGAGTCCCACTCTGTTGACTGCTAATCTCGAAGCCTGAGTCGAGCAGCTCAGCCCCTCTAAAGACCAGTTTCCCTGTCTTTAAGAAAGTGGACACGATGATTTCTAGCTGTTTCAAAAAGTTGTTGAGAGAACTAAATGGTATGCATGCGATGCACTGAGCCCAGTGTTTGCCTGTCGTGAAGCACTCAGTAAATGTTAGGTGTTAGTGAGTTTGAGAATAAAGAGATTTCCTGGGCCTCCAAAAGAGAAGACAGTGATCTCCAGGTGCTAACGTGTGGTTTGCAGGCCTGCATCACCACCAGGGTGCGAGGGGGAAGTGCAGCCTCTTAGGCTCCGGCCTGGACCAGCCGAACGAGCATCTGCACTTTGAGACGGTCCCTGGGTAATGCAAGCTCAAGACAGAAGCCCTGGACACGCGCCTGTCCCCGGACATCCCAGCGAGGCTTTCCCTGTAGCCTTGGAGCTGGAAGCTCAGGTGCTGAGGATCCCGCTTGTTAGAGAGCGCCAGCAGGTGGACCTGGACACCCTGCGGGTGCCGACCCCAGCCCGCCTCTCTGAGGGGCTGCGGAGCTGACGCTCCCACGGCCTGGGGCGCCGTGGGGGTTATCAGTCGGGAGTGGTTGGCTGAGATACAGCAGATTTCCGTTTGTGTTTCCTTTTTCTTTTTAGGGCTGCACCCGCGACATATGGAAGTTCCCAGGCTCGGGGTCGAATTGGAGCCGCAGCTGCCGGCCTGCAGCACAGCAATGCCGGGTCCGAGCCGCGTCTGTGACCTACACCGCAGCTCACGGCAGCGCCGGATCCTTAACCCACTGATCGAGGCCAGGAACCGAATCTGCAACCTCATGGATTCTAGTTGGGTTTGTTTCTGCTGAGCCACCACAGGAACTCCTGTTCGGTGGATTTTTGAAATTCTTCCTTTTGTTTCCCCCAAAACCAAGTAAGGGACTGCCTTCAGGGCATTCGTCTCGGAGACCCGCCCGCGAGGCTTTAGCAAGGTGAATGGCCAGCCTGGTGAAGTTATTTCACCAGAGTGGACCGTGGTGAGGGCATTCCTGGGAGAGCGTAACTGCGTCCGCTCTCTTTTTTTTTTTTTTTTTTGTCTTTTGAGGGCTGTGCTTGAGGCATGTGGAGGCTCCCAGGCTAGGGGTCCAATCGGAGCTATAGCTGCCGTCCTATGCCACAGCCACAGCAATGCGGGATCCGAGCCTCATCTATGACCTACACCACAGCTCACGGCACCGCTGGATCCTTCACCCACTGAGCGAGGCCGGGGATCAAACCTGTGTCTTCATGGATGCTAGTCAGATTTGTTTCCGCTGAGCCACGATGGGAGCCCCTGTTCCTTCACTTTGGGAGTGTGTCCGGACCCAGGGCAGGGAGGCCGATGCTTCTCCTCTGGGGCTTTGTGAAGCCAGAAGGGGCCTGAGCAAAGAGCTGAGGAAACGTCCCAGGCCCTGGAGACCCTCGTGGAGCGCCCGGGGGACCTCGGTGACTCCCTGGCCTGTGGAGTCAGAGGAGGAGCAGGCGCTGTGATGCTGCCGTCTGGGACGGGTCGAGTGGGGGCTGGATCGCTCGTGCGGCTGAACGGGAATGGAAGCTTCCTGTGCTGTTGTAGGGTTCTTGACGGTGGGTGGGGTCAGGGAAAAGTCTCCACTGCCCCCAAAACCAGGGCCCCTCTGTGGGGAGACCGCAGCTGACAGAACCTCCGACAATGTCAGAGTGACAGTGGTGCTTTCCTGCCCTCAGGCGAGTGACAGTTTTCCTCCTGGTCCTCACTCGGAGGCGATCCGTTAGAACCAGGCCTGGCGTTTCCCGCCCTTCAAAGCAGGGAGAAATGGCTCCCCTCCGAGCTCCCCAAGCTCCCAGCCCGCTGGTGGTGAGGAGGCAGGGGCTTTCAAAGTGGGTACGAGTTCAGAGTTTCAAGATGGGCTGGACTTCTAGTAACTTTTAATAACTCAAAGTGACCATAACGTTTTGGAACTGACTCAGAAGTTTCCCAGGAGAATAGAGTTAGAAAGTCAACAGACTATAGTTAAGGGCAGTGAATAGAGAAAAAATAGAACACCTCTGATTTGACATCTCTGCCTTGTACCACCCTGAGCTCCAAACCCAGGTTCCTGAGTCTTTCGGGTATTTAGCATCCACAGTTTTGGCCATCTGTCAGCCAGCCGCGGCTTTCATGATCTGCAGAAATTTTCAGTTTGGCTCTGGGATGGGTTTGAGGCCCTGACTTGCTGCAGAGACCGGAGAGTGAGCCCGCCCTTCTCCACTCTGCTTGGTCAGACCCTTTTCGGGTACACACTGCTGTGCTGTTTTCCTGTAAAATGCTGACATTTGAGAAGAAAACTAAGCGCTCATTCAGGTAACAGCAGAGCAATGAAACTGGAGACATCTAAGAATGCCAGAAATTGGCTCTGAATTCAAAGCAGAGATTCGGGAGAAGGTGGAGGAGGTGGGAGAGGGGTCTGTCGATGGTGGCCTCAGTGGACACAGTGCACTTGTTGGCTGGAGGCTGGAGGTCAAGACCAAGGGCTGTTTGGCAGCGTCTCTTCTTCTCAGGGCAGTGGACCTTCCATTCACTGGACCCAGCTTTCAGTGTGGTCGCTGCTGCAGATATCCGAAAAGGTTGTGGTGCTGGCTTTACCCCAGGATATGGATTCAACACCAATGGAAGGAGACTTTTTGGCTTTGGAAGTTCGTTGGAACCATAAGAACTGCCTCACAAAGGTGTGGCCTTTCTGTCATGTGAATCACGAAGGCCCAGTGTTTTTAGAGCTGTGAGAGATCTGTGTTATGATCCACGTCTCCTTACCCCGTGTTTCTAGTGCTAAACCTGTAGGTGAGAAGCTCCAGATGCGGCCAATAGTGTTGGGATATAAAGGTAAGCCCTTCGAGAAGGTTAATTATAAAGTCAGTGCATAAGGGACCAGAACGGAAATCTGTAAAGTTGTTGTTGCCTTAACCACAATAAAATGATAGCTAAAATTTCTGAGTGCTTGGTATGTCCCAGACACTTTGCTAAGCCACCACCCATCCAGCCATCCAGCCATGTGTCTATTCATCATCTATCATCTCCTTCTCATCTTTTTAAATCCCCTGTGAGTGTGACATTGCTATGTCAATTTTACAGATAGGGAGTGGTTCCCAAGTCCACAGGTTTGATCCATACCCTGATTGAGAATATTCAAAGTCCAAAGATAACATGGGCTTCTAGAGCTGGAGCTAATTGGTTCGGGGAGTCTGGAACAGGAGAGACCCAGAAGTGGCATCTCAGAGAGCAGGGATCGCCCAGCCCAGGCATTATTCCAAGGAGAAGGACGCTTGCCTAAGTGTCCTCAAGCTTTATGATATCCTCCTTGTGCTAGCCCTTTCATGGGGGAGGGTGTCAGCGGCGAACTGCTCTTTCCTCTTGCTTCACTGGGCATCAATTTGGGACTGTAAATCCATCTCATTTGTATCTTAGCTGAAACTAGGTTAAGAAAATACAATCTTGGAGTCCCCTTGTGGCTCAGCAGGTAATGGCCCTGATGTTGTCTCCGTGAGGATCTGGGTTTGATCTCTGGCCTCTCTCAGTGGATTAAGGATCTGGTGTTGCCAAAAGCTGCAGTGTAGGTTGCAGATGCAGCTCAGATCCTGTGTTGCTGAGGTTGTGGTGTAGGCCAGCAGCTTCAGCTCCAATTTGACCTCTGGGCTGGGAACTTCTATATACCGCAGGCAGGCTGTAAAAAGAAAAAGGAGAAAAAAGAGAATATAGTCTGTGATGTGTACGTAAGTGAGACCGTGAATACTTGTGTGCAGTATGTCCTATAATGATGCAGATGATTACATATGGCACACATCTAATAGTATGTAATTTCTGTATGTTATATTTAGTATCTGTATCTTTTTAATGTTTTGTGTGCATACACGTACACACAGTGTTTTAGATCAGCTGAGGCCCTGGAGGGCTCGACAGGGCCAAGCTCTGTCTCTGTACTGGCCACTAGTATTTGTTGAGTCCTTGCCTTGCATCGCATTCCTCCAGGATCTGGTACAGCCAACGTTTACACTCAACTCTGACCGCTTTCAAAGTTGGGGCCCCTCCAAGTGAGAGTTGCTGTATTTCCTTCCCTTTCTTTCAAATCTGATCTCTGAGCCTCAAATAGACTGATGCTCGCTTGAATTTAGCCACAACCAAGAAAAGCAGCCGGAACTAGAGGCGAGGGGGCCGGAGCCCTGTCCTCTTTCTGGGGCCTTTCTTGTGTCCAGGAACCAAGGAGCAGCTGTCCCGGCCCCGCTCCTGGGGCTCTGAGCCGGGCTGATGGGAGCCGAGGGGTCTGCGTCCTGAGGTGTGAGTACATCCACGGAGAGAAGTCTCGGCTGTGGAGGGGCGAGTCCACTTCTCTCAGAGCCTCGCAGAGGCTTCGGAGCCTCTGCCCAGGAGGGCGTGTGCGTCCCTCTCGCTGAGCCGGGCTTCCTGTGGCACCAGCAGGAGAGACGACCGAGCCAGGGTGGATCTCAGGTTGGGAGCCGTGGCTTCAGGCCCTGACTTTGAGCGAGAGCACAATCCCAGAGGTAGGGAGAGATTCTTTCAGGAAATGTTATCAAGCAAATCTTCCCTTTTTTTGTTGGTTTTTTTTTTTCTATTTGTTTTAGTTTTTGTTATTGTGAAGGGCAGCCTCTTCTTTTTTAGAACCTAGAACCATGTCTTCAGAGTAGGTGCTTGGGACATAACAGTAATTAGTTTTGTTTCTCCAGCAGAAGCAGCAGATTCATGTGGCTGAGTAGTTTTTCCTTTCCTTGCAAACCCCTCCTCCCTCAGAAGGCGCACCCAGTGGCGAGCAGGGGTCCCAGAGGGTGGGGGAGCCACACCTGACCCCACCCCAGGAGGATGGCAGCGGAGTTGATGTTGCCTCTGGCTCATCCCACATATATTTAAAGTTGAACGTTTTCGGAAAATGGTACCTGCATTTTGCCAGCCCAGGACTGCTTCTTGCTTTGGGTGGGTATTCCCTTTTCTTTCACACAAGAGAGCTCCATCCATCACTGCCCTTCCTTGTCCAAGTTCATTAACCTGAGCTTGTGTTCATCTGTGGCAGCTTAATAACCTTTATTTGTGGAATCCCTCAAAGAAAGCCTCGGTTATAAATCCCACATCACAGAAATGAAGGCATAAATGCCAATCTGTGTCACTGCATAATATTTATTATTTTAATTAAAGAAAATGGATAGTGACATTTATTAGGTCACAAGTTACTTGTTAATGGCAACGAATGACAAAAAAATTACTGATTTGATGAGCAAATCTTGGAACGTTCCTCAATGATGATTCTGTTAGGCTTTCCCTGTGAGTGGTGCTAACAGTGCAGCGGGCACATTTTTGGAAGTAAATGCTTATTTTTGGTGAGACATACTTCCCGGAGGGAGAACATTGGCTTCGTGGAGAAAGAGAGTCAGAACGGACTAGTGAATTGCTTTTCCCCCAGCTCTTTATGGGGTATAGTTTGGCTTTCTGAAATAATGACGTGTCCGTGTGTATGTGTGTGTGTAGGTTAACTCCAAAGCAGAATAAACATGGTTTCCAGGAACACGGATGTTCATTACAATTGTGATCCATATACAAGCACCTCTACTGAGTCACTGATGCAGAGTGGTAAATAAGTTAACAAAGAGTGATGTATAATAAAAGTGTCCAAAGGCTGGGGACTTACAAAGTCTTGAAACATACATTATTTCACTTAATGCTCGTACTACTGCCATGAGGAACACCCTTTCATATCTCCGTCTGTTTACTTATTCACTCAGTCAGCATACATTATCGGGATTCCTTATTTTAGGGAAAAGTTTATGGATGAGAAAACAAACACAGTAACTTGCACATGGTGCCACAGCCCCTAAATGGCAGTGCTGGCATGTTAAACCTTCCTCGTGTGACCTCACAACCTGGGATCTCGTCAGTGTCCCAGACTGTCCCCGAAACAGTGTCTTCTACCCGGGGGGCCTTTGGCTACCGCAGTGAAGTTCAAGGTCTGGGGCTCTGACGAGTTCACTGCTGGTGCAGTTATTTTAAGTTTGTCGGGATAGCTGTAAATGTATGGTTCCCAGGGCTTTTACTCCTTTGATTTTTACGTGGCTTGTTTCCTGAGTGAACAGGCCCAAGTACAGTGCTGCAGACTACGGCAGACTGATTTCTTTAACAAAAATCATTAGCTGGTTTACACTCATAACTGCTCACGGGCTTAATTTTGCCATATTTTAATTTTATTTATTTTATTGCTGGTTTTATCTACATCCTCCTATTGGAATAGAGGGACTGTGTTGTTTTCAGTTCAGTATGCTGGTAAAATTTTACCCCTTTAGTCCAGTGACACCAAGAAGAATTTTGTTTGAACGCTAGAATGCGGTCCACATTTACAGGGTGGGCTCGAAGGCAGACCCCCACAAGGGAAGGGACAGAAATGAATGTTTATTGAATAGGCATTTGGTGTTAGCCATTGTCTGAGGCACTGTCCACGTTTTATAGCATTTCATCTCTTAAGATATGCTCGCTTATGTTCCCTCTTTACAAGTGAGGGAACCGAGGCTCCCTCTGTGCAGTCCAGAGCTGCAGTCCAGAGCTACTAGATCCAGACGTTTTATCATATACTAAGCCTAGTGTTAAGGAGTTTTCATTTTGCTTAAGTCTAAGTTGTCCTTTTTTTATATATAATTATTATTTTCATTGTCCTATCTACCCCAAGGTTGCCAAGCTGATTTCCTTTGTTTTCTTCTAGTAGTTTTGTCATTTGGTTTTTACCTTAACTCCATGACTCGTTTAGAATTGATTTTCACGTGTGGGTTGAAGTAGAGGTTGAGTTTCATTTTTTGCCGTAAGGACGTCAAATTGTTCCAGCACCATTTGTCGAAAGGTTCCTTTCCCCGTTGAAATGTGTTGGTAACTTTGTGAAAAATCCAATTACCGTATATTTGTAAGTCTATCTATCTCTGGATTTTATTCTATTCCATTGATTTCCATTTATCTGCATGTCCATCCCAGGCCAATACTGATCTGTGCCTTTACATGTCCATGTGCATTTCAGGATTAGATTGTCTGTGTCTGAGTATAACACCTGCTGGGGTTTTGACTGGTGCTATATTAAATATACAGATCACTTTGAAGGAGAACTGATATCCTAAAAATAATGAGTTTTCAAATCCATGAACAAATCTCCCCATTTATTAGGAACTTCCTTAGTGTCTGTCAGCGATGTTTCATAGTTTTCAGGGTCTGAATCTTGCCTATATGTTAAATTTACCCTTAAATATTTTTGGTGCTGTTGTAAATGGTATAATTTAAAACTTTTATTTTATAATTGTTCATTACTGGTACATCGAAATAGATTTTTGTATATTTACCTTGTGTCCTGTCATCTTGCTAATTCACTTACTCATTCTAGAACTTGTTTTACAGATTCCTTAAGATTTTCTACTAGACGGAACTATGTTATCTGGAAATAAAAATGTTCTTACTTCTTTCTTCTGAATTTGTATGCCTTTTACATCTTATTTCTGCCTTATTTGCTCTGGTTAGGATTTTCTGTTAAATGTTAAAGGTAGTGAGAGCAGAAATCCTTACTTTATTCCTCATCTTATGGCAAAATGTCATTTTCTATTAAGTATGACGTGAATTGTGGTTTTTAAAAAAATCGATACTTTTTATCAGATTAAGAGATTTCTGTTTCTCAGTTTACTGGGAGTTTTTTTTAAATTATGAATGGGAGTTGAATTTTGAATTTTGTCACAAGCTTTTCTGAATCCATGGAGATAACTGACCATAGCCTATTTTCCTTTTAATTGTTGATGTCAATTACGTTGATTGATTTTCTAATTTTGAACCAATCTTACATTTTAGTAATAAAGACTATTTGGTTATGATATATTATCTTATAATAAATTGCTAATTTATTGTAAGTATTTTGGCTAAGGTATATATATATATATATATATATATGTATATAATTTATTGGAAGATTTTGTCTAAGGTATGCATATATATATATATATATATATATATATATATATATATACTGAAATTTTTTTCCTCCCTCCTCTCTCTTTCCTTCTCTCTTTCCCTTTCTTTCTTTCTTTCCCCTTCCTTCCTTCCTTCCTTCCATTCTTGTTTCAGAGCTTGGTTGGCTTCATAAGATGAGTTGGCAACTATCCCCTCCTGCTCTATTTCCTGTATTTCCTAAAAGAGTTTGTGTAAGATTGATAATATTTATTCCTTAAACAGATGATGGAATTTATCTCTGAGATCCCAGAGGCCTGGGGTATTCTCTGTAGAAAATTCCACAAGGAAACTTTAAAATTATGAATTCATTTTTTTAATCAGACATAGCACTGTTCAAATTTTCCATTACTTCTTGTGAGGTGCTAGTGATTTGTATCTTTCAAAGAAAGACAGATGAAGGAACTTCATCTATGATAAATTTATTGTGATATATTTTTTGTGATAGTCCCTTATAATCATTTTAATGTCTGTAATGATATATTCTTTCATTATTGATATTAATAATTCATGTTTCTCTTTTTGCTATTAATCAGATTTGCTAATAGCACTCAATTTTAAAAATGTTTTTAAAGAATCTACTTTTGATTTTGTTGATTTTTCACTATTGTGTGATTTTTATTTCATTAATGTCCCCTTCACTGGTGTCTTCTTTTAGTTACTTGATTTAAATTTGCTCTCCCTTTTCTAGCTTCTTCCTAGTATTGGCCCATTGATTTTAGACTGAGTTCTTTTCTAATATAAAATTTTAAGGCTATAAATTTCCCTGTAAGTACTGCTTTAAGGGCATCAATTGGTTTTTTCATTTAATTTCAGATAAAATTATTTTCTCATTTCTCTAGTATCTTTTTCTTTGACCCATGGATTATTTAGAAGCATGTTGTATATTTTAATAAACATTTGGGTATTTTATAGTTATTTTTTCCTATCAGTTTCTTATTTAATCCCACTGTTTCACGTTGACTTCTTTTAGTGCTTTTCTGATACCTTAATGCTCTTTGTCATTTAAGTCCTGATAGTGAATCGATACAGTAAATAATGCTGCAGTATCTATCTTTTGTGTCTGCACATGTATTCTTGTCTTCACTCTTTGCTTCAGACATATTACCAGAAGGGTCTATAACTCTTAAAATAGCTTTTGCCTTTTAATATTTTTGCCTAGCTGTCTTTTGCGTGTCTGCCACTCTTGCTTCATCTCTGTGACTAAGATTCCTGTTTCCCTGGAGTTTTCCTCCAGATTCCCATCTGCATGGAATGCAAAGCCCACGGGGCCTACTGAAGTTATATAGTTTGGCTGCTTTGAGGAACAACCTAAGTTTTAGAAACCTTCTGGATTCACAGAAGATTATCAGCCTCTCCCATTTCCTCTCTCCAAATACACTTTGACTTTCAAACGTGAGGGCTCTAGGAGTAATTGCTACTCAAAAATTCGGACCACTTTCTTTGAGAGGAAGAATTTCAGTCTTTAAAAAAGTCCACGTCCCCATAGAGGGGGTCTTAAAGATTTTTTCCTTGGCACACTTGATTTCTTCGTATCTACCTTGGATTTCTGAGCAATCAAGAGGCTCACAGGCGGCTCATAGACTGTAACATTTCCTTTGTTTCTGAACACCTTACTTAGAATGCCAGACCCACCTAGAGTCCTAAATCAGGCCATAGAATTGCTTCCGTTTCAGCTTCTTCATAGCAGAGTGGAATCTGCAGATATCTGAGAACCCACATCCTCCCCCAAGTCTGTCTCTAACCAGGTCATTACGTTTGTAGTAAACATATCAACCCACCTCTTTGCTAAGGCTAAGTATTGGTCTGTGGTGCAGATGTAACTGTGCTGGGATTGATAATGATGACAAACAAGGCTCCAAAATGTATGCCTAGTTTGCGTGGACTTCTTCAGATTGTGGTGTAAATAAGGGTTCATTAACCACAATAACTCACACATAGTAACAACCTCCATATTGAAGCATAAATCAGCTTTTGAATACATGTGACTCACATATAGTAACTACTTCATCGTGTTGATTCCCACTGCTCTGTCTACTAGATGAACCTGAACCTGTTGCCACTACAGCCAGCCCAGATTTGAAAAGAGGAGAATTGAGCTTTCCTTCTCAGTGGGAGGAACGCAAATACTGCCATGTAATTTTCTAAAAAATGAGAAAAAAAAAACTATTGTATCAGTCTGGGATTATTCAGGAAAACAGAGCCACTCATATACTATGGGGAAAAAGAAGTTTGCTCTGTGAGTCTGGCTTCCATGAATGTGGGAGAACTCTAGGTGTGATGCTTTGGAAGCCAGAAGATCAGAGACACAGTCGCTGATGACTGGGGCTTGACACACTGGGGCAGATGAGGGCTCACAGCCCCTGGAGAAAAGGGGGCCACTGCATCTATTACCATCCTGCACATGGGTGCTCACGGAGAGGTCTGCTGAGCTGCCACATCTGCCTGTCCCAGTGTCCCCAAACAGTGACTTCCACTTCATTGCCACCTTCTAAATTTCATGTGAGTTCCTGTCTCTGGAAAACTCTAACCTGAACCCATATGAGAAAGGAATTCTCCGCCACTGAAGGGAGAGATGACGGGGTCGTCTTGACAACAGGCATTCCAGCACAGACTCTCTTCCTTTGTACCCTCACAACATCTGACACGTGCTCGGCACTGACCAGGAGTTCTGGAAGTACTGCTGCTCACCCCATGTCAACACTTATGGGTCCTCTTTGGAGACCTTGTGCTGTGCTGTGATGGGAAACTCTAAAATCAGGAAAACTATGCAGACCATAATGACCTGCTTAAACCCTCCGTCCAGAGACAGACAGACCCTAGGACAGACAGAGTCTGTGTGTGATATGACGTGCTGGCAAGGTGCTTCTGCACTGAATATTAGCCCTCTGTGGAGTTTGGGAGTGTGTTAGCCATGTTCCTCCTCATTCTAGGAGGAGAGGTTCAGTTGGTTTAACTTCTATCCTTTTAAAATGCAAATACCCTCGAAACTGTGATCTGGTCTGTGACTTGAGTGTAAATTCATCTCATTGACATTGCTTGCTGCCTTAAAAAGCCTCTTGTGAGCAGAGTTAGTGCTAGCCAGGGTCTGATGAATCTAAAGAAAGCCTCACTGGGTGTCCTGTGAAAGTGTCGACCTTCGTGTAATAGGGCCTCAGACCAGAAGCTGCATCGGATGAGTAGGGGTATCAGACTTGGGGTCCATGGGCAGTGAAAGGGTGTTGCACAGGCACCCAGGAACTAGAGACAGTAGGGAGAAAGCTCCAGGAAGAGAGGGGGGAACAGAAAGTGCCCATGTCACTGAAGAATGACATTTTTCTTGAAAACTTGTCCCACGTTGTCCATGCATATTCCAAAAAGAGTCTACACATCGCTGGAGAATGAATTTCAAACTCTTAGATCCATCTGATATCTTGAGTTGAACTAAGACGGTAGACAGACTGCTACATGGCATGGCATTTTTGGTGATCTCCTGGCACATTATGGAATGAGGTAGAGGGACATCTAGTGTTGGGCTTGGGTGACTCAGACCCCACCTGGCTGGGTAGACTCAGCCGTCTACCACTCCAGCCCTGGTCAACACACTGTAACTTACTTCCAGAAAGGGAGAGCTAGAATGACGATAAACTCTGTATCTCCTCTTCTCTGAAGAGGACCTGAAAGCCTGGCAGTTTGCCTTGCACAGCAGAAGCCACATAGCGATGATGCCTGAGCAGGCTGGAGCTGCCTGTCTTGTGTAAGAGGACAGCTGCCAGGGACACATTTTCCTCCCCCAGAGGATATCACCAGCCAGCCAGCCTCACTTCACTTGTCTCTCCATTGATTTGATCAAAACCTTTCGTTGTTGATTGATATAGCATTTCAGTCCTTACCCTGTAGAATCAAGTTCTCCTTTACTTACTTGCACCTGTCCAAACAAGTAATGGCAGAGTTCCTTCTTGTGTTTTTTAGCAGATAAGGAGCACTAGCTGTCATCATCATGATCTTAATAGCCATTATCACCATCGTGATGGTCAGTATCTTTGAGAACTATGCCCGAGGACCTTCTAAGTGCCTAACATGTGTTATCTAATTTAATTCTCAAAAGAGTCCCAAGGGTTTAAAACTGTTATTATACGGTTAACTTACTTTCTAAGGGTCATACCTCAAATGCAAATCCTCGGTTAAAATTCAGAGGTAAAGACTGCTTAGGTCTTGTTTTGTGCCTGACAAAGCTTAGGAAGCTTCTCAAACCTAAATGATCTCAGTAACCATGGGAAAGTTAACAGTTTCCTTACTTTTCTGTTGCTTTTGAAGAATTTAGAGATACCAGCCTTCTTCTTATGACTCATATTTCATTTTCAGTCCTTAAAAGAAAAATACACCAAATTTTTCTTTTTAAACTTTTTCAGTTTTTCTTTGATTTTACTCTCATTTTATTTTCATCAATATAGATGCTTCTACGCATGCTTCTATGTATGTATGTATGTTTCTAAGAGTGATAGAAAAAATACATATTTGGTCTTGTCCACGGCATATGGAAGTTCCTGGTCCAGAGATGGTGCCTGTGCCACAGCAGTGACCCAAGGTGCTGCAGTGACAATGCTGGATCTTTAACCTGCCGTGCCATAGGAGAACTCCAAATAATTCTTATTAAATTTTAGTGCATCTTCACATCCAGCTCCAAGATCTTCAGCAGAAATTTGTTTTTCAAGACTTTCATAATAGCCTAGACTAGATTAGAGACATGTTCACAGATCTGTAATTCTCTTACATGGAAGGATTTTAGGCTAAAAAGGGTAGGTCAGGGGAGTTCCCACTGTGGTGCAGTGGGTTAATGATCTGGCTCTGCCGCACCTATGGCGTAGGTTGCAGCTGCAGCTCAGATTTGATTCCTGGCCCAAGTATTACCATATACTGTGGGTGTGGCCGGCAGTGCACTGTGGGGCACAGTGAAGGGCAGGGATGAAAAGTTAAGGTGGACAGCAGAACTGCAGACAAAAGCTTAGTGAGACAGAAGAAGGCTTTGTGAAACAGCCTTGGGGAAAAGGAAAATAGAGGTAAAAGTATATATACTCTTTGTGTTTTCAGTGGAGCTCCCACATCTGAAAACACAGAGAAGTTGCAACATGAGTTGAGTGAAGTGATAGAGCCTGGACTACTAGAGAGGAGGCTAAGTTTATATGGTTAATTCAGGTCTTGAGAAATACGTTCATGGAAATACGAGGAAAGGCTGAGCAGGTTAATAATGTTCCCATTTAAAACATCCATAGCACCTCAGTGGGACAGCCTGAGACCCAGGATAGAATATTCCTTTGTTTCTTTCACCTCAAGGCTCTGCTCCATACCAGAAAACCAGCATTCAGTCCTTGGGCACTGCCTGCTTTGTGTTTTGATTCCAACTCTTTACCGCTCAATCTCTTTGTAATTAAAGAAACAGAACAACTCAGGACCAGCTAGTCTAGCAGGTTCAGAGAAAGGCTGTCTCACTGAGACACGGTGTTGAAGATTCCAACTCTTAATATTTTCCCATTTTCATCCTTTATGGACCATTTTTAAATTTTTTCTTATTTTAAAACAGAGGTATAGTTGATGTACAGTGTTTCAAGTGTATAGCAAAGTGATTTATTTGTATGTGTGTGTGTGTGTCCTTTTTCAGACTCTTTGCCATTATATGTTATTACAAGATATTGAATATAGTGCTATACAGTACATCCTTGTTATTTATCTGTTTGATATATGGAAGCGTATATCTCTTAATCCCAAATTCCCAGTTTATCCCTTCCATGCACCTTTTCCACTTTGTGTGACCATAAGTTTGTTTTCTGTGTGTGGGGGGCTATTTCTGTTTTGTAAATCAGTTCATTTGTATCATTGTTTTAAGAGTCTACATATAAGTGATTTCTTATGATACTTGTCTTTCCTGTCTGACTTACTTTACTTAATATGATAATCTCTGGGTCCATCTATGTTGTTGCAAATAATGTTCATTATTTGTGGGTCCATCTATGTTGTTGCAAATAATGTTCATTATTTTTTGTGGCTGAGTATTATTTCATTGTATATGTATATACCACATCTTCTTCATCCATTCCTCTGTTGATGGGCGTTTAGGTTGCTTATCATGTCTTAGCTATTGTAAATGGTGCTGCCATGAACATTGGGGTACACGTATCTTTTCAAATTAGCATTTTCTCTGGATATATGCCCAGGAGTGGAATTGTAGGATCATATAGTAATTCTGTTTTTATTTTTTAAAGAAACCTCCATACTGTTTTCCACTGTGGCTGCACCAATTTACATTCCTACCAACAGTGTAGGAGGTTTCTCTTTTCTCATCATGGACCAATTTTTTTCCCCTGGTGATTTTCTTTCTTTAGTGGCTTAGTTTTCATACTCCCTTCTTATAAGGAATAGTTCGTGACTAAGTCAATTACATCATTCCAGGGACTGAATATCTGTGTTTTCTCAAAATTCATATGTTGGATCCTAATGTGATGGCCTAAGGTGATAGTATTTGAAGGTGGGGACTCTGGGAGGTAATCAGGTCACAAGGGTGCTGCTCTCGTGATGGGGTTAGTGCCCTTAAAAGAAGCGAGTGAGAGCTTGCTTCCATGTGCTTGCTCTCTTTCTGCCATGTGAGGGTGAAACAGGAAGACAACCATCTATAAACCAGATAAACTGGAAGGAGGACTCTCACTGGGAAACAAATAGGCTGGCACCTTGATCCTGGACTTCCAAGCTTCAGAACTGTGAGAAATAAGTATCTGTTTATCATCATAGCCCAAAGAGATTGATACACATTGTTGTGACAGAAACTTTTTAAATCCTTGGGGGAACAACAACAAAAAAAAACTTTCAAATCAATTAATCAAGAATAACATAAAGTGGGAGTTCCCATTGTGGCTCAGTGGTTAACGAATCTGACTAGGAACCATGAGGTTGCGAGTTCGATCCCTGGCCTTGCTCAGTGGGTTAAGGATCCGGCGTTGCTGTGAGCTGTGGTGTAGGTCGCAGACGTGGCTTGGATCCTGAGTTGCTGTGGCTCTGGTTTAGGCCGGCAGCTACAGCTCCTGTTAGACCCCTAGTCTGGGAACCTCCATATGCCGTGAGAATAGCCCTAGAAAAAGGCAAAAAGACAAAAAAAAATAAATAATATAATATGGAACTAGTACAAGCTTTGAAGTCATACAGAGTTGGGCTTGCTGTGTGAAAACCTAGTGCCTATGTGACTTTGGACAGATGGCTTGATTTCCTTGAATATCAGTTTCCTAATCTGAAAGGTGGAGGTATTATTTCTGAAAAATTCAGATACATGAAGTATGTAAACTCCTTAACACTAGGCTTAGTATATGATAAAACCTCAGTAAGAAGTAGCTATTATTAATACTCAGACTAATGATTAACATTTTACCTGCCAACACCAGCTGTTGGTGTGGAGCAACTGGAATGCTCATACATAAAAAGTGTGTAAATTGGTAAAACCACTGTGGAAAACTTTTCTGAGGGAATCTGCTAAAGCTGAACAAAGCAGAACCCCTGACCAGTAATTCTGCCCCAGGTGTGTACCCAACAGAAGTGCATACATGTGTGACCCAAAAGCCATGAGCAAGGAATGATCATAGAAGCACAGAGCATATAGGACCAGACCCCCGAAGAGCTCAAACGACTGTGGTTGGTAGATCCAGCAATGAGAAAAGGGAACCACTGCTGCAAAGAGCCATTTGGATGCCTCGCACAAGTGTAACGTAAGTGAAAGAAGCCAGACACAAAGGAGCACGTATGGTAAGATTCCGTGTATGTAAAGTCAAGGCGGTCAAACCTAATCGATGTGGTAGAAGCCAGGCAAGTGGTTACCCTTGAGGACTACATGGCTGGTGACTGGGGTAGCAGGAGGGTCCCGAGGTGGGTTACGTTCTGCTTGTTCTTAATCATTTTTTGATCTGGTTACAAAATTATAGGCACTTTGTCAAAATTCCTTGAGATACATTTATGAGCTGTGCACTTTTCTGTGTATTTTTATAGTTTATACGAAATGTTGAAAGCTGAAGTTTCATTTCTCTGTGCTGTTGCCGGCTGTCTCTTGAGGAATTCGCTTTGACTCTCTTAACTTTGCGACCCCGGCTCCAGCCAGCGCCTCTCACTGCGAAGGCAGGTCCCAGTGCTTGAGAATCCTCTGCTGTCAGCTTTCTGCCACCCTCCCGGGTCCTCTCGGAGACAGCTCTGTAAAATCAGACTTGACTCTCCCGTACAACAAACTCTTCCCTGAGCCGGGAGGAGATGGCAGCCCTGCCCCTCAGGCACGATGCCCTGCCAGCGCCTCAGAGCGCTTGGTTGACTGAACTCTGCATCTTGCCGAGCTTGCAAAGTCCAGGATCCTGCTTAGATCTGAGCCCCTGGAGGGAGGTGGGGGGAGGCCCCGGTGGAAGTGCTCACATTCTGAACCAGAGAGCTAAAGGGCTTTTAACTGCATGCTTGGGTACAAGTTCATTCGTGGATCCTGCTGTAACCCGCACTGGTGGGTGAGAGAGAGCTCTTGTCCTTAAAAAGGAGACTGGTTCGCTTTAAAGGAAGGAAGTCCACTTGCAGCACCAGCAGAGTTGGTGGAAACTTCTTTCGCCTCAGTCTCCCCCATTCCCTTCCCATACAAAGACCTCTGTCTTCCAAACAAAACACTTGGGCACTTGGCATGTACCAGACTTGGCATGACGCTTATTATTTCAAATTTGACCTTCAAGACAGCTTAGCAATTAAGACGACATTAGTTCATCTTCCGTATGAGGAGACTGAGTCTCAGAGAGCTTACGTAAGTTGCCCAGGGACACAGGACTGTTAAGTAAGGAAGGGATAGCTGATCTTTAGGGTACCCGTGTGGTGGCCACAGCTGACAGTCACCAAGCAAAGTACAGTGAATTTCATAGCTGAAGAACTGATGAGACTCAGGCCAGGATTGTCTCCGAAAAAGGTAAAGAGTGAATCTCTAGGTGAGGAGAGCTCAGCCAGCAGGAGAGGAAGAAACCAAGAGAAGGCAGCATTGACGTGTACGCCACCCCTTTTTTTAATGTTTGCAGGTTTTGTTATTTGGTCCTGTTGCGATTTCGTGGTTTAGGGGCTGGCCTTGGATTCCTGGCCAGGTTGCAAGCTTCTGGGTTGAGCATACACTCTTATAGGTCTCCCGTTCTTACAGGGTCTCTGCGCTAGTGTCGTGCACATCACGAGGCCCAGTGTGCCTCTGGCAGTCAGAGTAGGTCATTACCACGTCTTAATGGCCATGGGGACATGCCTAGTACCTGGCCCTTGGTCGCTCCCTGGCACTTCTGATGGGCCCAGTAAGTGAAGCCCTTCAGGACATGGTGGCTTTTCTTTTGTCAGCCTGGTGGGTCACTGCCACTGCCACTCTGTCCATCCACTGCCTCAATCACTGATCATCAGTTACCTTGGTCCTTCAAAGTCTGTTGATTAAAGACCAACCACAAGAGTGGCCCAAGCCACTAAAGTTGCAGTGCCACAGCTCAGGGCTCAGTGCCAAGTCCCTGGGCACCTCTGCTTGCCCAATTAAGCCCCTGCTTCACCCTGACTGCGCTTGCACATACTCCTCTCTCCCTCCACCTGTTATTGAGCATTAAAGGCAAACTCAGTTCTATGCAGATAAGTAGAGTTTAGTGGTAATGTGCCATCTGACCTTTGAAGTGACAGGATGACATTAATTTTTAGGGATTCTACCTTCTCAGGCTGTCACTGCTGAGCATGTAACCTGATGAGAAGTGGAAGTCTCTGCATTTTGAGGACGTACTTACAGTTTAACATGCTGTTTCAAATGTAAGGAGGCTCTCTCTTTAATTTTTTTTTCACCAGCTTGACAGTTTTTCAAACATATTCACTGTCAGCCCTAACAACCTGTCAACAAATGCCATTATGTGAAAATTGCCAAGACTCGCTTGAGGACTGTGAAAAGTGACAGACATGCCACACGGATAAGTTTCTCAAAAACCCAGGGCTGAAACTTTTGAAAGACTACTCTGGCCCTTCCAAGGAAAAAAAAATGAACAGTCAGATCTCCAGGAAAAAAAAAAAAAAAAAACCATACACTTGTCATATCAGATATCTGTTTCTTTCCCAGGCAAATGAAGGTGTATGTGAAAGAATAAAACATACAGAGGACAATAGCTGCGGAGATCCGAGGCTATGCCGTGTCTCCACTGTTATCAGTGATTCCGAGGAAGGAACAGAAAATCATTTTTTTTCCTGCACTAGAGAATTTAAGGGGAGATTGCCTTCCTTCGTAGGTTGAATGTCTCTGGGAATAGAAGTAGGGAAGAAAGAAAGTGAGATAAAGCCAAGTGGAGCCCATCGTGACGTATGAAAATGAGAACCTCTCCTAGCACGGAGTCAGGACGCTCACCATGATGGTAGAACATGGGCTCGGGGGGCGTGGTGGTGTTAGCACAGAGGGCCTTGGATTTGACCTCAGGAGACCTGGATTTGGATCCCAGCTCTGCTACTTAAGCGATGTCCGGTCTTGAGCTCTTTGAGGTGACTCCCCCTGGTTCCTAACCTGTGCCCTGGAAATGATAATACTCAGCCCACAGGGTCGTAGTGAGGGTTAAAGGAGTTAATGTATGAACGGGACTTCACTTAAAACATGGAGTTGAACCCTAGGTATCTATAAAGAAGAAACAGACTCACGGACATAGAGAACAGACTTGTGGTTGCCAAGAGGATGGGAGGAGGGGGGTGGGATGGACGGGGAGTTTGTGGTTAGTAGATGCAAACTATTTCATTTAGGACGGATGAGCAATAAGGTCCGTCTGTATAACACAGGGAGCTCTCTCCAGTCTCCTGGGACAGAACGTGAACGTGATGGAAGATAGTGTGAGAAAAAGAATGTGGGGTGTGTGTGTGTATGTGTGTATATATATATATATATATATATATATATATATGAAACTGGGTCACTGTGCTGTACAGCAGAAATTGACACAATATTGTAAGTCAACTGTACTCAAATTTAAAAAAAAAACCCTAAGACTCAAACTCACTTGTCAAGAGAACATCTCTGACCCCCAAGGGTCAAATTTTAGATGCAGTTTCTAATAGATTTCTACCTACCCAAGTTCAGCTCCAGTGCGTTGTTGTGTATCTTAGGTGACGTTTCAATACTAAACAACCCACCCGTAAGCAGTGGTCGTGAAAGTGGGAGGCAGGTGACAGAGGCGGGGGCGCTGTCCCCGACTGCATGTGTCTAGGCCCTCCTGTCCACCCGATGTCTGTCCTTATCTGATTGATCCAAGGGCCCTGCGGCTGCTAGGTTTTATTCTTACTGTTGTTTGGCCATTTTCCTCTGTTTGTTTTAAACTCTGGGGCTACTCTCTGCTTATCTCTTATATGTGATGCCCTGGAAACGAAGACCTCTCCACTGAAGCGGAATCGATGTGGGAGACCCGCAGCAGGACCAAGGGAGTAACTTTCCACAGCTCTCTGCAGCGACAGGGAGGGCTTGTCCCCAGGTCTTCAGTGTTCTGTTCTAAGGAGGCAGAGAAGGAGGACGTTTAAACATAATTGGGGTGACGCGTCCTAGGGACCCTGTCTAACAAGCAGAATGCCTTGTCTCCAGGTTTCCCAGCCACCCTCCCATTTTCAGATATGTCTGGGTTTCGTTGGTCATTTTTCCTGTTGTGATTGGGGTATCGTTTAGAAGAGACGGAGCTTTTCCCCTTCCTTATGAAAGATCTTTGGACTCCGAGTGTTGATGCCAAGTTTGTGGTTCAGAGGAGCATCTCTGGGGCTGCCCAGGAGGTGTTGGTCCAGCTGGGGTTTGGAATGCTGAGTGTGTGGCACCTGTCAAGGGCCCTCAGTATCCCATAAGAAAGCCCCAAGGACAAATACCTTCTGAACTGACTGGGTATAAAATCCACCTTCGTGGGGTCATGACCCCATACTTATGGTTCTCACTGGGACTGAAGGTGTGGGGTATGGCGATGGTGCAGGGAAAAATGGAGACGTGCCGGGGAAGGCACGGCTACGCTGGTCGTGGATTTAGACTGTGTAAAGGTTTGTAAAACTCCCGACTTTTGACCCTTGACATATAAGACAAATGATGTCTTCTTTAATACAACCCTACTTCTCTGAGCCTCTGTTTCTGCCAGCTGTGAATTGGGAAAAATGTCTGTGTCAGAGCCCTTGAGAAGACGAACTGAGACTGTGTGTAGGAGGATGGAGGACTCCTTCTGTGACTGCCTGCGGGGTCGGCTTTAGATGGGAGCCACTGCGGTCCTAGCCATTTGCTCTTAGAAACCATTTGCCTTGAGACAAGAGGTAGAATCTCAGACTTTCTCTGTTCTGCAGCAGTGAGGAAGTTGTTAATTGTGGTGATGATGATAATGAAGGTATCAATAATGACAGCCCTAGACCACTTATCCAGCTTTGACTTGATACAGTGCATTCTGTATGCATAGCATTTAGACCATGCAATTCATCATAACCTGATTAGTTTTAAATTTTTCTAAAGATGAGTAAACCGAGGTCTAATTGAGGTTAATAGCTTTCTCAAGTTCGTACATCTGCTAAATGGAAGAGTTAGTCCTGCTTTGTCTGAGTCCAGGACTAGAGACCAGCTCTCAAAGATCTGTGATTTTCACAAAGTTTGATGCTTGATTCCCAGTCCTTTATGCAGCCGTGGAGTTTTTCCAGTTTAAACTTCCCTGTCTTCTCTTTGCCACTGTGCCCCTGGGAGCTGGGCCTCCACCTTGATTTTGGCTGTAACTCCTAGTAACTCTGAGGGGCTTCTAGTACGCCTCCCCCAGCATGCTGAGATGAGACTGTATCCATCCAATTGTTTTAATGTCCTGGGTGTGGAGTGAGTCTACAAACATTTAACCTTTGCTTTCATTATAAGGCTCCGAGCAGACAGGGTGTGGAGAGAAGATAAACCAGGACACGGATGCCAAGAAAAGATGGATTAAAGATGACTTTAGGAGAGCACAGCATGTGGAGTAATAGAAAAATAATTACAAGTGCATTTGAAAAGTGGATGGATCTCTCTGTTTTAACTTTGAACGTTGGATAAATGTTGGCAGAGTACAGAGCGGAAGATGCGAGGGGAAGGGAGAAAAACAACCTGTGTTAGTGAAATTGTGCTACAACACCTCTTTTCTTCCGTTCCTTATCAAAGTAGTAATATTCCTGGATTTGTGGACTGCATCAGGGTTTTGTACTTATGATTGTTACATTTTATTTATTTTCTGGTCCTCCTGATACTCTTGGGTGGTTTGGAAGTTGAAGGGTATGACCTTGGGTTGCCCTTGTTTTGAGTCCTACTAACACCACTTACAGGTTTGCAATCTAGAAAAAGATAATTAATCCTTCTGATAATAATGACATATTCATACCTCATGGGGTTATTGTATGATGTAGATACATACACACATAGACACACACATAGATATGAAAGTAGTTAACTTAAATATGTATCATCCTGTATAGGGCTTGAAACTTGCTAGGTACTCCTTGGATGCTTTTGTAATAAAACTGTAACATGAACTTCTTTCATTCCACATCCTTCATTTAATACATGAGTATGCAGCGGCACAGAGAGTAGACCTGAGTCACCCATGGTCACTCAGCTCAGTCATGGCAGGGAGGGCCTGTGAGGACAGGGTCTCCTGATTCCCTCGGTGTCCGTTTGTGCTGGTTTTCCAGGGCATAAATAGCTGGAGAAATGTGATCTTCTGAATCTACTGATAAAGTCTCCAGAAAGGCCGTCCCAAACCATTCTCAGCAGGATCACGTGGTGTCCAGGAACGTTCCCATCACAGCCTGTCCTGACAGCCCTCTCTCCCAGCTCACTGGCAGCTGCCCCTCCAGTCACTGTGTTTTGGTGGCCTCGTGTCTGTTTTGCTCCCTCTGGGAATCACCCTCCCAAGGTGCCCTCAGTCACAAAGTCCCCAGACCACGCTGGTTGGCTCTCTGGGTTCTTACAGCCACCTTAGCTCTCTTGTTCACCTTGGTCCCTCTTTGTAGCCCGGTCTCTGTCCCCAAGTAATGGACCGTTGGCATCAGCAGCAGCTCCTCAACTTCCTTTCCTCAGTTTTGTTCTCAGACTGCATTCGTGACCTCAGGGTGACTTCCACCCCACCTGATACCTTTTCTAGGTGTTACACATGTCCTTGGGCCTATGATGAGCTTTGTGGGACCAGTCAGTGTCAGTCCGAGGAGGCCCTTTAGGTTTTCAGAGAAACGGACCCTTTTCCCGATGCTCAGATCGTGTGCCCTTGGCAGCTGTATCTCATGTTTCCGTGAGGCAGTTTATTCCTTGTTCTAAGAATCTTCCGCTGCTTATGTTCATCAGATTGGGCTCTGCGTTAGAATGTGTGCTTTGGGAGTGGAATCCATCAGATGTGTACACTGTACATCACATATTTATTATATGGCTATATTTCTAAACCTCTTCAGTGAGTCACTTGTCACTATGAAGCTGTACTGAGATTTTGACTTGCACACCGTGCTTAGTAAATGCCACTTCTCTTTAAAAATTTCAAAATGGGGGGTAAAGTAGAAAGAATCTGAAGAAGCTGTTAGGGGAATGAAGGGTCATGAGATCAGCTTTCCTCACTTCAGGAGTTTAATATAGAAATTAGAACACATTCTCTCTCTCTTGTTCACCCTCATCTTGTCTGCTCTCAGAGGGCGTTTGGTTCCTCTTCCTGGTTTTGGGTAAGTGGAATGGGGTCAACCTAATTATGGGTTTGGGGTGGGTATTAAATGTTGTCTGGTGACTGTTAATCAGACTTAATTTGGAAACTGGCCACCTGTGGAAGGATCATGGTAATGCTTGTAAACCCTTCAGAGCTGGCGTCTGAGCCCGTTGTAAAAAGGTTTATCCATCATGAATTCAGACGAGTGTTCTTACTAATGATTTTGTTCAGGGACGGCAAGTTTCTGAGCACCAGTTTAAATTTATCAGACAGAGATTAAACCCTGCCCATTATGCATCGCATTGTCCTGCTTTTCTCACCTCAGGAAAGGTAATGGTAGAAAGCAGTAGGACACCTAATATTTGGAACTTCTCTTCCTGAGATGGAAAACTGAGATGCGTGTTCCCTGGTTGTCACGAGCTTGGAAAACATCTTCTATAATGTCAGTGTGATCACGCTACTTACCGATTTAAAAGGTTGCCATATTGTCCCCGTGCCCGTGAAATAAGATGAGCAGCAGCAGCAAGGCTGGAAAACCCTATTCAGATACCCACAGTCCTTAGACTCAACTCTGTGCAGTTCCTCTGGACCTGCACCACGTTTTTAGGTATCTGTCTGAAGGTCTGGGGCTTGCTTTAACTAGATATGGTAACACATACAGACATGGAAATGACTGTCATTCTGGGAGAAGTCTAGCAATGCTGGAGTGAGTAAAAAGAAAAAAGATGGGAAAGTCAGTTTGAAGGACGTCAGTTTTTTCTTTTCTTTTCTAAGTAAGTATTCAAGAACTGGGAACTTCTTCATGGGGTGACATCTGAAGCTCAGGTGAAGTAACTTCAGCAGTGTTGAGGATTGGTGTGTGGACCTCACATTTCATATAATCACATGTGCGCACCCCACATTTAATAATTCAGTTGGGTACTTATTTACTCTTATATCTGAGTATCTTTGATGATAACACCCTTTCATCTCCTGGGATTGGTTTTCCTCCGATTCAGATTCAAAGAACATTTGTTGAACAATTACGCTTTCACACCTCCTTGGTGATGGTTGTCTTCAGTCTTCAAATAAGGGAACAAAAATTCAGAGAGGGTAAGTGACTTGCTTGAGGCCGTACAGCCAGAATCAAATCCCAGTTTGCTTGTTCTGAATTCTGACCCACTTCACCATTTAGCCAAGTATGGCTACGTATTCTGTCTCATTGACCTTTCTCTTGTCCTGGTGTGGGCTGCAGGGTGACTCTCCCAGTCAGCCATCAACAAAAATCTGGGGAGTTGTTCGGAACCCACAGGATCCCTGATGTCAACCAGGACTTGGGTAGAAAAGATGCACAGCCATCCCTCAGATTTCTTTATCCACTCATGACTTGGCTATTGGCTATTGGCTATTGGCTCTGTCTCCCATGACGTGCTGGGAGCTGGGGAAGCAGCACTGAACTGGCTCCATAACCTCATCTTGACGAGCTATTTTATGGGAGGAGGGGCACACGATAAATAAGCAAAGGAAGGAGAGCAGGTCCTTATGATCGTATGCTAAGGGCTTTGAATGCAATAGGAAGCTGAGAGAGCATTTCAGTGTGGCTGAGAACTCTGTTAAATGGGATGGATATGGAGAAGTGACAAGACCCGGAGGAGAAATGGTTTCTAGTTCTGGGCCAGTGTGGGGAAAAGCATTCCAGCTACAGGGAAGGGCATTAGAAAGGCACACAGGTCAGGACTTTTGTCTTGGGGAGTTTTGTCCTGTTAGCAAACCTGACGGAGAAGCCCAGGCAGGCGGTACCTATGCACAGCATCATCTGAGAGAGTCTACTGGCCAGAGAGTCGCCTAGTGACCAGGAAAACTTCTAGAAAGGTAGCTTATTGCCAACCACAAGATTTATGCTCCTGGAGCATTGGTGAGGCTGGCAAGTGCCAAGAATGCTGCATGTGTCTGAAAGCACTGAAAGCTGAGGTCAGCCCCGGAGCACAGAAGCCTATCTCCGTCTGCCTGGGGCGGTGGCAGACAGCATGAGTCCATCGTTTCCGCCGCACTGCCAGCAGTAAGTCGCAGCTGGTTATTGCTAAATTCTGGGATTTGCTTCTTGGAGAAAAATAATTAACCCTGGCAGGAGTTTGATTGCATTAATTCACAGAAAGAAATACCCAAATGATAAATCCGTAGTGGGAGAACTGCCCATATGTTACAGGTTGGCTTAACATGGTTGAGGCATTAAATAAAAGAAGTCTGGGAAACAGAAACCTTTATCAGCTTTATTAGCATTGAACTCTGTGGCCTCCACTGGGGCTGACACACTTAATTAAAGATGCTCTGGTCTAATTAGGTTGCACATCAAATATACAAATACAAGCTTTTAAAAAGCCCGGCAATTGGAATTTGGATTCCCTCCGGTGTGTGTATATACTTCATCCCTGCACCGGAACCTTCTCCATAGCGATAGGGAGTTCTGCCCCTTCTGGAAGGAGTTGGCTTGAGCTTCTCTGTGCTGAACTTCTCTGCATCCATAGGAAGCTGGAGAAAGCAGACTTTGATTTTCTTCTTCCTTTTTCTGAAGAAGAAGTTTGCATCATTACATCTATTGCTGTACCACAAATCACTCCCAAGCTTAGTCGCTCAAAGAACAAACATCAGTTATCTCACAGTTTGTGTGGGTCAAGAATCTGAGCCCAGCTCAGCTGAGTGCCCTGTTTCAGCTCTCAGCCAGGCCTGTGATCTCATCTGAAGGTTCAACTGGAGGAAGATCCATTTCCAAGTTCATTTGTGTGGTGGTTGGAGGATTCATTTCTCCGTGGGCCGTGGGCATGAGCATCTCTGTTCCTCATGGGCTCTTGGCTGCCACAGGAGAGTCTGAAGGGCAGCCCAGGGGGAGTGAGAGGGATGACCTGGGGCAGGGTTGTGGTCGCTGTCTTTGAGGCTGCTTACCACATATTCCTCTTTGGTTCTTCAGCCGTCAGATGAGGCAGCAGTAATAGCCACGTGAGGCGTTGTTGTGAAAATGAAATATAAAGTCCTATTTTATTATTATTATCATTATTATTGCTTTTTAGGACTGCACCCGTGGCATATGGAGGTTTCCAGGCTAGAGGCTGAACTGGAGCTTCTGCTGCCAGTCTACGCCACAGCCGCAGTCCCACGATGGCTGCTGTACAGTGTCTGAAACCAGCCATTTCATATATTCTATCTCATTTTCAGCTGTGCTTGGCTGTATAGAAAGTCCAGCAGTACTTACTTCAGTGCACAGAAAAGTGCAAATTTCCTTCATTAATTCAGTTAAAAATTATATGTAGTTAAATGCTTTGTACATCAATTCATATTGCCAGACAGTAAGACTGTCCAAGTAAATCTGGGACATATCCACTGAGGAAACCAGAAAAGGTTGACATTTGGGGTTTCTTACTCTTCACCGATTTTATCAAATTTTCTTTGACCTGTGACCACGTCTGTGGTCATAGGTGCTTGCTTTCTAGTCTTGAAACACAAAATGCTGAAGTCTGCTTATCAGGCCCAACCAGTTCTGGAGAAGGGAAGGCTGCAGAGGGCTTCTGTTATAAGCATCTCATCTCAAGGTAGAGAACAAAGTGTTTCCAAAATGAATATTTTTCCTACGGGAGCATTCCTAGGGCATCAGTAGCCCATGGCCTCTACTGAGAAATGCTGAGGTATTTAAGTTCTGTTAGTTTCTCCCTGTTTTCAGGATACCTATTGTATCAGGGGACAGCATCTCTCTGATGTTCTGGGAGAATCTGGCAATGAATCTGTCTACCTAATGCACTGGGGACAGAAATGAAAGCCAAGACGGAAGCGCCCAGACCTGTGCTCCACCACAGTTATCTTGACGGGAGCTCTCTCCTTTGCCCAAGAGTCAGCTCAGTGGGATGTGAGGAGTTCATGGTCCAGCGGTCACCATCTCCAGTGTCTGATTCCAGTGCAGGTTCCTGGCCAAACTGGGAACCGAGAATGTCTCTATCTCCTTTCTGATTCATCCTTTCGTTTCAACAACCTCCCATAGGAACATTGTGCCTCATTAACTCCCATGGACCTTGGCAGGCAAGGAATCCCCTCAGATGCTCAATCCATCTGTTCTTGCAGGTCCATCTGAAAAATTAGCTGACCTCTCCCCATCCGTGTCCAAAACCGAGCTGTCCATTGTTGCATTCTCCCAGGGCCCTGAGAGCTGACAAATGTAAATAAGTGATTTTCTATGTGCTGGTTTACATCTGTATCCTCTCTTAGTTTGTAAGCTCCATGACATGTGGCATACTGTTTGTCACTGTAGCCTTGTGCCCAGCTCCTGTATACCCAGGAGCTGGTATATAGTGGGCAGCCAGGAATCATTTGTGAACCAAAATAATATACTTGACTGTACTTCCATCTTAAGACTTAATTTGGTCTTAGAAGGCCTGAGATCAAATCCCAGCTCATTACCTTGGAGGTTTTTAAAAACAGCGTTCCTTCTCAGAAGATGTCCAGCAGGAACCATGGGCAGAGAAAAGGGCACCATGATGGATTAGCAGTCACCGCCCTGGCAGTGGTGGCAGCTCACGTTTCCTGCATTGGTCATGTCTGAGTCTTCGTAGTAAGGCCGTTCTGCCGGTCCAGTGTGGGGTGAAGGACACGACATTTGGGCACCGAATGGAGAAAGAAGAAGAAGGGAGGCTTGGGCAGCTCTTTTCTGGGAGATCCCGGGTCCCGGAGCATCCTGACTGCACCTCCCCGTGTTGGCTCGCCGGGGCTGCTGAGCTCCGTGACACTGCAGAGAGGGGCACATCCAATCTGTGTGCTTAATGACCCCCTCTGTGTTGCCCTGTGTTGCCTCTACTACAGACTCTGAATTTGTTTGCTCTGAGTTTCAAGGCTCATTAAGCAGGCCAGGTTGGACTTTCCCTCAAGAGCACCCAGTTGCTTTGTGGTTGATCACTGGCAACCTTCCCCTTTGATTTCTTTGATACTCCTCACCCTGGCTCTGGGCATCACTCTTCACTGATTCTTAGCTAATTGGAAGATTTTTGTTTTCTCTGAGGCGGTTGACCTTTACGCTAGCCCTGCCGATGACCAGCGATTTAACCAAGGTCGCAGAATGGGGATGGGGAATGGGAACCAGTACCTGGACACATTTAGTGGAAAGGACCCCAACGTGGAACCCTTTCCAGTGGCTTGTCTCGTAAGGGGAAGGAAAAGCATGTATGCAGACATGCCTGGGAGATTAAAAATTACCATAGAAATGCTCATCATTTTATTGTTTCTCATACAGGATTAAAAAAAATGACTTTTCCTCCTGGTACTTTGCCTGATAAGCTTCTTAACTTTCAGGTATTATCTTAAATGTCACCATTCAGAGGTGCCTTTCCCAACGATCCTATGAAAGATAGCCCTCTGCTTCCTGCTGTTGCTCTGATTATCAGCAGCTGATTTAACTGGTTACAGATGTGTTTGTCATTTCCTTGCCTATTTTGTTTCTTCCACTCTAAGATTCATGAAGGGGGTTACGCCTCTTTAGTTCATCAGCCTATCCCCAATATCTGGTATATGTCTGGCACATAATAAGTGCTCAGTAAATATCTGTTGAGGAGTTGCTATCGTGGCTCAGCGGAAATGAATCTGACTAGCATCCATAAAGATGCAGGTTCAATCCCTGGCCTCACTCAGTGGATTGAGGATCCGGCGTTGCCGTGAGCTGTGGTGTAGATCACAGATGCAGCTTGGATCTGTCATTGCTGTGGCTGTGGCGTAGGCCAGCGGCTACAGCTCCAATTCCACCCCTAGCCTGGGAACCTCCGTGTGTCATGGGTGTGGCCCTAGAAAGACAAAAAAAAAAAAAATCTGTTAAATGAATATTTGAGACAAAACATTTTATAGCAATAGGATTAGTGTGGGACTGAAATAAATGCAGTGATGGGTTTGTGTCCTGGTTTAATTTCTCATTAGCTGTGTGATATTAGGGAAGTTGTTTTACCTTTCATTTACAAAAGGAGAAAAACCAAAAGGAAGTGATAAATAGAAGCCACTGTGTGCAGTAACTACCATGCGGTAAGCCCTTTATAAATATTAGCTATTATTGTTATTAAAATGATTGGACACTATTCATTCCTTTATTCATCCAATAATAATTTACTGAGTATTTATCTGTTATGTGCTGGAGACTGCCCAGAGGATTTTCTTTTGCAGAGAGCTGGGAAGCCCTAGATGTGATGGCCTTCATTCCTTTTTTGTTTCCCCTTTCTGGGCCAAATCCACCTGGCTCAGGAGTGACTCTAAAATTACCCCCCGATGCAGAGCGGTCTCCTAATTCTTTCTTCTCTGAATAAGAGCTACCGGATTAGAAAGAAAAATGGATCGTGATATGAGACAGAAAGTCAGCACTGAGAAACCATGACCTTCGTAACTGTAAGAGCATGACTTGAGAGTTCAGGTACATGAATAAGGTGGTACTTGGGACTTGAAAGATGCTAAGATTTAGACCCCGATCAAAGGCTCATTTAACAAGTGCCTACTGCATGCCAGATGCCATTACTTAGGCTTTCTTATTTTTATTTCAGATTTTTCACCCTCTGATACCCTCTACCAACTTCTAAAATCAAGTAGGTACCACTTTCCTGCAACTCCAAATACTACTTTTGATCCCCAGATCAAATCCCCTTTCCTCCCAACGTGGACAACTTCTCCTTTCTTTGAATTCCCTTAGCATCTTGTTTTCATCCCCCCTTGTGATAATTTTATGGGACTTAAACTCTCTGCTCCCACTGATCTTAGAGGGAGAGAGAGAGAGGGAGGGAGAGAGGTGTGCTGGCAACTCTGTCCCATCTCGAAAGGGGGCAGCCCAAAGGCGAGGTTCCTATAATTCCAGCTGTCCACCCCCAACTTCAGCTTTATGAATTTACCTAGAATTTGTGGGGATGTTTTGTGCTGACCAAATTTATGAGCCTGTTACGTACACAAGAGTCAATGTACTCACTGCCGCAGGAGTTGGAATTCCTGTTTGAGACGTTGAGAGAGCTCTCTGGGACTCCTCCCTCACTGAAACTTGCCGTCTTGTCCGGATGCCCCTTTTCAGCCGCCCCAGCCCATAGCTGGGGACTAATTGCTGCCACGTTCCCCATGCTCTGTCCATACGGCCGAGCAACCCGACCCCCAAGCTCTACACATTCAGCCTCCCAGGTGTCTTTTCAGCTGGCTCATTTCCCTCCATCCTTACCTGATTCCCATCACTTCCACAACTCTATTGTCTTCTGATTTTATCTTCCTTCACTTTCGCTGGCCCTCCACACCACATCGAAGCAGACTGCTCAGAAACTTAGTTTTGAGATTAGTCCAATCCTGGACTTCTCTTACATCTTTGAAACGAACTCTTGCTCCCTCTGTCTGAAAGGGAAATTCAGGCATTCAACTCAGGTTCTCATCTTACCTTTCTCACTGTTAAAGGATTCTTCTAGTTTAGGATGCTCTACTCTCTTTCCTCCTTGGCTGCCATACATATGAATGGTTCATACTGGACCCTGGCACCTAATATGTTCTTTCTGAGTCCTGTCTTAAGAGCGCTCTCTATCAGATCTGCCTCTCTGATGGGGCAGAAAGAAATTAGTGTTCAAGACAGCTCATTATTAGTGACCTTGGGTTGAATCCCAGCCAAGGCGTTTAACAGGAGCATCTTCCTAGGGCCCCAGGTTCAGACCACTGGGAGAATGTTCTTTAGCAGAAACAGGCCATTGAAAATATTTTCTAGCAAAAACTCTAGGTGAAGATACTACAGGAAGTTTCCTTCTCCAGGCTGCAGTATTAGCTGCCAGAGCACACACCTCAGGGGGCTTAACCCCTTCCCAAAGGAGAGAGAAACAGCCTGGAAATGCATCTCCAATTGCATGTGAAATTTTATGGAAGACCACTGGGTCCAACGTAACAACTGACACGTTCTCATACAAATCTATGATTACCTTACCTCTTGGACCAAAGCATTTTCATGTTCTGTCTTATAAATACCACCCTGCTCCCAATCTTGTGAGGTTTTTGCTATTTTCCCTGTTTTAAAACCGGCAAGCTTGAGATAAGTAAGATGAAGAAAGGCCCACAATTATTTCCCTGTTAGTGTCACAGCCAAGATTTGAACCTGGGTCTGTGTGTCTACAACACACTCTCTCTGTTCTGCTTCCAAAATAAAGAAAATAGAGCAGTTAATTAATGATTTAAAACAACTTTTAATCACGACCTTTAAATAACTTTCCCCATTTCTTCACTGTGGGAATGTTTACAAAGAAGGGTTTCAGCTTTTCGGGAGGAATTCAGAGACTGAGAAGCACACATTGCCTCCATTCATCCACCAACACAACGTGACAGAAGCCGTTTCCAGGGGGTAGAAAAGAGAACAAGAGAGGAAGAATTCCGAGGAGGGGCAGCCACTGAAAGAACTTAATTTTTTAGTTACAAAACAATACATGCTCATTGTACACATTTTAGAGAAAACAGAAAAGTATAAAAACCAACAAACACCGTATTTAATGCCATGCTAGAACGGGATGGGCATTTATTATTTGTCCACATGGCCCCTCATCCTGCTTTTCCCCACTGCCTTTGGAAACTGTAGTCTTTATTTTTTTCTGGTAATTTCTTTTCCTGCTCCTACTTTGTGGTTTCTTGGAAACTTTCATTTTGTTCCATGATTCTTATGTTCCTCTCACTGCCCCCTAGAGGCCACAAGTGATTGGTCTGGGAGGAGTACCTGCCCATGGTGGGCTAGTCATGGCCCTTCCTTTGGATTTTTAAGTTTGAGGCCAGAAAGAGCGTCTGCCTTTCTTCACTAGTGGAATGTATAAGATGCAAAAAAAAAAAAAAAATTCTTTTATATACTCAATACTCATATTTCTACAAGTGGTGAAAATCAGTCTCTAGTGATCAGGAATAAATATGCCTGCCTGGGTTTTCTTCCTTATTTTACTCTTTACTAGCTACGTGATGCAGGCAAGTCATTACACTTTTCTGTGCCTCAGTTTCTTCATCCATAGAACGGTCCTGTGCTCAGGATTAAATCAGTTAATAAATGTAAAGCGCTTGGATCATTGATGGGCATCCAGTACACACTGTGTAAATGTTCATTGCTCCTGGTAGTTGTAGAACTTGTTGGCAATAGTGTACGGAGAAATGCGGATACCAGAGCAGGCGAGGGAATCCTGGGAGCATTTTTGTTTCCATAGGTTCAAGTTTATTTCTAAAATCTGCTACAAATTGTCCTTCCCAGACTTGGTCTTTCAAACTGTCCTGCGATTCTGTGAGTCAAAATTTCCATTCTTAATCTAGTCTGGTTGACTACAGTTTCTTACTTGCTACTAAGAGTGTAATGACTAAATTTGTTGGCACCTAACATGTTTAATATAAATGAGTTATAGTGGTAATGTAACAAATACACCTGTCCATTAATTAGAAATAAAGTTTATCATTTTGACTTTTTGATTCAGATTTTTGTTTTTATAATAATAATTATTATTATATAAAATGCGAAGTTCCTGTTGTGGCGCAGCAGCTGAAGAATCCACCTTGTATCCATGATGATGCAGGTTTGATCCCTGGTCTTGCTTGGTGGGTTAAGAAAGCAGCATTGCTGTGGTATAGGTTGCAGATGTGGCTCAGATCTGGCATTGCTGTGGCTGTGGTGGAGGCTGGCGGCTGTAGCTCTGACTCAACCCCTAACTCTAGGAAATTCCATATACCGCAGGAGCAGACCTAAAGAAAAAAATACATATTTATGTTATTATATATGTATATGTGTGTGTGTGTGTGTGTGTGTATTAAAATGTGACAGATAATGTTGCAGCTTCCTTTGTGTTCCTTACCAATCTCATTTTCCAATCCCACTCCCCAGAGAAAATGAATATTTTGGCAATAGTTTTCACTTCCATAATTTTATGCATTTATTCGCTAAGCTGTGTCAATAGCTAATATATGGTATTAAGATGCATTAGTGGTACATTATTCAGTGCTTACCCTTCTTGCTTTTAAAATTCAACATACTTACAAATCAAGTTCTTTCATTTTAGGTGTTGAATTTTTCATTCTTTGAATATAACATAATTTATCTCTTTCTTTCCTGATGAACACCTAGGTGTTTTTCTCTTATTTATTTATATATTTACAAATTTTGCTCTCACAAACCATTAACATGTTTGCTGATTTCTTCTTGTTTGTGTGAACCTTTCTGTGAAGTGCGTACCTAAGAGAGGGGGCTCCCGTCGGTTGGCAAGATTTGGGTGTCTTTAACATTACTAGATGCTGTCAAATTGCCAAAATATACATTTGCCAGGAGCATAAGTGTGGTGCCTCCAACCTTTGATATTGTCATGTTTGAAAATGTGCTAGTGCTAATCTTTTGGGTGAAAAATGGCATTTTGTAGTTGTTTCAACTACAGCTCCTTGATAAATGGAAAAGTTGAGAAACTTTTTGTTCATCCATAATTCCTTTTTAGTGAATTGAATGCTCGTAGCTTTTGCTGATTTTTCTCTTGAGGTTTATGTCTTTTCCTTGTTTAGTATTAAATATTCTATATATATTCTGATGCTAAACAATTGTGAGTTAAAGGCATTATCCCCACCCTCTGGGGCCTGTTTTGTATTTTTACAGTACTTTTAGTTGCATAGAACCTGAAAATTTAAGTCAGAATTCTCAGTCTTTTTCTTTATAATGGGTGCTTTTTGATATCTCTTTAAAAAATTCTGTATCATTAAGTTGTAAACATACTATTTTATATTTCCTTGTTAAAATTTTGATCTTTGTTTTTAGGGTTTAAACATTTATTTCACCTAGAATTTATTTTTCTATTGTAGAAAGTAAGGCTTTGATTTTATTTTTCTTCCTTTATGAATATTATCTGTAGCAGTGCATTTTGATAGATAGTCTGACATAGAAACCAAACTTATGGTTACCAGAGGGGTAAGGGGTTGGGTGAAGAAAAATTTAGGAGTGTGGAATTAGCAGATACAAACCACTATATATAAAATAGACAAGAAGGTCCGAACCCACATCCTCATGGATTCTAGTTGGGTTCTTAACTCATTGAGCTGTGTGGGAACTCCGAGACTTGAATTTTAATAGTATTAATTTCTCATTTATAAATGTAGTATATTTCTCCATTGGTAAATGTTATATATTTCAATGATTTTTGTTATGTTTTTCCACAAGCTATGTATATTTTGATAACTTTATTCCTTAATTAAGTACCTTGAGTTTTTATGTAATATTTTTTAATTGTTTTGTGCTAGTTTGTAACAATGTTATTTATTTATCTTTATTTTTATCCAGAAATTTTGCTAAGTTATCCTTTTAGTTTTAGTAGGTTTGCTTTTCTGTAAAATTCTTAGAATGATAATGTAATTTGTATATAAAAGCAACATTTTCTTTTTATTTCTAAACTTTAACTCTTATTTTCCATTTTTGGCCTACTTTGTGAATAAGCATAAATTTTATAGTAGGTTTTTAGTAATCGCTTTGTGTCACATTAAAATTTTTTCCTTCTATTTTTAGCTTCCTAAGATTTTGTCATGAATAATTATTAAATTTTATAAAATGTTTTGCTTGTATCAGTTGAAATAGTTGCTTTCTACTATTGAACTGTCCTTACATTTCTAGGATAAAAAGTTTCGTGATCATAGTATCTTTTTCTGCTATAGAGTTTCATTAAAGCCGTTGGAGGACTAGCAGTCTGTAATATTTAGGCTGGCTGGGATATAGATAACATTTGATGAGACAGTCTCCAATGGCTTGGTGATTGCTTTTGATTCACTGCCATGTCTAAATCTCATAGGTAGTATTGAATTCTTCTAACAAGGTGCATCTAACATCTTGCTTATACCTCGTTTTGTGACGTTAAAACTTATCAGTGGGTTCCAGCATGGTCAACTCCATCCTTTTGTAGAAATTTCCCACCAGTTTACCACCCAGTAGCTGAACTGGCCATTGATCATCTGGCCCAGACTCATCATTTTATTAAAAGTTGCGAAGTAGGAGCTCTCGTCCTGCGCAGTGGAAACAAATCCCACTGGGAACCGTGAGGCAGCAGGTCTGATCGCTGGCTTTGCTCAGTGGGTTAAGGGTCTGGCCTTGCCGTGAGCTGTAGTGTAGGCCGGCAGCTGTAGCTCACATTGGACCCCTAGCCTGGGAACCTCTATGTGCCGCAGGTGCAGCCCTGAAAAGAAAAAAAAAAGTGCCAAGTAGTGATATCCTCTGCCTGTCTTTTCTTCTTCATTTTTTACCTGGAATTCTTCAGAAAGGAAGAACTTTTATTCTCATCTCTCTTCTTCTTAAGTTTTCCTTGAGGTAAAATCCATAAAGGAAAGGGGGGGTGAATATTTGATTTTTATCCCCTTAGTTTTCCAGTTTTTCGTAATGAGTTCATTTCCTAGCGTCTTTCACAGGTGACTGTCTCAGTCCTTTCAGACTGCTGTAACCACGTACCACAGACTGGGGACTTCCGAACAACGTAAACGTGCCGTTCACCGTTCTGAAGACTGCAGGTCTGAGATCAGGGTGCCAGCACGGTCAGTCGAAGGTCATCTTTTGGGTCTCAGACTGTTGTTGTGTCCTCATGTGGTGGAAGGGACCAGGGAGCTCTATGGAGTCTCTTTTTGGAGAACACTGATCCCGCCTGTGAGGGCTTTTGTCCTCAAGACTGAAGCACCTCCCAAAGAGCCCCCTTCTAGTTAGGGTCACATTGGGCATTAGGGTTTCAGTGTATGAACTTGGCGGTGGGGGTGGATACGAACACCTAAACCATAACAATGACGGTTTTTAAAAAATAATAGCCTTATAAACACATACATTTTGACATGATTGATGTGGTTTTTTTGTGTGTGTGTGTGTGTGTGTGTGTCTTTTTGCCTCATCTAGGGCCGCACCCGCAGCATATGGAGGTTCCCAGGCTAGGGGTCTAACAGGAGCTGCAGCCGCCGGCCTTCGCCACAGCCACAGCGACGCGGGATCCGAGCCGCGTCTGCGACCTTCACCACAGGTCACGGCAACGCCGGATCCTTAACCCACTGAGCAAGGCCAGGGATCGAACCCACAACCTCATGGTTCCTAGTCGGATTCGTTAACCACTGAGCCACGACGGGAACTCCCCGATTGATGTGTTTTGATCAATGATAGATCCCTTCAGATACTGAAACTGTTCCATCTTTGGACAGTGGTATTTCCTTTAAGTTGGCTTCTGAATCCTTTTGTGTGCCTCACGCCTTCCTGTTCATCTCTGGTTCATCTCTTCCATGTCCTAGGTCAACAATCCAACCGTTTTTCCGAGGGGCACATGTTTCGTATCAGTGAGGAAAGATATTTTGAGACCAGAGTCTGAAAACTGCGGGTACCTTTTGTATTAGCTTGGTCATTTTGCACAGTCCTCTTCTGTAAATGGCTCAGGGAAAAACATATTTTAAAGAACAAATACAGTATGAGTTGACAGTGACATATAAATGTAAAATAAATTTTTTTTTTTTTGGTTCTTTTTGACCTTAGGATATATCTACTCAAGACTCATGGTCAGATTATTGTATGTTATTTATTTATTTATTTGTTTATTTGTTTTTTTGCCTTTATGTAGAGCCACACCCGCGGCATATGGAGGTTCCCAGGCTAGGGGTCTAACAGGAGCTGTAGCTAACACTGAGCCACGAAGGGAACTCCAGATTATTGTATTTTAAACTCGCCTGATGATGCGTCTAGAATGTATTTTATTTTACAGTTAGGTTCTTTGTTTCATTTAGTTTTCAATTTTGAAATAGTTTTTCTTATTCTGATTTAAATTTTTAATACAATTTGGGAAACCGTTTGCACAGTTCTAGAGCCATGTCTGAAAAACAAGCCTAGGGTTTGCCCCGCCCTCTACATTGTTCTTTCGCTGTGCCCACATGGCATCTGTGATAATAAGCAAACGCGTTGACATACATATTCCCTTCATAAATAAATAACTTACTCTACATGCTTTTCTGCTCCTTGCATTTTATTTATTGTTATTTAACTTTTTTATTTTTCAGTTTTTAATTTTTTTTCCTTTTTAAGGTTTTATTGAAGTACATTTTATTTACAATGTTGTGATAATTTTCACTGTGCAAGAAAGTGATTGAGTTAGATTTATACACACATCCATTCTTTTTCAGATTCTTTTCCCATATAGATTATTACGAATATTGGGTAGAGTTCTCTGTGCTACATGGCAGGTCCTTGCTGGCCAGTCATTCTCTATGCCTGCTCCTTGCCTTTTAAAAATTGTCAGTATTTTATGATGATAATTCCTTAACTATATATATATTTAATTATTAATTAAATTTGCTGGTTGATACTGATTTTATTCTACAAATTGTAGAAAGTATAGATTTTAACAATATGGAGTTTCTTCAGTGCATGAATGTAATATACCCCTCTGTTTATTTAGATCACCTTTATTTTTCTCAGCAATATTCCCAGTCTTGATATTTGCATATTAATGCATATATCCTGATTGTTTTCATGATCTTAAAGCTCTTGTTAATGTTCAGTTTCAATTTCTAATTGTTTTTTGCTAGATTTAGATATACAATTAATTTTTTCTTAGGGCCACACCCACTGCATATGGAAGTTCCCAGGCTAGGGGTGAATCGGAGCTGCGGCTGCCAGCCTACACCACAGCCACAATAACGTGGGATCTGAGCTGTGTCTGCGACCTATACCACAGCTTGTGGCAGTGCTGGATCCCAAACTCATTGAGCAAGGCCAGGGATTGAACCCTCATCCTCATGGATACTAGTTAGATTTGTTAACCGCTGAGCCACGATAGGAATGCCACAATTAATTTTTATGTATTGAACTTATAACCCGTAACTCTGCTAAATATTCATTAATTTCAGTCGTCTTTAATTTTTTAAAAATTTTCCCAGGTCTGATATTTTATTTACTTTTAAAAATTTTATAGGAGTATAGTTTCCTTATACTGTTGTGTTAGTTTCAGGTGTACAGCACAGTGAATAAGTGTGTGCGTGTATATATCTCCTTTTTAAGATTCTTTTCCCATATAGGTTATTACAGAGTACTGAGTAGATTCCCCTGTTCCAGACAGAAGGTCCTTGCTGTATCTAGTTTATGTGTAGTAGTGTATATATGTTAATCCCAACCTGCTCATTTATCCTTATCCTTTAGGTAGCCATAAGTTTGGTTTTGAAGTCTTTGGGTCTGTTTCTGTTTTATTTTATTCCTTTTTCTAAACATATACTGATGGACATTTGTGTTCCTTCTAGTTTGTTGCTACTGCAAACAGAGCTGAAATGAATGTATGTACAACACACATTAAATACATTAAACAGAGCTTAAATGAATGTGTGTGTCTCTGTGTGTGTTCATAGACATATATGTGTGCGTATCCAGATTTAGTCAGACTTCATAGGTGTGAAATTCTATAAAGCTGTGAGCATAATAGGTATGAAATTGTATTTAGCTGTAGTTGTATTTTTCACTTTTATTTTCATGTGAACACTTCTTAATACACTTAAGTCATTGTGTTTCTTCTTCCGTGAACTCCTATATCTCTTGCCCTTTTCTCTACAGGATTGTTGGATTTTCTTTATTTATAGAAACTTTCCATATCCTCTAGATGTTAACTTTATTGTAATATAAGTTGCAAATAATTTTCCTGTTTGTTTTTTGCTTTTTATTTGCTCCCCCTCCACTTGTTGTGTTAAAACAGTTTTGCTGTTTGTTCCCCTCATCAGTCTCCCATGCCACCATTCTGACCTGGTAATCACTGACAAAGAGATCTATTTGGAATGCTCAACTCTAGAAAAGGCAGAGAAAACCCATTCTTCCAGGGACCTATGATAGCCTTCAGGAGAGGGGTTCTTTGTGACGAAAAACCGCAGGTCCAGGAAGAAATAAATCTACTTTCTCATGACTCTTTTGGAGGGAGCTCTGGAGAATCCAAGTGGCTGGAATTATATGAGTTGTGGCAAGAACCGGGGTCTGACTCCAGTTTTGTGACTTACTGGCAATCTGACTTGGGTCAGGCCACCTTACCATCATCGAGTCTTGTTTCACCTCCCTCCCAAAGTGATGGGTGTTGTCAGTAAGGGCAAAAAGATGTCAGGGCACCTTGCATTTACTTAGCTCTGTTTGCTAGCTGAAGGTGAAAAGGTGCTCCTTTCCCACAAGGTGGGTGGAGGAATTTTAAGTCTTTCCTTTCCTGGTCATCATTTTTCCTACTCATCGAGACAGCTGAGTAGTTTCTTCTTCCTCTATGTCTGTGGTCCTTTCCAGCAAGCAAGTTTCTGTCTGGCTTTTTGGAAGCCCCTTACTTTCCGTGAGTTCACAGACCTCTTGCAGAATCCTCCCACCAGCTACCAGGCCTTGAGATTTCATAGTTGAAATGCCTGCGTGCTTTTCCTCTGAGGCCATTGCTGCAAGATCTGATGGTCTAATCAGATCATCTAATATTTTCCTATATAAATTCCATATATATAATGCATTATATATATGTAATTTCCATATAATATTTTCTTATCATCTGATTTTGTCCTCCGAATCTTAGATATTGTGCCTGAAATTGTCTGACTACTTTTTTTTTTTTTTTGCCTTCAGGTTTAATGTAGGGATGTGAAAATAACACATCTGGTAAAAGAGAAAGCAAATATTCTTGAGGATATTTTCAGTGTGTGACCAAGTCCACCTGTCCTGTGATTATGTGGTCAGTGGTCCTATTACTTTTACATCCAAAATGTATTCTCCATCCAACCAGCTCTTCCCGTTGCCACTCCCTTAGCCTTTGACTAGGCCACCAATATCTCCTGCCTGTATTACTGCACAAGCTTCCTAACTCTATTCACCTCTTGCTTCTTGCAACCCAGTCCCCTCCAGAAGCCAGCATGAATATATGACTGCCTGGTTGGAAACAGCAGTCTTTTCATTGCACTCAGAAATCCAACTCCTAATCCCCTCTGCAAGCCTTGTATGAGCCCGGTTCCTTCCTGCTTTAGGGCCTTTCAGTGGCAGTTTGCTTTGGCTGGGATGTTCTTCTCGAGTGTGCCCTTGTCTCCAGCTCGCTCTCATTCCTGTTTTACTGAAATGTCAGCATCTCAGAGAGGACTTACTTTCCTGATCTTTCTATCCAAAGCAGCTCCCTGACTGCGGTCACTTTACCATTTGGCTCAGTTTTATTTTCTTTGTAGCCCTTATATCCAACATCTTATTTAAATGTGGCAGCTGATTCACGACTGTATGCTCAGTACCTAGAACCCTGCAGAGTATCTTTGTAGCGCATAGGAAACATTGGTCCAAGGAATGGAGGAGTGAAAGGCGTACTTATGTCCGTGTCATGGACACACCTGGACATCCAGCATCAGAGGAGGCCTAGTAACATGTGATGCTGTTGCTGATGGAAATCGTTTACACTGGCGTCATGGTCCCTCCCGTCCAGCTGGCCTTTAGGCGTATCGCCTTATCTGATCCTCACCTGCGAGCCCGTGCGGCAGCTCGCGGGGTCCATTTTCCAGATGAGGACACTTTTCTGGACCATTTGCTACATGTTAGACTGTGGCTGAGGCAGGCCAGGGGCTGCTGCTCCCGACTCCAAGCGCAGTGTTTTCCTTTAGGTTCCTTCCCTCCCGCTGCGAAAGGCAGGCGGAGAAAGTGAAGATCAACAATCTGAGTAGTTTCTACAGGGCAGACAAGCCGAGCAGTAAGTTTTCCAGGGGCTTAAAATAAAATTAAATGCAAAGACCAAGTCCAAATTGAGACTGGGACTGAAAAGTACACGAATGCTCATTTCAAAGAAAGAGTTTATATTTATTTTTTAAAATGCCACAGTTAGAGGAAGGAGGGAGATGGGCCGCCACCATTTGGCGTAACAGTATTTCACATGCTCCCTTCTGGAGCTATTTAACTGGCGGGCCGTTTTCTATGCGGCAGCTGGGAGATGCAGTTGCAGTGGTGTCGGCTCTTGATTTTCTTGGTCAGTTCAAGTTAAATTTAGGGAGAGTCGGGGCTTTTTTAAAAATCTGTTTATTGATTCTGCCCCTTGAGCTCAGGATGGAATAAAGATGACCAGGCAGCTCCTGGAAAACATTTCTCAGCTTCTCAAGGACGGTGAACAGGGTGCTGGCGTCCCAGGAACCTGGACCCCTGCCATCCACTCCTTTAAACGCTGTTCTCCGGCCCCGTCTCCTCCTGGCTCTTTCTGTCTGGCGTCGTCACAGCCCAACTACAGCGAAAACAAAACAAAACTTAAATCTGCATGCAACAGACTCATACACAATAAATATTTGGGAACAAAAGAGGTGGAGTTGAGTCAGACGGGCGGATAGACATGAAACCTTGAAACTGCCAGTTCATTCACTGCTCTGCTGAGAAATCCGGTCCCACCTCCACACACAGTCGTGCCGAAGAAGCCATTTTATGAGCACGTTATCATTTGATGATGTTCTTTTAAAAACGTTTATCTCAACAGGCTTTGGAACTGGCAACAAAATCACTGATTCCTTCTACCCAAACCCGCTCCGCAGGAGATAGCTTCAGCTTTCTGATTTATTTTACTTTTAATAAAATATCGAAGGCCATTTTCTCTAATTATTTCCGATTGAATGTACTCCTTAAGTCCCCCTTTTTCAAATAAAAAGAATAAAACCGACCATGTAATGGGACAATGGTTCTATCACTACTGATAATTATACATTTTGTTCTCGTTGTAATTGCCCTGGTTTGAACTGTGCTTATTTTAGCAGAAAGCGTTCATTATTTTATCAACAACTGGCAGACCCCGCTGGTATTTACTGACTTTTCTTTAACCAAAACAAGGATTATAGCTCCTATCCATGGCTCAGCTGCTAAATCTTTGCTCAGAAATTTGGGAACCCCTTTTGAATGAAACACTATACAAAGCTTTAAGCACTCTTTGCAACTGAGTTGTATTAAATGATAGACAAAAAAAGCCCTCTGAAGAATTGGTGCTTAATTACAACTTAATTAGCATAATTATGCATGCTAATAGCATCTCAAATGAATAGCAGTTGTCAGGAGGTTGGGACCATCTGTAAGAATGTCGGATTAATACATCATTTTTTATTTCTAACAACGCTGTAACTCTTTCCCTGAAAGTGATTTTCATTAATCAAGTTCATTTTTATTATATAGAAAATTTGGCATTTTTCATTATGGGCCATTATCTGTTTCCCCATGCAGCCCTAATACAATACTAATGAGCCCCCGTGTGGCTGGTCCACACTGACAATGGTGGTACAGGTGTATTATTATAATTGTTACAAACAGCACATTGTACCTCTGGAGTAGCTGAGTTCTAATCTCCCAGCACCCGCGTTTCCACTTGGTACCTCCCCAGGGCCCAGTACAATTTTCAGAGCTTTATGAAAAACATACATGTTTGTGGTTACAGAGAAGCTATTTAAAGAGAAAGAGGCCCGCGATTACCTGCGCCCAAGATCCTGTTTTGCTGAGAATCCCTTTTGTGGAAACAGAAAGCTTTGGGGGCAGAGAGGAGGTCCGTGCCTGGACCGCCCTGCTCCGGGGAGGAGGGCGGCAGCGGCCTGTTCCTTCAGCATCACTCATTGCTAAAAACCTGGCCATAAAGCCGCAGGGGCGACACGTGTCTTCATGGTTCTCAGCCCCAAGAAGCACCCCAAATGGCAGTCTCCAAGTTCACATCTGGCTCCACACACACATGCTACAGCAGGCTCTGTAACTACCTGGAGTCTGGCTCATCTCCGAGCTGCCTTTTACTTTGACCTTTGGCTTCGGTTGTCTTGAGGGTTAGTCCGTGTTCCAGCTCCACCCTAAAATACCTCCACTGGCCTGCTCCCCAGATACATATCCACATGGACAACTACTCTGTTTTTTCAGAGCAGCCTCGGCTCTTTGTGCGCTCACACTCCAGACGGAAGCCCGGGCTTGATGCTCAGGGCTCCCTGTGCAGGGGCGAGAGTGTCCTTTAGTGCGTCATGCCCATTTCCAAGCTCAAGGGCAACGTCAGTCCCATCCACTTCCTGCAAATGTGAAACAAAATGGCTTCGGTTCCCCCTCGGCCTCTGTTCCGGGGGAGTGGAAACAAGCCACTGGCTGCTGGGGCAGGCCCCGTGGTTCCTAGGTGAATAAAGTCCTCTGTGTTTGTCATCGCAAGCCACGTGGGGGTTGGGAAGGGGCTGTGAGTTGGGCCACTGATGTGTGTCTAGACCTTGTACCCGCAGATGAGAAATAGGAAAACTGGCAAGAGAGGCCCCAGGCCTTGGTGTGATTAGAGCAGACGGGGCAGGCTGTGGCATGGCCCCCACGCAGGGTCCACGTGAAGGTGCTTGTGTCCAGCCCTGCACTGGACACGTGTGCAGGGAAGCACACTGTGTGCAGAACAAGCAAACTGTGGAGAAGGGACGTTGCATGGGACATTCTTAGGCCAGGTCAGTTACTTGTCATGGATGTAGTTTTGTAAGTTGCTAAGTTTGGAAACTCTGCTCCAGGACCAGACTGCCTGGCCTTGAATCCTGGCCTTGTCCTTACAAGCTCTGTGACTCTGGGCCACTTATCAAACCTCTCTGTGTCTTGTCTCCCCTGTAAAATGAAGAAGGTGCTGCTGACTTTGGGAGGTTGTTGGGAGGATTAAAAGAATTTTAAAAGGTCAAACATCTAGTATAATATTTGGCCATAAGCACTTATGAAGCGATAACTGTTAATGTTGTCCCCTGGGAACTGCTTGCTAAGGTCCCAAGATCAGGTGTAAGATGCCACTTGGGATTTAAATGTAAACTGTGAGGGTGGCTGTTGTGAGTGGGCCTTGTGGGCTCGGAGGTGGCGTGGAACAGGGGTTCCAAGCTGGCTTTGGCTCTCAAGGGGTCTGGGTTCCCAGGCCTTGCATTTATTAACAGCCCCATCTTCCAGCAACTCTTTGAGGGGACGTCCTGTGTCCTAGTAAGGCAAATAGAGTTATATATGGTCCCTGCCTCCAAGGGCTGCTGGGAGGACCACCCAAAATAAGTGTGGATTGTTCAGGGCAGTGCCTGCAGTATAGACAACACCCCCGACCCTGCCCCGCTCAGCCTAATGGGAAATAGTTATGGGTCAAGAGTCCTGTTCCACGTCTGCCACGTACTAGCTGTGTGGCTGTAAACAGCCTCCGTGCCTTGGCTTCCTCCTCTGTAAACATGGGGTAGCGGAGTACTGACACCACTGGGTGGCGATCAGATGTGCCTGGCTCTCGGTCATCAGCGTAGGATGTTGCGGTTTTCGATTGCTGTGATTCCTTATCTCCCGCACACTGCCTGGGTTGGAGGAGTCCAGCTCTGGTTTCTTGCCAGAGTGAATTCCCGGGCAGGGCATCTGCAGAGAGCTTGCCTGGCTTACAGCGAGCTGCCACTGGGAGATGCACTGTGTCCGTGACAGCGCCGATCAGCTTGGAACAAAAGAGCACCAGGCAGTCCTGCCGCCAGCCTTGGCTTTGCTGGGGGGGTGTGGTCTTCTCCTGAAGGTCATGTGTTGTCTGCTTTTGTTGTTTTCTGTTGCTTATGGAACCACATGCTTTGCGCTCAGGTGTGCGCGCACATGCAGACAGTGAGTTGCGCCACATGGCCACAGACCTGGAAGAGTCCGGGTCTGCTCTCTGCAACTGTTGCACCTTGAAGAACACGGGGGCCCAAAGGAAGATATCCCCCTCCACACTCAAGAAGGGAGAGACCGTGTATCTTCCTGTTGAGAGTAAAACCTATTCAACAAATGAGGAGACCCTTATTAAGTGCCTGCTGTTCATTGCATCATCTGTTCGGGTACCCGTGGATTCCTGGAGCAGACATTTCATGAGTGGCTTTTCTCTGTGATGGGAGGAAAGTTCCCTCCTCCCTTTGCAGACTCTTTGGGAAGTGGGGCTTGGGGTCTCTGTGGAGGAGACAGGACGTGAATGCTCTGGGGACAGGAGGGGGAGTCAGGGGCGCTGGAAGAAGCTGGAAAAAGAAGCCAGGCCGAAGGGGGACACCCAGAAGGAAGGCTTCTACTGGGGTCATGTAGAGGCTGCCTTAAAATCCCGTCTCTGATTTTAAAATGCCCGTCATGTACAAGCCAGTACGTCCGCTACTAGACTGGATGTGAGACGGATCTGAGAAACAAAAGACTGGAAACAACCAGAGTGTCCATTAATGAGAGGATGGTAAATAAATGATTGTCTGTTTAAACAATGGGATATTATGAACTTGTGAGAAAAGAATAAAGTGGATCTCTATACGGTGATGTGGAAAGATCTCAGAGCTCTTTTGTCGGGTGGAGAATACCGAAGGCGATATAATGAGTCTGGAATGTACCCCTTGCTGGAAAGAAAACAGAGATGTCCGCACAGGCAGGGGATAAAATATGGTGACTCATGCTTGTCTCTAAAGCCAGGGCCTGCGTCCAGGAGTCTGATGGAGACTTAATTTCTTTGTGATATGTCTTAGTGTCATGTTTCCGTTTTCCCCCATACGTGTACATTAATTTTTTTAGCTGAAGAGACAGCAGAGAAGGAACACTTTCCTCTGCAGTGAGGCACGGAGAAGGCTGTCCAGGAGAGCCGGCTGCGGGCCGGGGCTGGGGCTGGGGGACCCTTTGCAGTTGTCCAGCCTGAGAGAGCCCTTCCACATCCCTTCCTGAAGATTCTGTAACTCGTCGTGTCCTGTAGCTGTAGAAGCACCTCATCGCTAATTCCCCACTGTCATTCTGCCCCATGGGTAATGTTGATGGAGTGTCATTCGAATGAAATTTGTACCCGTCTGTCTTGTTCCTGGAGCTGAAGCAAACTGGGGCAGGAGAAAGTGGAAAAAAGGGCCATATCAATGAGCGCCAAGAGCCAAGACGCAATCTTTTCTTAAGATTCTCTCATTAAGAGTGTCCGTTGTGGCTCAGTGGGTTAAGAACCTGACACTGTGTCTGTGAAGAGGTGAGTTTGATTCCTGGCCTCACTCAGTGGGTTAAGAATCTGGCATTGCTGCAAGCTGCGGTGTAGGTCACAGATGTGGCTCAGATCCCTCGTTGGTGTGGCTGTGGCGGAGGCCAGGAGCTGCAGCTCTAATTCAGCCCCTAGCCGGGAACTTCCATATGCCTCAGGTGCAGCCATAAGAAGATAAAAACAAACAAACAAACAAACAAACAAACAAAAAACCCAGATTCCTTCATTAGAAGTTATCAATTCACAGTCCAGTTGTGTGAGTAATTCTTTGTTGTGCTGCCACCCTTGTGAGATGGGACACTGCATTCACTTTTCTGAGTTTTTGGAAGACTGAACTAAAACCAGGAGCCCTGGGCTGGGAGCCCAGCTGAGTCACAGTGCGTGCAGCCTCAGTTTCCTTACTGTGAAGGGTGGTTCTTCCTCATCACCGCTGGGGCTCTTCAGTTTGGATCGCCCATGGTTTTGTGGAACTTAATGGAAGAACAGAGAAAAGATGCAGTAGAAAGTTCTTCCACCCCATGGAGACCAAGATGGTACTGTTGACCCTTGTTGGCTGTTTCTGCCTAAACCATTTTTTTGGCTTCAATATTAGGATAATTTAAAAAGCAGCAATAACACTGAGTTCAAACAGCTATTTTAGGTTTTCTGCCTTCTCATTGTTTATTTCTGAAACTCCTCCACCCCCCCAACCCCCACCCCGCCGTCCTCCAACCTCCAGTGTTTATGACTCACACAGACATACTTGCTCTGGCCCTGGTTCCCCTGCCCATGTCAGATCCACTCTTGGCCCCAAGTACTGCACACAAGCCTTACCCTCCTTTGGGATCTATGATCTCATTCTGCTTCCCCCACTGTGCTCTCTGGCCCCTTTACCAGGTCTCCCAAGGGTTAGGGTCTTCTGAGTCCAAAGCCAAAATGTTTTCAAACCTGTGTTTCCTAACTGTGTGTAGTGTTATTTAGAAAGAAAGAGAAAGGAAGAAAGGGAGGGAGGAAGAAAAGAAGGAAGGGAAGAAGGGAGGAAGGAAGGAAGAGAGGAGAAAGAAATCACTTAAAATGCTTAGAGGAGTTGGGGGTGGGTGTGGGTGGGGGAGTGGCGGGTGCTATTCACTCGATTTCCTATAGAGTAATCAAGTCTTTTCATTCCAAAGGGTGTTATTGCCTGGGAATTAATATTAGATCTGATTTTGAAATAAGCCTAATGATGATGACTTTTGGGGGTATATATATTTTTTGCTGTATTCGCATAAAGCCTTTTGCTCAGCTTTGCATATGGAAGTTAAACATATGAATGTTGCCCATAGAATTCTTGTTGTCTTATTATATGACAGGCAAGGTGACTGTTGGCAGGGATCACAATTAGGGAGGCTACCTTAATGGTGTTTGAAATGCTGCTGTTGAAATTAAATGGCCTTCCTTGGGCAGGTCAGTGCTTGGCTGCCTTGGAAGCGCTCTCTGGCTAGAACTTCTGGGCCTTTCCTGGGAGGCTGAGATTGGACACGGCAGAGTGGTCATCTCACCATATGTGCATTTTCCTATTGGCCTCTCTTTCTTTCTTGTCTCCTGAGCTACAGCAACACTTCTGTATCTTCTCCATCCCCCTCATTATTCACAGGGTGAAGTTAGCAGCACACGGATGAAACATGCTTTATCCTATATTCGTTACCTACTGCTGTGTAAGAAATTAGACCAGTAGTGACTTAAAATAACAAACATTGATTATTGCAGTTTCTGTAAGTTGGGAATTTGGAAGTGACTTAACTAGGTGATTCTGATGGAGGATCTCTCTTGACCCTCATTTTCTTCCCTTCTTATTTGCACACAATTTTCTTCCTGCTTGCGGTGCTGATACTCAATCTTCCTTTAGCAAGAGGCAGACTTCTATCCATCTTACAAAACCCTGTTTAAATAACCCATCCTCCTTTATTTTTCTCCTTGCCCTCCCCAGAAATTGGCTCCTAGCTCTGGGCTCCCATGACATTTGGACATCCCTCTATTAAAAGGAGTGCCTCTGATTTTCTAATGTGTGTTTCCATGTGTCCAGACCTGAGGTGTCAGCACGGTAGCATATTGGTAGGTAGATGTGGCTATGTAAATACACATTTAAATTAATTAATATTAAATAAAATCTCAAATTCACTTCCTCAGTCACATGAGCCACTTTCAAGTGCTTGCTAGCCACATGTGGCATGGTGGCAACTATATTGGAAAGTGTGGGTAGAGACCCTCTCCGTCATTACGGAAAGGTCTGCTGAATAGCGTACTCTGGAGTGTTGGCTCTTTGGAGTCTGGAGTCATGTCCTCTTCATCCAAAAGGCAAAATGTTCTGGTCTAAAGCAGCACATATTTGACCCGTACACTTCTCTGTACCCTGAGTCTGACGTAGTGTTTGACTGAATAAATAAATTGGCAAAGTGTTTTCTGGAGGGTCTCAGAGGCTTACTTGATATATATTGAGTTCCTATTCTATGTCACACGCTGAATATCTGGTCATTGGAACTGACTGAATGAATAAGGGATAGTGTGACAGTCAGTGTTATTGACTGGTGCAACCTGTGTCTATAACACTTGTCTCAAGGGTCCAGCCGGAGGTGGCAACATGACCTAGTAGTCATTCGGAGATGTAGGTATGAGTCTGCCAGGAGTTCCTTTGCTTTTGCAATGCTGGTATTGTCACAGTGATCTTCTATGCTAGATGATAAGTTGTTACCCTTCTTCATCCCTGCTGGAGTATGGGTACGACAGGTGGGGGTCACAGCAGCCTTTTTGTGGTCTTGAGGTAATGAGCAAACATACTGAAATGACAGAGCAAATGATAAGTGGGGCATAATTCTGTGGAGTCTCTGCACCAGGCCCAGAGCACATTTCTCCAGGTTTCTTAATGTGTGAGGAAAAAGTAGATTCCTCTTTTTGAAGATACAGTGTTTGGGTTTTATGTTACTTGCAGCCAAATGCAGTTCTAACTAACACAGATAGAATGAGAAGAAACCACAGTCCCTTCTGATTAAGGGTAAGGAGGATTCTTCTTCAGAGCTTCATGCCTAAGGACCTCCAGCCACAGGAAACACAGCTGCTGAAGGTAACATTTCTGATCAGATTGTCAAATGAAGAATTGGAGAATGGGGTCACTGGACGTGCTGGAACAGGGTCCTCCCCACATCTGACTAGCATGGTGCTCCACTTATTGCTCCACTGTGGCAGCCTTCCAGGGGCTTTCAGGGATGGCACTGCTGGGCCTCTTAACCCAGGGGCGCCCAGGAGCACCTGTACCCAGGCTGACCAGCAGGACCCAGGAAGCACACCATCACCTGAGGTCCAGGCCAGCTCTGGACACTGGATAGTTCTCTGTAGTCCCAACCTGCTGCAGAGCATAGAAGTGATTAGAGAAGGTTCTGGAATGACTTTAGAGTCCTACTCTGTGTACATTTCTTCTGTTATACTTTTGATTTAAAGCAGGCTAGAGAAACTCCTTTATTATGGCAAGACTCAGAGAAGTTAATCATTGAGAGTTTCGAATCTAACATTGCTTTGATCTCAACCAAATTTCCTTTGCATCCCATTTTAATGTGTCCATTAAGCATTGAAGTGTGTCGACGGAATGCCGTTTGGTGTGTTGCTCATCCAGGGGACTAAAAACACTTGTTGATTCTGAATGCACAGGGCAGACTTTGCTGTAACTGTCGAACTCTGTTCTGAGCAATGCACTCTTGTTTGGCCACTGGTTTGCGAGACTCTGAACCTTTAATTGGCCTGTAACAGCAGAGTGACAGCACGCTAGATTTCAGTCAACATACTCATGATTTGCCAGTATTTTGAGCAATAAATTGCTAGCTAATAAATTTCCCGTAGCTTCTTTTGTAAATGCCAGCCAAAGGCCTAAACATTCCATGTAGATTTAATTACACATTTAGTGTTCCTGTAATTTTGAATTAATTACATGCCAAACAGATTTATGTTCTATGTACTTAATAAACCTCAGTAAGTGCCCTTTTAGCAATCAATTGGTATTTAGGACCTGGTTTGTTTTTTAAAAAATAATGGTTCACGTCTCTGGGACTTGTTGTTCCTTCCATATGTTTGGGTGTTGATAGAATTAGAGGCACCAGATGTTGATACTAAAATGAGAACAGAGTCACTGGTGGATAGCGGGGTTCGGGGGTGCGGGCTGAGGAAGGGGACTAGCTCATCCCTGGACGTCGGGGCGCCAAGTCATCAGCCTCATCAGCAGGCTTGGGCTCTGCCATGTGTCACCACGGCCTGGCGGGGGCGCAGACACAGCGCTGCGAGAGGAGAGATGAACTGCAGGAGAGGGGCAGTGTCCTGGCCCTTTGTGGGGGGCTGGCATCCTGATGGTCATTAGGGATTCCGTGTATTTATTTGTTTTTCTTACTGCTTCTAACTTTATTTTTCTTTTTTTTTTCCTTTTGCTTCTAACTTTATACTTTCTCAGGACAGACTTTCTCCCTGCTCGTTGGGAATCTGTTATATTTACCGAGCTTGTCTCAAGGCTCAGGTCTATGCTAAGTGTTTCTGAGTCCTATTTAAAAGATTCGTGATTTCTGATTGCAGCCTTCTGGGGTGGGTGAGTGGGGGCGGGGGTCCATTTGTGGTTAACAAATGAGGAAACTGAGGTGCAGAGAAGCAAAGATACTTGCTGAGGTGACAGTGAGTAAAGGACGGACTGGGCACTCAGCCGTGGGCAGAGGACACAGGTATCTGTTATTCCTGTCCCCCCCTTTTTTTTTTTAACCTTCTGTCTTCGTCTGCTCAGGCTGCTGTAACAAATCACCATAGACGGGGGGCTTAAACAACAGGCATTTATTTCTCGTCGCTCTGGAGGCTGGAAGTCCAAGGCCGGGGTGCCAGTGTGCTAGGGTCCCGGGGAGGGACTTTCTGACTTGCAGGTGGCTGCCATCTCGCTGGGTGCCAGGAGACAGAACGAGTTCTCAGAGTCTCTTCGTATCAGGGCACTAATCCCATTCTGGGGCCCCACCCTCCTAACCTCCTCTCAACCTCATCACCCCACAAAGGCCTCATTTTCAGATGCCGTCCCGCCCGGACGACGGCGTCCACAAACGCGTTTGCGGAGACACAGCTCGGCCCATAGCACCTCCTGACATGGCTGGTGATAACTGAGCTTGAGAGGAAAAACCAAGGATCAGTGAACCCTGGACTCTCTCAGGTGTGCATGACACCCTGCTTGGGAGGCAAGCGGGAGCCTTTTCCTGTGCGCTGCCCAGCCACCGCTCAGCGAAGAAACAGCCACCGCCGTGCCCAAGAGCCTCGGGGAGAAATCCTCCTTTAGAGCAGAGCTGGAAGAGGCAGGCTCTGCCCCCTGCCCGCGAAGATAAGAGTTGACCAGCTGGGGAACGCAGAGGCAGGTCGGGGGCACGAAAAAGGGCATCCATGAAATGAAAAAGCAGCTCCTGGGGGTGGGATTGGCATTCTCCGCAAAACCGAGTTGTATCCGTTTTCCCTCTGCAGTGCTGGCATCTGATTTCCCTTGTTGTCAGAGGTTGGGGAGGCCGGTTTACAAGTGCTGGGTGAGGGATGCAGCACGGCCACTGAAGATGCCCTTTGCTGCTTTGGGTAAATGTGGTTCAGGCAGATCGCATCCACCTGCAGGAGAACGCTTGCGGCTCCTTCCTCCGACCACCTCCCGCCCTCTCTGATGGCAAGTGTGAAACTGAGCTTATTTCTTTTTCTTAAAGGGGAGAAACTTGCCATTTTTGCCTTCGTTCTCTCTTTATCTGGAGTGAAATTAAGCAGTAACAGCATGTGGCTGTCGTCATTGCTAGATAATTGACAGTGTACCCAGAGTGAAACAAAGGTGGTGACAGAATGTAAAGTCAGTGATCATTTATGAACGGCGGTTACAGAGCATAGCAGAGCAATTTATAAATTGAAATTTTATTTATATATCTTTCTATTTATATATCTTTAAAGGCAGAAGGCCTTAGATACATGCAATAAAGCATGTGACCTTTAGCTGGTGACATCGTGTGTGTGCTTTTGGAGATTCTTTTAAAATAAATTCTTTACTGGGCCTTGTTCCTCTGAACAAGACGCACCTTGTTCCTTTGAATGAAAACTGCTCAGTGAACTAATTCTCTCCAGTCGGATTTGGGTGAATGGATACAGCCACTGTTAGCGTCAGTGTTTGAGCCATGATGCGTCCACACACGTGTGCGTGTACGCACCAAAAAAGTCCATAAAAAGAGACAACAGATAAAACCAGGGGAAGGGAAGGCCCAAGAAGTGTGCACTAGCCTCATGAGAGTTTTACATCAGAAATGTGCCATTTTAACTGATCCTGAAATGGGGAGAGATAGCTGAGAAATAAGCAAAAAGAGCCCTAATCTCAGAGCTGTGTTTTATCAGAGGATGGTTTAGGCTCTGCTGCCTTTTGAAGGTGTTTTCACCTTTAATAAAAGGATGTTTTAACTTGACACCACTGTTGAGCTACCATCTACAGAATTTATATCAGGCTGAATGAGTTTTTTTTTTAACTTTTTTTTATTTTTAGGATTAAAAAGCCCTTTCTAACACTTAGAATAAATAAGTGGACCAGTGTGGTTCGACCTGTGAGTTTAAAAACGTTTTGGCTCTTTCCGTTTGTGTTCTTGGCACACATCTCAACGGTGGTGGAAGACCTTGTTTCTTCTGTGCTCGCCCAACTCACGGGACTCTCGTTAATTGATATTCCGAGTCACCCTCTCACCTCCGTGGTACCTCACGAAGTGAGCCAGAGTAAAGGTGACCTCCGGGGCTTTTGTCCAACGTCCCCGTCTTGCTTGTGCAGTTTTGTCTTTAACCACCACGTGACTTAGTGAGTTCTCCTGAAACCTGCCACGCTCCACAGAACTGGAAAGACACAAAGCTGGATGTCAGCGTCTCCTTTCACCCCGTGCAAGCAGTTACTCACCGCGATTTGTAGGCAGTGCAAACCGTGTTGCTCTCTCACCCCCCCTTCTCCAAACACCCTTTCTTTGCCATAACCTGCGCGTCCCAGGAATGCTCCCCGCCTTGTACAGATGTTGCCTCATGCATGATAAACACAGTGGGCGGCTGCACAGCTGGAATTCCCCCAGACCCTCTGCTCAGCTTCCCTCGTGTCGGCTCCTCCTCTCCGCTATAGAATCAGCCAGGAGCCCTACCCTCTCCGTGTTTCCATTAATTTTCCCTTCAGCACATCTGATTTCGATTGCAGGGTCTCTGGGTAGAGCCCTGATTAGCTTTTCTTTTGGAGTTGGTCCTCACATGGCTTACAAAACGAGTGCAAATCATGAAAATGGCTCTAAACAAAATCCACTGGCTGGAAATAGCGTGAGGAAAGAGCAGTGCGGCGGGGCGATGCGTATTTTGAAAACTCGCTGAGTTGGAAGCCATTTGCCAGAGATTCTGTGTAAACAGTGGTGATTGTTGGGACTTAACTTCCCTGCAGTATTTCTGCTGAGAACTATTGGGCGGGCCGTATCTGGAAAATTCTGTCTCTCTCCTTTAAAAAAAAAAAAAAAAAAAAAAAGGAGGACAGAAAACTCATCTCTCCCAGGCATCCCACTTCTAACTTCCCAGCCCACTCAGCACTGACTTGGAATTTTTGGCCCCAATCAGGGCTTTTGTGCCTTTTTACATAATGGCTGGGCCCCTCTGCAGAGGGATGGGTTGAGTGACAATTTTCTGCATTGTGTCTGTGCTCCATGACTGGGTCAATAGTACATCCCTTAGAATAGGAAAAATAGCTTATGGGTGAAAACAAAACCATCATTTAAAATCCCCACACAGTCGCCCCCACCCGCCGCGGATGGGGCTGACATTTGGGAGCGCTGGTCTTTGGAAGAACAGTGCTGAAAACGCACTCTGCCAGCATCCCCGCGTCAAAGGGAAACAGATCCTCCTCCCTCCCCCGCTCTTCTCCATTCCAGCCAAACTTCCTGCCCTGGTTATAAATATTTAAAGCTACAGTCAACAAAGTTTAAAGATGGGGAAGTGAGGAAACCCAATCCTGTCTGCCATGCCTTCTGCGTCCTATGGCCTGTCTCTTGTGTCCTTGAGAGTAAGGTCAAGGGCAGGTGCTTAGAAAGGTGCTCATCCCTAGCGAAACCCTCAGCCCCAGTAGTGTAACCAATCAACCTTTCATTTCCCGATTCTCACTCTGCGGGGTGTCTGATGTGGAAGAGTTTGCTGGAAATAAAGATCTTGAAGCAGCTCACTGGTTTCCAGCCCTGCTCTGGACACTTTTAGCGCAATAAGCGCATTGGGGACATTGAGGTTCTCCCAAGTGCTGGATTTGGGGGATGCAGAACTTAACAGGTGCAAACCTCCCCTCCAGGAATTCACATTTACAGTAAAGGTGATACGGTCTCCAACACTGGCTTTTGCGAGGTTTATCGAGTTATACTAAGTGCCGTGGGAGCGTGAAAGCCTGATTCATTCACTCAGCCAACAGCTATAAGCACCTACCATGTGCTAGGCAGTGGCCTAAGCTCTAAAGAGTCAAGGAAGAAGTACGGATGAGAGAGGGGTGTGGAAAACTTATGAGATCATAGAGCTTCACCTATGGGGCTACCTTTGTTGGATCTTGAAGGATGAATACGAGTTTCCCAGGCAAAATGGTGGATAAGGACTGGGGAGAGCACTTTCCTGGCAGAGAGAAGTCAAGGGCAAAAGTGTGCAAGTGGCCGGCATCACTAAAAAAATGGCACAAACCCCATGGGAGTTTCCTAGGTACATAGGTACCTCACAGGCAAGAACCTTGTATGTCAAGGAAGATACTTTGGTCTCATTCAACATGGAGACCCTAGTTTATGGCTTGTCTCTCAGAGAATGAAACGTGATTTTAAAAACTGTTCCATCCAGAGGGAACCTATTTTTCCTTCTTTTCCTTTTTTTTAAATTTTTTTTATTTTTTTTTGGCCTCCCACAGTATTAGGAGTTCTGGGCCAGGAATCAGATCCGAGCCACAGTTGTGACCTAAGCTGAAGCTGTAACAATGCCGGATCCTTAACCCACTGTGCCTGATGGACCTGCACCCCAGCGCTCCCAAGATGCCTCCAGTCCTATTGTACCTCGTGTCTCATCTGCTGTTTGTAAAAAGTTAAGCTCTGCACGCAGCCTAACCCCGAAGGCAGAAATTCTTGTTAGGTGGGAGAGAAGGACTTGCCTCCTGTCTCACCTTTGCTCAGGAGCTGACTGCACTAAGCCGACTGTCTAGACAAGCCATGCAAGGATCCTTCTGGCAGAATGGATGCTTGTCTGCACCCTGCAGGGGTGAGGCCCTGGAATGAGGATTGCAGAGGGCCTGCTCTGGGTTAGCAAAAAAAAAAAAAAAACTCTTTTTGGATATTATCAGTTAGGGGCCACTTTTATGGTCAGACTCTAAACCCCGGCCCAGAGGTCAGTTTCTAGCTGAGGTGAATGGCTCCTGTTTGCGAACAGAACTGTCCTCCTAGTGGGGTGACAATCCTAAGCCTCAATTTTATAAGGCCCTTTTAATCAACTACACCAAAGCTTTAGGTGAGTAGCAAGAGATGTGTCTTTACAAATGACATGCGAAGTTGCTTTTGAAAAGAAATTTTGTTTTGCCGCCCTTTCCATGGGGGAAAATCTGTAATTCTTTACTTGCTCTAAGCATGTTGTCGCCTACAAAGCATTCTCCTACATCCTGTCTTCACAAGAGCTTCCTGACTGATGTTGGGGCCGAGATTCTGAGGCCTGTTGCATGGGTGTCAGGACATGACGTCACAGTGAGCCCGGGACTCTGGGTGGCACAGACTGGTCCTGTCTCTGTTCTAGCTCGCGGTCGGTCCCTTGGGAGTTGCAAGTGGCACACAGGGTCTCTGAGGGGCCCTCTAGGGATTGGAACCCTGATTTCACAAGGTTGATTGGTTGCTTTGCCAAAGGCTTTTATTCCCAAGGGCTTCATCCTGCTGCTAAGAGCTGTGGGTTTAAGGGACACGTTTGTTTGCGGAGGCAAGTATGTAACTTGGGCTCAGAAGCTCTGAGACGGCTCTGCGATTGTTCCCAAAATAAGAAACACCACCCTCTTCCATCCTGCAGGCAGCGACAGCGTGGCTTGCCAGGGAGGACCGGTGCCCTAGCCTGACAGTGGTCCCCGCATTAATGAGGGACTCACACATCCTCAGACTCTCAAAAGTAGCCAGTTGGGGACCCCATCCTTGGAGCTGGGTTTGTTGCCGTGGTTTAGTTTCATCTTTGCAGTCACCTGTAGTGACCTAGCATGGCCTGAAAGAGGCTCCTTAGGACTTTGGAACTGTGCCTTTTTGATGCCCGGGCGGTATAGGATTCGTCTCAAACGTCAGCGCCCCTTCCGCCCAGGCAGGGGCAAGTGCCAGGGACCGTTCTTTCAATTCTGAATCACACTTGCTGTGACCTGCTTTCGAGGCCTCCCCGTATGTTGCCTTGTTTTTTGTCCTCACCCAGTATTTCTGTTCCCTTCTCACCTTTCTGAAACTCCACGCCCTAGAGCACCCTTCTGGCTGCGGACGGCAGTTGTGGTCCATCCTGCGGGATTTGTGACACCCAGGGACAAGTCAGGACGCTTGTCATTCCGTGTTCCACTTGGCCTGTCACTTTGGTGCCTGTGTCCATAGAGAGGAGGGCAAGGGGGCCGGGCCTCCCCCTCCTCCGGAGACAGGGTCGAAGGCCGCAGGCCGTGAGGGCTCCATCAGTCTCTCTCTGTCTGCCTCTTCTCCCCTCTGTCTACACATGCATAGTTGCTATTAGCATAGAAAGTTCCGGAAGCTGTTACAGATCTGGTCACCCACAGATTCCTATTATCTGTTTTGAACTAAGCGGTAAGATTTTAGTAGAAAGTGAGGAGACCTTAATCCACTCAGTGGTATGTTTCTGTCAGAAAGTGGCTCCAAAAGAATATGGTTTCTCTTTATACAGAAGTCAGGGATCGCCAGCCTCTTCTGGGTATGTTCCCCCAGAATGAAAATTGTTCCTCTACCCTCTGCTGGGTAAAGGTCCCTGAGTGTGGGAGCACGTGGTAGGCTAAGGAACTCTTGCCTTCAGAAAGGTTTTATGGAAAACAAGATGTGGTTTCTGGCATGAGAGCCCCTCCAAAGTGACACACTTATGCACAGAGTAAGGCGAGTGATTCTGCGTCAGAGCGTCTGGATGGAACGCATATTCCGGGACTGAGGCCTGTTTGCTAGACACTGTGCTTCACTGGGCCAAAGTCACGGCCAACCACAAACTTGGTGCCTGCGGGAAAATAATCAGACTGTCTTTCATGTTGTCTTTTGTTTCCTTAAAAAGACTGTCCAAGTCCCTGGGGAGTTAGGAGGACAGTGTGGCTTAGCAGACTTCGGCACGAGGATGACTGGGTTTGAATCCTGGTTTCACCTGTACTAGTTGCGTGACCTTGGACGTGTGATTTCATTTCCCGTGCCTCACTTTCCCCTTGCTGCCAAGTGGGAGTAGCAACATCACCTACCTGTGATAAAAGGTCACCCCCGGCCCCCAAGATTCATGCCCTTATCCCTGGAACCTGCAAGTGTCAGCTTCTTTGGAAACAGAGACTTTGCAGCCTAAGCGAAGGATCTCAAGATGGGAAGAGCATCCTGGCTAATCTGGGCGGGCCCTTAATGCCGTACAAGGGTCCTCCTGAGAGGGAGGCAGAGGGAAGTTTCACGGACACACAGAGGAAAAGGGCATGTAAGGTAGAAGTGGAACAGAGATTTGGGTCTGTCAGCCTTGGAAACTGGAGTGGTGGTGGCCACAGCCGAGGATCACCAGTAGCCACCAGAAGCTGAAAGAGGCCAAGAACAGAGTGTCCCCTGGAGCCTCCAGAAGGAACCAGCCCTGCCCACACATTGATTTTAGTCTGTGAGATTTTGGACTCCCAGCTTGCAGAGGTGTCAGGGCGTACCTTGCTCTTGTTTGACAGACTCTGTGGTGGTGTGTTACAGCAGCTCCATGAACCTCATACTCACCTTCGTGGCGTTATCGTGGGGATTAATTGAGATGATGCACGTAAAACATTTGGCCAGCCCTGGTGTTACATAGTAAACTCTCAGTAAGTATGAGCTTGGGTTATTATTTTATTTCGAAGCTGGGAGGAGGATCTGCAGAGGGCAGTGAGAACCAGTTGAGGGGTCCAAAGGTGGGTGTCGGGTCCTGGTGGGGTCACTGTCGCTTGCAAGCCAAGCGTCTGTTTTTCTCCTTTGGCAAAAGGAGGCAGCCATGTCCAGCCCCGCTCTCCTCCCCTGAGTTGTGAGGATCAAATGAGTTAATGATCGTGAAAGTGTTTGGCACGTCACCCACGTAAACTGTTAAGCTGTGGTTACAAAGACCGGGACCAAACTGGAGCAACGCGGCAGAGGGCTGCAGAGAGCTTTGTCCCTCTGGCTCTGTGAGGTGAGGTCATCTCTTTCAGCTTTTGTTCCTGCCTTTCTGAGCTCATTTGCTGGTTTTCCCCCTAATCCCGGCCCCTTCGGTCCCGAATGGAGCTTCACTTGACAAAGCTCCAACAGTCCCGGCCAACCGTGAGCCACCCCTGGGGCATATTTCTTCTCGTTTCCATTTTTAAGAGGCACACACATACACAAAAATAAAAACAAAAGCCCAAGCACGCTAATCTTAAAATGATTTGCAATATCCACCATAGAGATTGGGTCAGTGGATTCCCATCCCACTTAGCTGAGGTTTGAGGTGTTTTCAGTGTAGTTTTCAGGCCAGAGGCCCCTGAGACCCAGAATCGAGTGTCACCTTAGATGAGAACAAGTCAACCTTTGTCAAATGCTTGAAAGCGGTGAATTCATCTGTAAAGATACCCATCCTCCCAGGAAATGTGCTGTTTTAGCCTGAGTAGGCAGAGGACAGCACACAGGATGAAAACAAGCCATTTCTGCCCATGATTTGCTTTGTCTTTGACTGATACGTCTAGTAAAATCTTCACGCTCCCTAAGACGGTCCAAGTGTGCTGTAAAGACAGCCCTTTGCCAAAGGACCTGGCACATTCCTCCAGTTTACTGATTTGAATGTGCTCACCTACTGGAAAAGAAAGGACCTCATTCATATGCATTCGTCTCTTAACAAATACAAAATGCACACACCCCTGTGTTCCAGGCATGGTGCTGATCAGAGTGAACATAGGAGGTCTGGAGTCTGGAGTTGAGTGGGGATGATGTTAGCCAAACAGTGACAGGAGGTGGACAAACTGCAGCAGTGGTACGAAGGGGCACCCAGTCCTGGGAGGGTCTCCAGTGGAGATTTCTCCCAGCAGAGAGGTCCTCTGTTCCGTTCAGGAGGCGTCCTGGGATCAGTTGAACTGAAAGGAAGGGGAACACACTAGATGTGGAAAGAACAGTGTATGTAGAGGTCCTCAAAATGGAAAAGAACGTGACCCATAGGAGGAACCAAGTGGAAGCTGACATGGTAGAAGGCGGAGGAAGGTGAAGGGTTGGGGTTGAGGCTGATGCAGCGGGAGGGGCCAGAAGGGAGGTCTCAGTGGCCAGGCTGGGGTGTACCTTCTTTCTCTTTCCCTTCTTCGAGGAGGAGACACGACTTCCCGGGTCCCGCTCTCCTGGAGGTGCCTGGGTGCGGGCCTTCACTGGGGCTCCCCAGACCTGTGCACTGTCCACTGTCCACTGTCCACTGCTCTTGGCAGGGCCAGGGCCCTTAGAAAGAACCTCAGAGGCCGGCGCTCTGGAGCTCCTGGGGCCCAGCGTGCACTGGGACCTCGGAGCCCAGAGTGTGAACCTGCCAAGCTGCTTCCAGGCTCCTTTTGGCCTAGTTCACGCATCGGGGTTACTCTCCACTTCCCTGCGGGCCTAGGTCTCTGCTCTGAACTCAGCGAGGCTCGCTCTGGCCTCGACCGCTCCTCGCTCTCTAGTTTGTTCATTCACTCAACACATATTTATTGAACATATGTAATATCCTGGGCACTGGGCTGGGCCCTGGGCTGCAGAACTGAGTGAAAGAAGGCCTGCTCCCTGCTCTGGGGAAGCCTCAAGTCCAGTGTGAGGGGAAGGGCAAGGGCTCGGACCCTCCGCAGTGGATATCATTTCTCCCTTTGCCCGTTTTCCCAGCTCTCTGCCGTCACCCCCTGTGGATTGTCCGCCAGCTACCTTTCCTTGGAGGCAGACTAGACTCTGGATCATTCGCAGTGGACGGCAGTGTTTCTCCCTGCGTGGACCAGGGTTAGTTCCCACTTCAGCCCCAGCTCCATCCTCTTGCGTCTTGGCCGCCTCACCCCAGCTTTAGACGACAGAACCATCTCGCCGAGAGTCGCCCCCCTGCACTGGGCTCCAGGTGCGCAGAGAGGCCGGCTTCCTTGTTATTTCCCTGTGGGCACACGGCTTCTGAAGGTGGCGTGAGCACCCTCCGCCACGGCGTGTTCCCACTTGCCAGCAGTTAATGAACTGTTGTTGGGGGGTGGTTAATACCCCGTGAAATCAGTCATTAATTGTAGAAACAACTGATTTCAGAGAGAGCGCGGCAATTACGAGCCGTTTCTGATGGCAGAAGCATAACACAGCACACTGCCGTGTTGTCCATTCGTCACAAGGGAAAGAGTCTGCAACTTGACTTTGAAGTTGTCTTCTAATGGGAGTGGTCACGCACTGCCAAGCTCCCTGCAAACCTCACTCTCAAAAGCTCTGTCTGCAAAAACCGAAAGTTAGCAACTACGCTCCTTGGGAAACGAAGGTACACCTGCAAACGGCCGGCTGAAGGAGGCAGCATTGGATAATGGCTAAAGCTGCTCTCAGGCTGTGGCCTCTCCTGGTCTGGTGGCTTCTGAGCTCCGGTCCCAGAACTGTGACAGGGGCCGTGAAGATTTTCCTGGTGGTCTCTGGGCTGGCTTCTGAGAGTGATGATGCTGAGAATTTCTCTTCATCTGTTTTGTTTTGGGGGAGAATTTAAGAGAAGCTGGCCCCTTTGCTGGCAGTGCATCCAAAACAAGGTCATTCATTTGTCCTTTTCATAATGCACGCTCCCCTCCTGGCACTCACAAACCAGTCCCATTCATAGCAACATTGATGGGAACACTCAGAGTCTTTGTGTGAGCTGTCCCTGCCGACACTGCCAGCATTTTCAGCTTTCTGCCTTCAAGTCTCCCAGCTATTTCCAGAGCTCCAGAGAATGTCTGTGTAAACTCTTGAAGAGGCTCTAAGAGTCCTCTGTCCTCCGGCCTTGGCAGAGGGTCCCTGGGGTGTCTCCCTCTTAGTCACTGGCTCTGCACTCATGGCTCTGGGTCTGCATGAGATCCTCCCCCTATGATATCCAGGAGAAATGGTGACCACAGAAGGTTTCTGGAGCAGAATAGCTGGACTGCTAATCTGCTTTTACAAAGACCTGCCGGATCAAGACTGGATAAGCACGTTGGTGTGTACTCATAGCCAGGTGGTTTAAGATACCGAAATATTGGAGTTCCCTTCGTGGCTCAGTGGTTAACGAATCCGACTAGGAACCATGAGGTTGCGAGTTCAATCCCTGGCCTTGCTCAGTGGGTTAAGGATCCGGCATTGCCGTGAGCTGTGGTGTAGGTTGCAGACGTGGCGTTGCTGTGGTGAAGGCCAACGGTTACAGCTCCTGTTAGACCCCTAGCCTGGGAACCTCCATATGCCGCAGGTGCGGCTCTAGATAAAGGCAAAAAGACAAAAAAAAAAAAAAAAAACGAAATATTGGGGTTGCCCTGTATGATCAACAGAATAGGATTAGCAAAATATATTTTGGTATGCCAATAAGATAGAATCCTATGCAGCATTTAATATGATTATTAAAATTATGCTTACTGACATGGGGAAAATGCCCATGGTGTGTTATTGAGTAGAATAAAGCTGGCAACCAAATACCCTCGATCCTGTTTTACGGAAAATGTGCACACATGTTGGGGATATGGAGATGTGAGAGTTATGGTCTTTGTCAATACCCTCCAACATATTACTTATTCTGGGAGATTGAAGGTGACTTTGAAGTTCCTCGTTAGGCTTTTGCGTAGTATCTGAAGTTACTGTGATAGGCATGTGTTGATTTTATTGTAAGAAAATGATCGCTTTTTTTTACTTTTATTGAAACCTGCTGTTTTGTTTATTCTAATAAAATTGTCTTATCAGGATTTTATAAAGTTTTTTACATTACTTGCCCTTATTGGCCAAATTAAGACACAGTGCAATTAGAAAAAAGAAGTAAAAAACCCAGAAAATAACATCTCCAAAGACTTTGAAAGATTGGCTTCTAAAAGTTGAAGAATATATGGTTTGCCTATTTTATGGATTACAAATAGAAACCAGCTATCAACTGAGACGCCTCAGAGAAGGTAGGCTTGGCCAGGAGTGGGGAGTGGTTGCAGTGCTGACTTAAGTTCAAGATACGGGTGGAGAATTGCATAGTAATAGGCAAACAGAAATAATGTTTTTGCAGCAATGGTGAGTGTAGATGACATGTCAGGGTCTGTTGTGGCCACAGAAGTGATTCTTGGGCTAATAAGCCTGGAAATTTGTGACAGAACTGAAAATTTAGCCCTGCCTTTAAACTTAGACTTTTCTTGAATTTGTGCCTAATTCCAGATCCGGCCACGCCCTTTCCTGGTGCCTGTGTTCTCCCTCTAGATGCTGGGCTTCTGCTTGGCCTTCTAGCCGAGAAGTCACTGTGTACAGACCCAGGGAAACAGCTGTCACCCTCATGTCTCCTTAAATGAGGTCTTTTTCTTGTTAAACAACCTTGCGTGCAAACTTCATTTAAAATATTGCAGCACAGTTGGAGTTTCAGCCAGTGGTGTTTTTGAATTCCCATGCAAGAAGTTATTCCTTTAATGAAATTTGATGCATCGTGCAAAACCTGAAATCAATATTGTGAATCCAGGTTTTAGCTAACTTACGAAGTGGCTGGAAGGAGGGAGCAGAAGCTTTTTCAAATGATTTAAGAAACAATTTTTAAAAAGTTATCTTTGGAGCCGAGTACAAACAATAACAACAACATATCTTTATGAGTGGCTTTATAATTGTGGTCAGAGGAGAATTCCTAAAAAAATTCCACAGCAAAATAAGCATTAATCTCATTTTATTAATGATGGAACAAAAATAGTATTTATTGCACAAATCGTGTATCTCATCAGAAGATCTTTAGTTTTAGGAAGATATTGCATAAATAAAACAATAATGTGAAATCAATGCTGTATCTCATCAGAAGATCTTTAGTTTTAGGAAGATATTGCATAAGTAAAACAATAATGTGAAATCAATGCATGATATGTTTTTATTGGAAGTAGAGCTAATAAAAATGTTGCAAAACTTGGGGCAAAAATAGGAAACCAGGGAGTCCTCCAAATTATCTCTGTATGGTGTACTCCCTTTACCCATGATGAAAACAGTCTGTTCTTTATTCTCTGCGCAAGTATAGCTTTAAAATAACTTCCTTCATTGTTTCATGTATGTATTATGTTTTGTCTCTCCAGTGAGATTTCAGGCTGTCGGGGGCAAGGACCGTTTGCTCAGTTTCTCTGATGTTCCCCACTACCTGGGTTGTTAGGAGACGTGTCAGGTGCTTCAGAGTTATATATTCACTGGGCAAAAAAGAGTTGGAATCAAAAATAGCTTCCTTTTTCATATGACTTGCCAGCTCCCGTTGATTGCTGGTAACTTCTTGGAGTCTTAAGTTAAGAAAGGTTCTGAGGATGAGCTGGCACCAGATAAAGGCTTTTGTGGTTGATGGGAGGGGTATTTGTCAAGGGTACAAGAGCCGTGGTACCTGTACCTTGTTCAGTCCCTGTCCTTGAATTGACCAGTCTCGGAGCCACTGCGCCTCTGGACTTTGCTGGTGAGATAAACACATCTCATTACTTAAGCCACTTTTAACCAGATTTTCTTACACATCACTAAAAACATCCCATATAATACAGTCTCTATCCACTGGCCCTAAAAGGTTAACAGACACTTTTTTTGACTCATGAGTTTATTGTTTTCCCACCACTAAGGAATTAGTATGTTTTCATGAAACACCGTATGAGGTAGGGCTGCAAAATTCTCAAGTATTGATTCTCCTACTTACTAGTTGAGCATCTTCTGCTTGCTTTCTTAAAGCGCTCAAGCCTCTGTTTTCGAATTTGTCAAAACAGGACGGTGTATGTCTCAGAAAATTATTACGAGAATCCAGAAAGATAATTCAAGCATGTGAACACGTAGCGTAGGGCAGGTGTACCACTCAGCCGGGGGATTCTTTCTTTCCCTGACTTCCCGAGGAAGTTTAACCTCAACCACTTTACAAAAACATCCACTTGACTTTGTTGCTGGTGCTCAGTCCCAGTGTCTCTTTGCAGAAAGCTCTGGAAGCTCTGGAGGCAGGGAGTGGAGGGATTCCCCTTTGGATGGATGGATTTTTTCATGAAATCGTGCGGCGGATCTGGCATCAAATCCCTCCCCAGCCCTGGAAAAGAGATTCAGTGCAAACTAATATACCATCTGGAGATCTGAAAGTAGGTGCATTTGACACTTTGGAAGATTTTTGCTCTTATTTTATTACTGGGGCTCCTGATAAATTAAAAAGAGATGAGCTGTTCCTCGGCCAAAGGAGCCCTTACATTTAAATTAAAATTTAAACCTTTTCCATGTTTGCTCTGTCAGACCCATAGGACTGTGTCAGAAGGGACTTGAGCTCTGTGACACTGTTTCATATTATTATTTTTTTTTCCCTTGGTCAAAAAGGCCCGATTGACTTTTTCTGTGCTTTTGTACTCTATCACTGGAATGTTGTTCTCTAATATAAAGTGGCTACAGCTGTAGGGAGAATGACAACATTTAGGAATTGATTCAATAACCAATAGCATTTCACAGCAGTTGCAAGCCTGGGTTTAAAGTTCATACAGATTCGGTTGCTGATCACACCGCTTAACAGCTATATGACCTCGAACAAATTGTTAGCCTCTTCAAGCCTCCGTTTGCACATCTGTGAAACCGGGATGATGCTTGCATCGTTTAACCGCTGCTGTATAAAAACCTCCCCATAACGGTCGTTTTTCATTTCTCAAGCATATGTGTGTCAGATGAACTCATCTGCACTTAGTCGGGCGGCTCTGCTGGTCTTGGCTAGACCTGCCCACGCAGCTGTGGGTTGGCAGGGAGTCAGCTGGGGCAGCGCTGCTCCACGGCGGCCCTGTCCTTCGTGGAACATCCAGCTAGCTGAAGCCTGCTCTTCACGTGGTGATGGCAGGGGTGCAGCGTGAGCCCAACCATTTAAGCCCTTGTCAAGCCTTTCTCATGCCTGCTGCCATTTCATTGGTCAAAGCAATTTACACGGTCAATGTCACAAGCACAAGGTCAAGGGTATTATGCTGCCTCTTCCTCCCTCCCTCCCTCCTGTCTTTTTCTGCTTCCTCTTCTCTCTTTCTCAGCAATTTGAGGGGGAAAAAAGTCATGTTTTATTAACTTCTCTCCACCTGACGTCCTTGTAGGTACCTGATTCATGTTGACTTAACCAAAAAACATAAGGCAGTTTGTACTGAGCTTGTGGAAATGTGAGTGCTCATGCATGGACCCACGCATCTGTGCGAGCACGCGCGTGCGCACACACACAGTTTGAAGGTACTGGGCTATCTTTGCTTATGATTAAAAAAGTGACATCAGTCTTGTCAAATGCTTCAGGAGAGAAAAAAAAAAGTTTTTCCTCTTTTATGCCATCATTTGCTCAAAGGCAGATCCAGAGTGTTCATTCAAATGTTTTTTTCTCTCCCGATTATCTTGTACAAAGGTCTCCATTTGGGAATAGTTGCAGGTTTCCTTGTCATCCTCCAGCTCTGGTTTATATAAAAATGGATCATTTGTAGAGGCAGACTTCAAAGTCAGAGAGCGCCCTAAGTTATAAATGGTTCCGTCTTTAATACAGGCATAATCCTATTAGAGACACAGCTCTCCGGGCTGGTGAGTCCTTTTAGGACTCTTTGATCAAGGAACACTTTTGAGTTCAGTGGCTTCAGCTGCTCGAGCCCTAAAAATAACAGGGGACCCATTTAATACCTAGAAATGTCAATTTCTCTCATTTTTGGTGAAAGAAGTCTATTTCCAGGTGGACTAGTACCTGTTTCTGAATTCAGGGGAAACGTGGAACGCAGGAACAGCATTGTGCTGCATTGCGCAGGGCTAACCTTTGCTGATGCACCAAGTAGCTTCAGGGGGCATTAAATTCTGTCCAAAGGCATTTGATGCCCTGTCCATTCATTGACCATCTTCAAATGGTCTTTCTGATTATCTGAGATAAAAGTTTCAGTTTGGCTTTGTCTCTAGCTTCTCGAAACCTTGTGACCTAGTCTATTTCACAGAGATGGTTAGCCAGCCTTGACCTAAGCCTTGAAGCCTCTGCATACCTGCCAGCCTCTGCTTCCACGCCTCCCATCATTCCCTTGCCCATCATTGCTTTTCTCACTGTCTCCTGCTCTCTGCTCCCACCATGGTCTTGACACACCAAACACCTTCCCACCTTGGAAACCTCAACCCCCACCCCCTACCCCGGACTTGCTGATACTCCATCTTTGGTTATATTGAAGTCACTTGGAGACCCTGGTAAACATACAAAGACCCGGGTGCTGTCATGTTTCAAGGACCTTGGCTGCTGTTTTTTAGTAGGTGAGTCTGATACACACATCTGAGTTCTTTTGTCTTAAGCAGTGGTCCTTACACTTTAGGACACATCAGAATTACCTGGGGGCACTTTTTAATGCTAAACAAAGTTGATGCCCAGGTGATTCAGGATCACCTCTTGGGCTTCTTTGTCACCTGCAGCCTGGGGTTTGGGAAGGCAGTAGCTTGATTACTTCTTTTGAATCCTAAATAACTCCAGCTCTCCCTTCCCTCCCACACTTTTCAGTCCCTCGTGGGAGGATCTGGGAAGAAAATCGTGGGAAGGAGTCATCTGCCTTTTATTTTGAATACAGTGTTTTTGCTCGAGGTGGCCTTTGGGTTGGGTCTGTTTTTCGAAGCCCAGATTAACACAGTTTACTAAAACGCATGAAGCCCAAGGCTAGATTTTTTTCCAAGTGGGTTAAAGGTAAGGTAGACTCTGTCCCTAGAGAAGCCGATGTCTGTGTTACATTTTCCCAAGCCTTTTCACACCTAGCCTCTCTTCCAGTTCTTCCCAAGTTCAAAATGTTTGGATTAACAGTTATACCAGAGGGGAGACAGAGGCAAAAGAGAGCTGAAGCGACCTGCTCAGCGACTCCAGGTGAATGACTTCTGTGGCTGGGGCCACATCTGAGGACTTGTGGCTCCGAAAGGTGCTGGGATAGGCTGTGCTGGTCCCTTCACACTGGCTGCCATGACCGTCAGTGGTTCTTGAGGTCTGCAGCTGAAGGTGTGGGTTGAGAGAAATCACCAAAAATTGCTCCTAACGGCATTCACAAACTCGAGCTTCTACCACAGACCGCAGGGACACTAGCTAGACTAAGGCTCTGGTGATAAATTGGTAGTAATGAACTCTCAATATCCACCCATGAAGAGAAAAACAAAAAATCCATAATGGACTCTGATGGACCATTAGATGTTAATAGGAACAATACAAATGCCCAGCAGAGTCCATTATGGACTGAGTGAGCCTCCCCCAGCCCATCGTAATCTGTAACGTCTCAATATTTTAACTACACACATGTATGTGTATATGACTGAGAATAACATTAACTAAGATTAGGGGGGCAGGACTGCAGAAGTTAATGATGGCATGTCTTCACTCTAATCAGAGTTAGACAAGTTATTGAATCTCTGTTTCTATCTGCAAAATGGGAACAACCTTGTTCTCTTAATAGGAGTGTTGAGAGGATCAAAAGAGGTCCAGAGATCTCTAATTTCCATGTGAACAGAACACCGTTTCCTGTGTGGTTCTCAGTTCTTCTGTGAACTCCCTGTTTATCTGCTTTTAGTTGAATCTTCTTTTGAGTTGTTGACCCGTGTGTTTAGATATTAATCTTTTTTTGTTGGAGATGCGACAAATATTGTCTCCCCATCTCTTTTTTAAACTGTGAGGCGTAATTTGCATACTAACAAATACTGTTGTTGTAAGAGTACAGTTCAAGGATTTTTCATAAATTTATACAGTTGTTCACTTTACCTCAATCCACTTTAATTAAATAATTAATTTTTTAAATGATTTTTATTTTCTCCATCATAGCAGGTTTACAGTGTTCTGTCAGTTTTCTACCGTACAGCAAGGTGACCCAGTCACACATACACACACACACATACACACACACACACACACACACACACACATATTCCTTTTCTCACATTATCATGCTCCATCATAAATGACTAGATATAGCTCCTGGTGCTATACAGCGGGAGCCCATTGCTTATCCATTCCAAAGGTAACAGTTTGCATCTATGAACACCAAACTCCTCAATCCACTTTTAAACCTTTCCCAACAACCCAGAAATTTCCGTGTCCAGTTAATCCAGGTTTCCACCCCCCCAGCCCTAGACAACCACCAGTCTGCTTTCTGTCTTAATTCATTTTCCTTTTCTAGACATTTCATAGCAATAGAATCATACAATATGTAGACTTTTCCATCTGGCCTGTTTCATGTGACATCATGGTTTTTAGGGTCGTCCCTGCTGTAGCTTGTGTCAGGACTTCATTTCTTTTCTTAATTTATTATGTTTAATTGAAGTGTAGTTGATTCGTAATGTTTTTAGGTGTATAGCAAAGTGATTCAGTTATGTGTGTGTGTGTGTATGTGTGTGTGTGTGTGTGTGTGTGTGAGTGTGTGTGTGTATCCGTGTGTGTGAGAGGGATGGAGTAGGCACAGGTAGTTGTGGAAGTCCCAGTAAGGGACCATAGGTAAAGAGGGAAACCTAGGGGACGTTGGGAGACCATTGTAAGTTCAAGAAAGCCATCAGAACAAGGCAGGTTTCCTTGACTAGCGAAGGTGTGAGAATTGCCTCAGGTCTCAGGTCGTTGGTCGGTGATGGGATGAGGCCTGCTTGCAGATTCAGACCAAGGGCAGGAATTTGAGGACCACCCTTCGCCCTTCTGCTGATTTGAATACACACCTTATGGATACTGCAGAGGAGCTACTGCTCCAAGAAAGAGGACGAGGCGGTCCTTTCCCACCCCCACCCCCCTTGGAGAAGCCTCTGTGCCTGCCCGCCTGCATCTCCCCCAAGCGTCCTATCTTAATAAATCCATGTCTTGCCTATCACTTTGTCTCTCACTGAATTCCTTCTGCGTGGAGGCATGAAGAACATGAACCTCAGTAAGTCCAGACACCGGGTGATTCTAATTTAAAACTGTGGGTTTAAGTCCCAATCTGGGTTTAGGCTGTGTTCAAGTCCTGGCATGTGGGTTCAAGTCCCTGTCTGTGTTCTGGCTAGGTTCAGGCCGTTAGAGCTATCAGTTTCATATGTGTATATTCTTTTCTAGATTTTTTTCCATTATAAGTTATTATAGGATATTGATATAGTTTCTTGTGCTGCACATTAAATCCTTGTTATTTATTTTAAATCTAGTAGTGTGTATCAGTTAATTCCAAATTCCTAATTTATCCCTCCCCCCCTTTCTCTTTCATAACCATGTTTGTTTTCTATGTCTGAGCCTGTTTTGTACATTTGTATCCCTTTTTTTAGATTCCACACATAAGTGGTATCTTATAATATTCATCTTTGTCTGACTTGCTTTACTTGGCGTGATAATTTCCAGGTCCGTCAGTGTTGCTGCAGATGGCATTGTTTCATTGTTTGGTATGACCAGTAATATTGTGTGTGTGTATATGAATATATGTGCCATGTCTCCTCTTGTTCCTTCATCTGTCATTGGACATTTGGGTTGCTTCCATGGGTTCCTTTTGTAAACAGGGCTGCTATGAACATTGGGGTGCAAGTATCTTTTACAGTGGGAATTTTCATCTTTTCTGGATATATGCCCAGGAGGGGATTGCAGGATCAAATGGCAACTCTACTTTTTGTTTTTCAAGAAGTCTCCAGACAGTTTCCCATGGTGGCTGCACCAATGTACGTTCCTACTAACAGCATAAAAGGGCTACCTTTTCTCCACACCCTTTCCAATATTTAATGGCCGACTTTTTTGATGATGGCCATTCTGACCAGTGTAAGGTGGTATCTCATTGTAGTTTTGATTTGCATTTCTCTGATAATTAGTGATGTTGAGCATCTTTTCATGTGACTATTAGTCATCCGTACGTCTTCTTTGGAGAAATGCCCATTTAAGTCCTCCGCCCATTTTTTGATTGTTGTTGAGCTGTATGAGCTGTTTGTATATTTTGGAAATTAAACCTTCATTGCAGACATCACTTGCAAATGTTTTCTACCATTTTGCAGGTTGTCCTTTTGTTTTGCTTATGGTTTCCTTTGCTGTGCAAAAGCTTTTAAGTTTAATTAGGTCCCATTTGTTTATTTTTGCTTTTGTTTCTGTTACTCTAGGAGACAGATCAAAAAAAATATTGCTATGATTTATGACAGAGTGTTTTTCTCTAGTAATTTTATGATATCCAGTCTTATATTTAGGTCTTTAATCCATTTTGAGTTTATTTAGGACTTCGTTTCCTTTTATTGTTGGGTGGTACTCCATTGAGATATACCATATTTGTCTTCTTTCCAGTCCCTGCTCTGTGTGTGTGTGTACAGCCTCACACTATAAATCAACTTTAATAAAAAAAAAGCATTGTAAATCAACTATACTAAAAAAAGTTTCAGAAATTGGTGTACCCTTTAACAAAGCCTACTAGGAAATAAATCCACAACAATGTAGCTAGTTTTGTTCTTTAGAGTTTTGTTATATGTAAGAGTAGAATCTTGCAAAGAACCTGAATGACCAACCAAAGCAAGCAAATTAAATAAATTTCAGTCTATCCAGATAACAGAATACTTGTCTTTCTTTCTCCCCTTCCTCCTTTCCTTTCCTTCCTTCCTTCCCTCCCTCCCTTCCTTTCTTCCTTCCTTGCTTCCGTCCTTCCTTCCTTCCTCTCTCTCTCTCTTCTTTTTTTGTCTTTTTAGGGCCGCACCAATGGCATATGGAGGTTCCCAGGAGCTATAGCTGCTGGCCTACACCACAGCCACAGCAACGCGAGATCTGAGCCACATCTGCAGCCTGTACCACAGTTCATGGCAACACCGGATGTTTAACCCACTGATCTTTAACTCTTGGATGCTAGTCAGATCGTTTCCGCTGGGCCACAACAGGAACTCCTAGATAATAGAATGCTTTTCAATATTAAAATTATATTGAGGATGAAGGGACCATCAGAGAAATTCAGGAAATAAGAATTTAAATAATACTGTATAACAGGTGACTTTCTGGGGTAAATATGTATATACATATACCAACCACGAAAAGTGTTAATATCATAAGGTGTAAGTGAATCTATAGATTTTTTATCCCTTTTCTAAAATGATTTTTGGAGCTCACTTAGCACATATACTAAAATTGGAACAATACGGATTAGCACGGCCTCTAAAGAGGACATGCAATTTTGTTAAGTATCCCATATTTTTAAAATGATTTTCTATTTGCTATTATAAAAAAGTAAGTTATTTAATTGCCAAACAGCATATTAGTGAAATATTTGTAGCAAATATGATAAATGAAGGCTCGGTATCTTCACTGTATGAAGACTTCATAAGAAATATTTGGTGATAACAGGAACTCATAAAAGAAGACACACAACCAGTTAGGAAACAATCAGCTTTAACGGTGAGAGGATACATACAAATTTTAACACTACCTAAGATACAGTTTTTTAAAATTCCAGTATTTTTCTGATAGAATTATAAATGGGTACAATTCTTACAGGAAGCAATTTCACATGAATTAAGAGCCCTTAAATATGTCACAGAGCTGTAAAAATATTAGAGGAAAGTATAAGGGAATTTATTAATGATGTTAGGCCCTAAATAAGCCAACAAATATAGATGCCAAAATAGAAATACTGACATGCATGTCTACCCAAAATGTGAAGTCATTCTGTGACAACGGATCTCACAGCTCAGTGAAAAGACAACCAAGAGATTGAGAAGGAGGGTTAGCCTGCCAGCTGCAAGTGAATAAGGAGACTAGCACATTAGTTCCCCAAAAGCAGCTCTAAAGGTGGAAAAAAATCAGCAAAAAACTACCCTTCAAGTACCCTGGAAATCACCAGAGTCAGATAACAATCTGGAAATTGTTTATGCTTGTAAAACTGCTGGACTTTAAATAAGAGCAGTGGGACTCCACAGCATTCTGGCCTGGGATTGCAACCATCACTCGCTACCACCATCACCACTGTCACCGCCACCACCACTGTCACCACCAGTGTCACCACCATTATCACCACACCATTACTTTCACTGTCTCCCTGTTAGCTAGGTTGGCAGAGGTTCTGCCAGGGTGGGTAGCTGAAGAGTGGCAACTTCACACATTTTACAGAGCAGTGCCCAAGCCCAGCAGTGTTATCAGTGGAGGTGACGGTCCTGGAGGCAGGGAGGACCAGTGCCTCTGCTTGTCTGAGGTTGTGGTCTTAGTGGGCGACACCATGTTTTTTATAATTAAATGTAAAAATGGAGACACCGTTTTTTACAATGTTCTGTAATTTCCACTGTTCAGCAAAGCAAACCAGTCATACATATATGTGTGTGTGTGTGTGTGTATTCTTTTTCTCACATTATCCTCTGTCATGTTCCATCACAAGTGGCCAGATATAGTTCCCTGTGCTATACAGCAGGATCCCATTGCTCATCTACTCCAAATGCAGTGGTTTGCATCTACTAACTCCACGCTCCCTCAAACTTCTGATACCTATTGACAAATTCGCCTCTAGAAAACATTTCACTTCATTCGTGTTGGTGGTGTATAAGAATAACTTTACTCCTAAAACATTAGGAATTATCATTTTAAGAAAATCTCTGCAAATTTGGGAGGTAAAATTGTATCCTTTCAGTGTATTTAGAATACTCATAAATGTATATATTTTTGTAAAAGGTAAAGTGTCTAAATAAAATACATGTATATGTGCATACATGTGTATATATATATATTTATGTGCATATATATTTTTCAGTTGCAATTAATTTAGTTACTAATAAAGTTAGACATTTTCAGGTTAAGCAATTACATTTCTTCTGTTATGAATGGCCTCATCATGTCACTTGCCCAGTTTTAAAATGAGTATTGATCTTTTTCTTACTTGCTTATGGTCTTTATGTATTTTCACTTTACAATATGAGACTGCAGTATTTTGTAGCATGCCTTTCTTATTCAGACTGGGTAGGGAATATAATTCCATATCATTAGTATAATGCTTACATTGATATCACAAAGATGGTAGCATTATTCTCTTCCCAACTCTGGTAGATTGGTTATACAAGTCAGTCAGAAAGTCCCAAGTTCTCTGCCCTTCCTTGTGACTGTTTCATTTGCCATCTGACTTTGCAACTCCTCCAGCAATGGAGTCTTGAATCCATGCCCTCTCTAAGACTACTCTGCCACCAGAATGAGGCTGAAGTCACTATGTGAGGTTCTGTCTGCTCCTGCTCTATTGGAATCCTGCCCGTGCCATATGAACCAGCCTGGGCTAGCTGGCTGGATGAGGAGAGACATGTAGTGTTACCACCCTATTGCCTTAGCAGACAAAAGCCAACTGCCAAACTGGTCAATGAGGTGGTACTTGACCACCAGGTCCTAGACACAGTTCCAAGAAAAATGGACTTTTATGTCATGCTGGCTAATATTTATATTCTCAGTGTATTTAAGGCATCTGATTTTTATCCAACTTTTATCTTTATCTATATTTAGGGTAAAATGATTTGCACAGCATATCATATTCTCACAGGTTTGTACAGTAATCAAAATTTCATAATCTCTCAAGGTTCTTTGTGACCTATTTTAAATTTGATTTAATCAAGGCTGAATAAAAAATGTGGGGTTTGTAGCTTAATACTTTTGTAACGTTTTAGTTTTCTCCCCTAAAATCATAAATAAATGTTAAAATTTATGTTACGTCATCACTAATCTAAAAATATCATTTAATTACCTTCAGATGCCTCTCTTTGACTGGGTATAATATTCTCAGTTATCCCTTTTTTTTCCCTCCTTCAAGACACTCAGGTTGGACTTTATCTAGGTTTCTTCTGACATAAACTGTCGGGAAGCTACATGATTTTTCTTCCTTTCTAGGTAACCAGTTTTCTCCCTGAATCCTCTTAATAGTCTTCTGTCCTTAACTTTAAAAGACAAAATAAACAAACAACAGTAAAACAGGTTTTGTCTAGGTCTTGTCTCCTTTAAGTCGATCTTACTTGCCTTTTCACTTACGGGATACGTTATTCAGCTTCATTGCAGCCTTGCGTTTTACTTTTGTTTCCTTTGTTTTGGTTTCCTGTGACATCCATTATCCATCTGTTGGAGCTGGAGCTTTGCCATTTGTTTTTCTTACTTATTACCTTCCCTCTCAACTTCTGTTTGCTTTTACTTACTCTTCTGTGAAACGCACACCAAGCTTGTTCTCCACATTTTTTTTTCCAGTGCGAATTTTCTTGTTCATTGTTTTTAATACTGTTTTCTTTATAATTCAGTTGTGAGGCTGTTTTGTTTTTCCTTGAAAATGTCAGGTACCACTGTATCTCTCTAGATTATCTTATCCATATGTCTTATTTGAGTTCCCCACTCAGAAGCAGATCCCAAGCAAGGATCCAATGCCTGAATAGTTAAGAGAGGAGAGCAAGTAAGCAACGAGATATTAAGTAGCTGACACACAGTGAGCAATTAAAACTAAAACCCCAATGAAAACTCTAGGACGTTGTATGCAACACGTGTTCCAAATTATGCAATCCACAGTGTGAGGACTCTCTGCTATTTATACTCCACACCTGTCAGTCAGTGCTCAGGAGCTGTTTGGTGGTGGTGGTGGGGGTCAGTTTCCCAGGGACCACCAGGTCACCATGCCCTGGCCAAATTGGATTTCTGCAGCCTGAGGGCCTTACTCCGAAAAAGATACAGGTGTTGGCCCTTGTAGATGAAGCCAGTGTGCCTCAAACCCAGAAGCCAGAAATCCTAAGGTGGCTTGGGGGTTAGGGGAAGAGTGTTGACTTTGACTCCATCAGATGAGAAAAAATTACAACTAGAGGCTGCCCTGAAAGAGCTCTGCTGACCAGGATGTGATAGTAAGTATAGACGCCTGCACTCTGGAGCCCGGATTTAAATTCAGTTTGCTTTGGCTACAACACGGCTGTCTAACATCTCTAAGACTGTCAGTCCCCACGTGTAAAGTGGGTATTATCATGTAGGGTAGCTTTGGAGGTCAAATATGATAGCACCTGGTCTCAAATAAATCCTTAAACGTGCAAATTTTTATTTAAAAAAATTCAGCTGGGATCTCACCTTTGAATGTAGCTTTGACCATAGGTCTTAATTTCGAGATGCAGTATTTTTTGTGGTGTTCTAAATCATGTATGTATGTGTGTATGTGTGTGTGTGTGTGTGTGTGTGTGTGTGTGCGTGTGCTCCCTAGCTGATGGGAGGCCATGGAAAGGAGCTGCCCGGTTGCCACATCTTAAAGATACAAACAAAAAACTAACACAAGACTTTGCACTTATTTTGTGTTTTGGTGTTTCAAGTGCTTTCTTCTTAAACGTAAATCCTTTTCTGGCCCAGGGGAGTCTTGGGAGTTTCCAGGGAAGAGGAATTCTGCTCAGGAAGGTTGAGGAAGGTCCCACAGGCGGAAGTAGCAGAATCAGAATTGGCTCCAGGCTCCCTCTGACTTGTGTGCCAGTGCTTTCCCACAGCCTCGTGCTTCCTCGGCCTGGCAGTGGCCCCCAAAGATGGCCGTACAACCTATGTGCTATTTTACTTTATATGGCAAAGGGACTTAAAGCTGTGAAAAGCGATCTCGGACGGAGAGATTATCTTGGGTTATCGCCCTGGGCCCAGTCGCATCCTTAGCGTCCACTTACGGGGGGGGGGGGGGGGGGGGGGGGGGGGGGGGGGGGGGGCGGAGGCGGGGCCGCGCGGAGGGAGCCGGTGCGCATGAGCGAGGGCGGCCCGCCGGAAACGGAGGGAGAGGATGGCGGTGAGAGAGGGAAGCAGATGCGTAGGCGCCTTGCTGCTGGCTGTGACGGGGTGAAAGGGCCCTGAGCCAAGGAGTGCAGGCGGCCTCTAGAGCTTGAAAAGGGACGACAACAGGTCTCCCCTGGGACCCAGCTCTGCCGCCGTCTTGGCCTCAGCCCCTCGGACCGGTTTCCCACTTGCAACCTC
>PVHT020000012.1:9968689-10023503 GCA_004024745.2 Catagonus wagneri | reverse complement strand
TGTTTGAAGTCTTTATGTTTGCAGTAATTTGTTACGACAGCCACAGGAAACGGATATGTTGTCACGATAACAGATTCGCACCCTTCCACGTGGGCTGTAAGCATTTAGCAGTTGTTTACTCGTTTTTCATGCACGGACCTGTGCTAGGCTGGGCGGGCGGAGATGAAAGCGGGTCCTGTGGGTGGAGACCGCAGAGCTGGAGCAGTGGCGTCGACAGTGAGAAGCCTCTTCTGTGGGTTCAGCTCGAGGCAGGCCGAGGGTACGCCAGGAGCAGAGAGCACGAGTTCACCAGGGGTCAGGGTGCAACTGGAGCAGAGTCATAAGAATGACTACAGTGCTACCTAGGGAGAGATGGGAAAAGACTACCCTGGGTAGCGGGAACAGCACATGCAAAGCCATGGGAGTTAGGGGTGTAGGGCTGGACAGAGGGAGCACAGGTAGCAGCCGGGGCCCGCTCAGGTACGCGCCGGGATTGGTAACAGATGTGACGGGGCCGGTGCCCTTCCCCCACCTCCCACAATCCCTTCGCGCTTCTCAGTACCGGCCTCTGTGCCTTCCAACAAGGCTCGTGTGGGCTTGTCTCAGGTGTTCTGGGTTGGGGTCTGGGTCCTCTCAACAGACATAGGGAAGCAGGTCAGCATCGGCTCGCAGTTCTCTTGGCTCTGGGCCCTACACACCAAATGTCAATAAAAATAATCAAAGGAAGCCAGCAGGCCATCAACAGTCTGAAGTCCAGGACTGGTAGGATGCAAGGGGTTGGAGAGTATTGGCATATACCTGGACGAAGCAGTGTGTTTTCCGTATCAAAAGATCAGGATGGCTGTGATTGAGTTTTCCGGCCTTGAGGGTAAGGCCACATTCTCTCGCCTTTTCTGCACATCTCACCTGGGAGATGGTCTTCTCTCCAGAATTTGCAGGTTTCCCAGGTGAGCTCTGCACGCCTGCCACACGTGGCTGGGTCTCAGCTTTGGTTGAGGTCACGGCTCCATCCTGTGAATCTTTTATACCAGAACTCAGATTCCTTTCTACCCTGCCAGTGGTTGTAAAATTCAAATAGCAAACACTTGGCTTTCTAGCTCACGTAAAAAATCTGGACTAATTTGTTTGGAAGTATGTTATGGAACAGACAACTTTCAATACTGGGAAAAGGTAACAAAGATGAGATACTGACTCGGCATGCTTGGTATTTATTTTAGCATCCCTTGCCTGGTTTAAATAACCTAGTTAACTAGTAGGGCCTTCGACTTTCCCCTTGGCCCTGTGCAGTGTGGACACAGCACGGTGCCCAAAGGTGGGGTGAACCGGCTGGTTAATCTCCCCCCAGTGTCATCACATCATTAGTGCTATTTTATTTTTACAGCATGTACTATGTGCCAGGCGTTTTTGTTTTTTGTTTTGTTTTTTGAAATATAGTTGATTTACAATGTTGTGTTAATTTCTGGCTTTCTTTTAAATTCTTAAAGATTTTAATTCATTTGATTTTCATAATAATCCTGCATGGCAGAGACAATTATTATCTCAGTTTAAATGATGATAAAACTGAGGCACAGAGAGGTCGATGAATTTCTCAAGGCCCCGTGGCTGGTAAGTGGGAGAGCTAGGATTCAAACCCAGACCGTCTTCTGGCCACCCCTGCACCAGCCTCATGCTCTTGCACAGGGTCGGATTCTGTCTGCTTGCCTGGCCTTGGCCACTTCATGAGGCCAGGAGAGAGCAGCAGCCAGTAACCCCTCTCCCCATGTCCCGGGAGCCACCAGGCCCCAAGCCAGCGACCCCGAGGGGAGAGCGCCAGCACCCTGGGCTGCCATCCATGGAGGTGTCCTTTGCCAGCGGCACTACCAGGCCTTTTCTTGGAAACGACAGAGGGACGCCAGTGGGGAAAACGCTTAAACTTGCTGCTGTGTGCGCCCTGACTTGCTACCCAGACCCACCGCAGTCCCAGAGTTTAGGGCAAAAATGCCCAAGTTCTTTTACCATCTCCTTTGAAGTCCTATTGTATTTCTGTGGGGCCTAAGGGATGTGCTAATCCCTAGGGGTCATTCATTCCCTAGCATTGTGGACTAGGTAACGGGAACGAAGGCCTGCGGGACTGGCCTCTCATGGTAAAGGCACGTCGCTTGCGTTGACTCTGTGCCCTGTACAGAGAGCAGCTTGATTTCCTGAGTTCGGGATGGCACTCGAGCAATTCCCTTCTGTTGCTTGTTCACTCAGTCAACACATAAAGACAAGCCAGTCCCTGTGCAAAGCACACAGAAACCAGAAACAAACCGGCCACAGTTCTTGCTTCATTGAGCTCACAGTCTCCTGGGGGAAAACAGATAAATGAGCAGTTGTATCCAGGATGGGGAAATGCTTTGATAGTAGCAAACAGAGTGGGAGAGACAGGCAGCCTACTCCAGGGTTACCTGCTAGCAGCTGATGCCTGTACTGGGTCCTGGCGTGGATGGGGGTACCTGTGCAGAGGAAAATGGGAGGGCTGGTTTAGGCATCAGGAATAGCATTTGTAAAGGTATGAGCAGGGAGAAAACATTTCTGAGTGATGCCTGATGTGACAGTTGATCATAGGATTAAGACATCAACCAAATAGATGCTCTTGTGTGAATGGGTGATAATTGGCACTGCAGCAGCCACCTTGTGATGATGAGACTATGAGCCCGAGGATTAAAGCCAACTCCTGTGGGATGTTTTGTAAAGAAAAGTAGCCTTAGGATCTAAGAAACTTTTGGGGGGTTATTTTCAGCTGAAAGATACTAACTGATATGGCTGTGATAAGGATTTATTTATTTATTTATTTTTTTGCTTTTTAGGGCCACAGAAAAAGCAAGAGTTCTGGTTCTTTCACATCCTGTTCAAGACGTGGTGCAACGGCTCATGTTGATCTTAGTCCTTCTAATAGGTATGTAGTGGTATCTTGTTGTAGTTTAATTTTTCTTTTTTCTTTTTAGGCCACACCCGAGGCATATGGAGGTTACCATGCTAGTGGTCGAGTCGGAACTGTTGCTGCTGGCCTACACCACAGCCACGGCAATGTGGAATCCAAGCCGTGTCTGTGACCTACACCACAGCTCATGGCTACACCGGATCCTTAACCCACTGAGCGAGGCCAGGGATCGAGCCTGCAACCTCATGCTTCCTAGTTGGATTTATTTCCACTGTGGCATGATGGGAACTCCTTTGATAAGGAATCTGACCTTTAACTTATGACAATGGGCAGACATAAAATGTTTTAGGAGTTTCCTGGTGGCTCAGTGGGTTAAGGATCTGGCATTGTCACTGCTCAGGTTGCAGCTCTGCCAGGCATTTGATCCCTGGTCTCAGGACTTCAGCATGCTGCAGGCCCAGGCACAGGAAAACAAAAACAAAACAGACAGAAAACCCCAAACCAAAACCTTAAAAAAAAATATTGTAAGCATTCTATTTTCTTTAGACATGTCATACCCACGATAGAGGTGCGTGTGTGTGTGTGTTTTCCCGACATTGCACCCTCCAGTTCTGCCCCTGCTTTATCTAAATAAATATCCGGCTAAATGGAGCCATAGATGCAGGCACGTCTCCATCCCGACCCGCTTCCTGGAACACAAGTCCCTGAGAACCATCACCCGCTAACAAGCCGCACTCAGTGCAGACATTCACAAGGAGCACAGCCGCGCTCCTCACACCCGCCCCTCGGCTCTGGAAAACTTTTCAAGTTCATCATTATTTATAAAGTTAAGACTCATGATGCAAAGGTTTCTCTTTGATGTGGGAGTGTTTTCGAAGCCTCGGTGACCTATATTGCCGACGTACTCGGTACGAGGTGCGGCCGGGGCCGGCTGGGGAATTACCCGTGTTTAATGAACACTAAAATTAGAATTTGACTGAAATCCACAGAAATGGCTTGACAGCAAGTTCGAGATGCCCCTGGGGAGCTGTGGGCAGCTCAAATTTACCCACAGGCGTTTTTGAAAATGTTTTTTTTTTTTTTTTTGAATCAGCATAGTTGGCTCTTTTGAGTGGGGAATGCTGCTTGTGCTCAAAAGCTTCTCCCGCCCTACACCCCAGCCCCCTGACACTGGTGCTTCGCCAACAGACAAGTGCCTCTGTGAGCCTCTGTCCCGCTGGTCATGCCCCAGTGGGCACAGAGCATGCAGCCTGGCAGTGGTCGCAGTCCTCATGGCAAGTTGTAAGGAAAATCAGCGTCTCGAGAGCAGGTGTATGGCCAGCTGAAAGGGACCCTAGATAAACTCCTGTTCTGTGGACCCCAAGAAGGGTGCCTGGAGGTCAATTTTGAGATCCTAAAAGATCTAATAGAAAAGTCTCCTTTTAACGAGAACAGTGGTGTTAAGTGAATAAATGAGCTTAGTGCAGTGACCATCACTCCAAACTCGGGAATAATATGGACAAAAAAACAACTAAAAAATCAAGTCCTGGATGGTGACGATGGATGAGTTAGGAGATGCAGGTTCAGTGCAGGAGGGGAAGCAGCTGGGAAGCAGGCACAGAACTAAATTGTAGAACACAGATCCCTTGGTTCTGAGGCTGGTGTGCTCTGTGCTGGGGGGTCCTCAGCCTGCCGCACACACTGATGATGCACAAGGTACATTGGAATTCTGGGGGAGCATTTTCACAGGCTCGTGTAATTGTAAGGTTTTATTTTCTAAGTTATAAAAGTATAAGAATGCTTGTAAAAAAAAAAAATGTTAATAGTGATCTCTAGGAGTTCTCGTCATGGCTCAGCAGTAACAGTGATAATCCATACTCAAACCCTGGACACTCTGCTTAAAAATGTTAACCAGCGGCCTGGAGCCTGTTAATTTAAAAAAGAAAAACGATTGGGCATTACACATCAACCCCCAACCTTTTAAGTTTCTTAAATCATAGCTAAAACTCAGTAAAAAAAACCACCTAGATAAGTAATAAACCATGAGTTAGAATGTGAAATGCCTAAAACTTTGGTTCTGGACACCAGCCTCCAAATGGCATGACTGTAAGCCATCAGCTGGCTTGTCTGCAGTGAGGCTTCAGCACGTTTCTTAGCACCAGCCTCATCTGGGCCCTGGATCCCTTTTGCAGACCTAGCTCCTTAAAATGTCTTCACGTCATTCTGACATTTCTACAGATTTTACATCCAAGGTCACTCAATTCTTTATTTGCACATTGTTTTAAAATATATATTGCACTGAGTATTGGGGTTGCAAATAGATGTTTCCCTTGGTAAACACTGGCGGTAAAGGGTGATGCTGAGCAACGTTGCCTTCTATGAAGTTTGATTCTTAAAGGTATTCTGCTACTAGAAAAATGTTAGCAGGGAGATGTGATCTTTGGGATCCCAGCCAGTCAGCACCACCTGGAGAACTTGCTCTTTGAAATGATTTCACAGGCTCCTCGCCCTAGAGATTCACATTCAGTAGGTCTGGCGGATCTGATGATCTGGCGGTGGGGTCCTGGAATCAGTCCCCAGCTTTTTCACATAAACAAACAGGTACAAGGAGCACTGGTTTCGGTTATGGTCTCTGCCAAGGAGATTATGAGTTTTTCAGCCACAGGAATTCTTGCACATCTCTAGCCAGGCATCTGGATGGAGCAGTGTTCAGAGTGGAACTGCACTGATGCTGTGCATACAGCAAGCCTCCCTTAATGCTCATCTAGAAGCGTTTGTGTGGAGCCAGGCTCTTTGAAGACGGTCTTTGTGCGCTTGCTTTAAGGAGTCACTGCAGGTCTAGTTGGTGATAGATCTGGAAGAATATTTTGTGTAAAACATCCCCCCTGCCCCTGCCTCCTGAGCAAGCAGGTCTGTTGTTTTGCAAGACTAAGAGTTTCTTGAAGCATCTGTGAGCCCTGAGTGAAGCCTGATCCTTGTTGTCATCATTATTGTCATCTGTTTCTCATGCCCTCCTGTCCACCCTGAGGCCGGGTCAAGCCGCCTGCTTCCTATGCCCTTGCCTGCAGTGAAGCTTCCTGCCCTTGACCTTGGGGCCCTTCCGATTGCCCTTCACTCTGCCTCTCCAGCAAATTCAGGGTTGCCTCTGGGGCTCTCACCTTTCATTTTATTTTCACTTAATCCTTCTGGGGCTTCTATTTTTATACTGCGTTTGAGGTGTCGAGACTATTTAAGGTGAGGCCTTTGCTATGGGAGCAGCTTTCTTCCAGGAGATGGAGGCTGCTGTCCCCATGCGGCCACCCTGGAGCATTTACCTGGACGCACTGGGTGATGACAAACCTAAGTGTCTGAAGTCACCTGATTTTCTGCATCGGTTGCTTCTCTTACCCATGGCTCCTTTTTAAGTGTAATTATTTTAGCTAGTATCAGTAATTTGCTTTTTAAGCCTGTAATATTCTGTCCCTACAGTAAGATTTAAACGCTTTGGAATCGGAAGTTCATCTTGCCCATCTCTTTCTAACACCCAGGGTGCCCAGGAGAACTAAGAGGCTAACTTGTTGAATGAAGTGTTTGGGCCCAGATTTCTGACATGGCCATTGATACATAGAAAACTCAGACAGTCGTAAACAAAGTCAGATGTTCCTGCTGTGGCGTAGTGGGATTGCTGGCATCTCTGGAGCCCCGGGATGCGGGTTCCATCCCTGGCTTGTCGCAGTGGGGTAAGGATTCAGTGTTGCCACACTTGTGGCAGAGGTCACACCTGTGGCTGGGATCTGATCCTGTCCTGGGAACTCCGTAAGTCTCGGGGTGGCCAGAAAAAAAAAAAAAAATTCAATGGTATATTTTTGAAAGCGCGCAAAATATAAGTTCTTAGTTTTTATCAAAGCATTTACAAAAATCTTTTAACAAGTAAAAAAGTCTTAAAATGTAAAAAATTGCTCCCCAGCATTCTCCATTTTCGACGTGTTAGGGAACTGAGGTGAACGTTCTGTCGTTTGGCGTCCTATAGCTTTTCCTGTTTTAGAAACAGATATATAAATATAGGCATATGTGTCCATATATTTTTAATGGGATTTTTCCTGTGTTGCCCGCTTAGAATTGCATGTAAATACTCCGAGCAGCGTAACTTGCTCTCTTGCCCAGGACAGGTGGCTGGACGGGTCAGGGACCTGCCGCTTGGACGTCCCCTCGGCGATGCCGCGTGTCCTCCTCCACAGAAGTGGGGGAGCCAGTTTGAGCAGCCCCCTAACCACAGAGGGCGAGAGGGACTCGAAATGGTCCCCAGCTCCATACTGAGTTATCACCCCATCTGTGTCTGCAGCGCAGTCTTTTTTTTTTTTCCCCCCTCCTTAAACACCGCTTTGCCCCCTAAGCTTCAGCACTTCCTCTGCCTGAAACATAATTTCCCAGTCCTCTTAGTCTGTTAAGGTCTGGCTGACTTTTCAGATCTCGGCTCCCGTGTCACCCCTCCAAGCAGCCGATCCTGACGCCCCTGCTTCTCAGACTAGCCTTGGGGGCCCCTCCTCTGTGTCATCGCAGCACCCTTTCTTCCCCGTCCTCAGTGTTTTATCATCCTCTGGAGCCATTTGCCAGTGTAGTGGGCAGGCAGATGCGCTGCCCCTTCCCGTTCCAGGAAGGGCCTGAGGCCCAGTGGCAGGAGGTGTAGACAGCCCAGGGCAGGCTTCTTCAGGGAGAGAGCCATGTTGGCAGGGGCTGCCCCTGTCTAGTGACTGAGTTGGTTGGGGATGCAGAGACTGCCTTTTCACCCTGCATCAGGGCGACTCCGACAGGTGAGTCCTGCCCCGGAGTGACACAGGTGAGCCGAGGCCTTGGTGAGCCTGCATCACAGCCCACCTTCTCCCTCTACCCAATGCCTTCTCCTTGTATTATAGGTGTTGAGCCTTAATCAGCGTCTTGTCCAATGAAGTCCATCCCTTTCTTTCTAAAAAACCCACCCTCTGACATTTAATTGTCCACCTGCCTCGGTGAGGGCCAGGTAGAGTCTCGGTCGCTCTTTAGTCCCCCGCACCTGCGATACAGCAGAGAGTGAATATTTGTTGATGTGTTTATTGAATGGATGAACGAATGAATGGACGAGTTTGGATGACTCCAAAGGGAGCTCAGATGCTGGTTTCCCCCGGCCCCTGCCACCCGACCCCCTCTGCCCATCACCCTGCACCTGAGCCTGCCGCCCCCTCTCGCAGCGGAGACGCACGGCCATTGTCTCTTTTACCTTTTATTCTCCATCCTTGCCTGTCCCTGGGAAGCTGGGCAGGGGTGCTGAGCAGCCACAGCAGACAGCCCCTTTTATTCCTTTTGACGGCCTCGGGGAAGTTTGATGGGGACATTTCCATAATCGATGAGGGAGCCCTGTCACCCCAAACATGGCGTCTTTAAAGAGAATAGGTTTATGCAAATTAGATATTGATGGAGTAATGATTAATTGGCCCTGAGCCTTTGTTAATATGCAATTGTAGTAACAGAGATACATTTATAATTATTTTGGTTAATTGTTCAAACAAGCACTCAGGACTTAATTGCACAGAGTAATTGGAAGGGCCTGGGTAGCAGGATTATTTCTTTGCAGAGAAAAATCACAGTTTAACTAGTTGGGTTCCTCTGCCGAGGGATAGGTGGTTCTTTGAGGTCACGGCATCTGCAGAGGAGAAGGGACAGTCACATCTTCTTAGGTCTTCCTGTATTTGCAGAGGGTCGGGTTTGCAGGCTTTGAATTCCAGAATTTCAACACTGCGTCTTCCAGAGCTCTGTGGTTTGGGGCACGTTATTTAGCGGCTCTGAGCTAGTTTCTTAGTCTGTGAAATGAGAGGGCTAGCAGTTAACTTAGGCAGCAGGGGGAAAGCCAAATGAGGCCGCCCTCTGCGAGGTGCCCTGTACCAGGTAAGCTGTCCTTTTGGGAGCTGGGGCAGCGGTAACTTAAAGCCCAGCTGCCAGCAGAGGCCAGGAGGATGGAGGTGGGTACCTGCCACCCAGCACCTGCGAGCCCATGAACGGGAGGCACTCAGGGGAATGAGAGCATAAAAGGCCTGACTTTGAGAGTTTATTTAAAAACATAGATCTGGGAACAGATTGGATGAACGCATGCCTGCTCTGTGCTCAGCTGCACAAGGTGACGACGGCGCTTTGTGGACGAGCTGGTTGGCTGCCCACCTGAAGGTGACCTGCTCCTGAAGCTGTTCTTACAGATTCCAACTTTCTCTCATTTACCTTTGTTCAGACTCTGTAAACTCTCTCTCCCTCTTACGCACACACACACTTGTACAGACGTTGCACTGGGGAGGAGGCACTGGATGCTGTCTGATAAGGGGCAGTCCTTTCCGTGGCCCCTGAGTTTGCCTCTGGCTCTTCCTGAAAGTGGACACTCCCAGCCATGCAGGACGAGAGGTTGCAGGATGAGCTGGTCATAGCTCTGAAACCCAGCCCCTTTGGGAGGGAAGACAAGTTGGCCTGGTTTTCAGAGCTTGGGCTGTAGAGCCTGACCGACGGCTTTGCCAGTCCAGGCTTTGCACTTCAAGTCTCTGACTTTGGACAGGCTGTCTACACCCTCTCTGACTTAGTTGCCCCGTTAGTTGTTTGAACCCCATAGGGTTCAAGTGAGATGGAAATGGGACCTACATGTTGAGTAGGGTGTCTGTTTAGCACCGTGCCTGACGACCGTAAGGATCCGAATGATGTGTGGCGGTGATCATGAAGGTCAAGTTCTTCGGGGTGCTCAGGTAACCCTTCAGAAAATTTCAGAGGTACCACCCGAGGGGGACCCTTTCCTACATCACCGCATTGACTGCAGCCATCAGCAGAGGCACCCAGAGAAGGAAAACGGCAGGGCAGGAGGTGTTTCTTTCCCTGGTTTCCTGGCTGGAGAGGGGCCACTATGCTTGGAGGACAGCCAGTGATTTCTGTGACCCCCGACTCAGCCTGGCTGCTCACGCTGCCTTTTCAGCCCCTCCAGACAAACCCCCAGAGCAAAAGGAGACAGGCATAGGGTCGGCTTCATGGTAGGCAGACCACCGGAACTCTGCCTTGACGATTCGGCCCCAGCACCTGCTCTGCAGTGAATAAGTCTGTGTTGTGTGTCCTCTTACCTCCGTGGGCGTGAGTCTCCGTAAAGAGAACTGCCCAGGGTGCCCCAGAGGAACCGGGGACTTGCACAGGCTCATTGCATTGGGCTTCCTCGTTAACCTGGGCTGGGCATTTTGATGAGCCCCACTTTGCAGGGAAGCCAGCTGAGGCGCAGAGAGGCAAAGTGTAATTGGTACTGGGGCCCAGACTGCCGTTTCCTGGTACACTGGGGAGTCCCTTTTCTTGACATCCTCTCCAGCGTAGTCACCGAGCTTCAGAATTTTGCCGTCAAAGCTCCATGGGAGACTTTTGTCCCTTTTAAGATGAAAATCTTGATGATAAGGCGGCGATGTGTTCAGACCCTTCTTGAAGCTGTTCCTGGTTAAGGGGTTTGTTGTTGTGCAGTGGTGTGTCGGGGTGTCTAGAGCTGCATTTATTCCTAGGTTTTACCGCTCAGCCAGCTGTTTACTCTCTGAGCTTTGTTTCTTCACCTGGTCAAGGAAACCACCAGGGTGCCTGTCTCATGGGGATGCAGTGGGAATTAAATTCCCAAAGGCACTGGTGGGACTTAGCACATTTTGTGGTGCAACGTTGTAGACTGATAGATCGTGTTGTTTGTTGCTGTTATTATTGTCATTTCTGTACTTACCGAGCGCACAGAGGAAAAGCGCAGGTTACAGATGCTGAGAATGGGATGGAGCAGAATGGCTGGGGAGACTCCACACTCTTCTTGGGGCAGGGCTCCTCTTAGGAAATGCAGGTCTGTCACCTCATAAGCTGATGACTTTAAAATGTAAGCAGAGGAGCATCTTGGATAATCCAAGGTTTCTGTTAGTGGTTGATTGATGTCCCACATGACAGGGGTTGAGCTTTCCAAGACTGCAAAGGAAAGAACACGCCAGGATGACCTTTGGGCTCCTCATCCATTGTTGGTACAGAGACAATGAATAGTCCTTGAACATGCCTGTTTACTACTTGAGTGAATGAATGAGGTAATGGATTCATGGCTGTAGGATTCTATTTTTACAAGAGTGTCACCGTGCCTTCCACCCTGTGCCCTCCTTTCTCCTCTTTCCCTCTCGTGCCCTCCCTCCCCCTCCACGCCCCGCCCCCCACCACACTGATGCTGCATTGCAGGAGGCCAAATACATGAGGACATTTCTGAAAACACCGCCGCCTTGGCCGCTTTGCTGGCACCTGCAGACTCGGATTCTGCTTGGCGTGTCATCTCACCTGACTGACTCCCCAAGTCTGGCCCAGGCCACTCATTCTTAGCAGCCTGTCCCCAGACCCCAAGGCCCACCTCACTGGCTGTCCCCCAGGCTTCCCAGAACCTGGGACTTTTGGTCTAGTCCTTGACTCTCAAGTCATCCTGTTTATTTCACTCTTTTGCCACCCGAAGAGGCTGAAACTAGCAAGCAAAGAACTGCTTCCTGTGGTGGGTACTATCCAGGCATTTTACACATAGCGAGATTCTCCTGGCACCCAGAGGGACTGGCTGTCTTGTCCTCTTCCTATCTCTGGAAATGCTCTTTGTCTCCAGGTCAACTTGGTCTGATACTGGTGTGACTGCCAGAACTTTCTGATCATCTGAGTTACTTTTTCACATCTGTTTACTTCAGCCTATCTGTGTCTTCATACTTAAGACACATTTCTTGTAGACAATACATAGTTGGGTCTTGATTTTTTTTTTACCTGTTACAAATTTGTGACTTTTCTTTTTCTTTTCCTTTTTTTTTTTTTTTTTGTCTTTTTAGGTTTGCACCCATGGCATATGGAGGTTCCCAGGCTAGGGGTCCAGTTGGAGCTCTAGCTGCTGGCCTATGCCACAGCCACAGCAACATGGGATCCAAGCCACTTCTGCAACCACAGCCCATAGCAACCCCCGATCCTTAACACACTGGGCGAAGCCTGGTATCAAACCCACATCCTTATGGATACTAGTCGGTTTGTTACCAGTGAGCCACAATGGGAACTCCCCATTTTGTGCCTTTTGAATTGGAGTGTTTATTCTGTTAGTATTTCATGTCATTATTGGTGTAATTGGATTTAGGTCTAGTTTTCTGTTTGTCTCTTCTTTTATTTTATTTTATTTTTACTCCTCTATACCCTCCTTTCCTAACTTTGGGTGTTTGCAAAGATATTGAATTAGAATACATGTTAGAATTCTGTTATCGGCATTTTAGATAATCCTGCTTTAGTGGTTTTTATAGGTACTTGAATATATATCCTGAACTATGCATAATCTACACAGGGTCAATACTGCATCAGTTCTAGCAGAACGTGGAAAACCTCCAACCGTGTGGCCCCTTTACTCCCACTCAATTTTCTGTTACACTTGTACGTAAGTATTATATCTGCATATGTTAAAAACTTCAACATTTTATAATATTTGTTTTAACCCAAGGGATGGAAGAAATTGTGCAGGTCAGAAATTGACACATTATCTGCTTTTGTAAATTGGAACATAGCTGTGCTCCCACGTTTCCATATTGACAGTGGTTATAAGAAGTTGTGACAGAGACCTCGTGCTGCAAAGTCTATAATATTTTCCATCTTCCGGCTCTTTACTGAAAATATCTGCAGATCCCTGGTTTAACCTATCATGTGTATTATCAAGAAACTAGGGGAGGAATATCTTTTATAGATCTTCAGATATTTATCACATATGAAGCTCTTCTTTTTTTTTTCTTTTCTTTTTTCTTTTTTTTTTGTATTTTTGCCTTATCTAGGGCTGCACCCGCGGTATATGGAAGTTCCCAGGCTAGGGTTCTAACAGGAGACACAGCTACAGCAACATGGGATCCGAGCCGTGTCTGCAACCTATACCACAGCTCATGGCAACACCAGATCCTTAACCCACTGATCAAGGCCAGGGATCGAACCTGCAACCTCATGGTTCCTAGTCGGATTCGTTAACTACTGAGCCACGACGGGAACTCCTCTTCTTTTTTTCTTAATCGAAATTTAAATCATATAACATATGAGCAACTGTAATATATGCGGTTGAATATATTTTCATTTTAGGTGTACAACCTGGCAATTTGACATTTATATGTATTATAGATTAATCGCCATGATACGTCTAGTAACCAACTGTTGCCCTACAAAGTGATTATAATATTTGTGACAGTATTCCTAAGCTGTACATCATTGTATTACTGGAAGTTTATAGTATATATCACCCCACCCCACCTCCATCCCAACTCTCCCCTGGTGACCGCCAATTTGTTCTCTGTATCTGTAGGTCTGGTTCTGTTTTGTTTCGCTTGTTCATATGTTTTATTTTTTAAATAAGTGAAATCGTAAGTGTTTATCTTTCTCTGACTTACTTCATTCAGCACAGTGCCCTCTAGGTCCATCCATTTTGTTTCAAGCGGCAAGATTTTACTCCTTTTTTATGGCTAAGTAGTATTCCAGCATATACGTAAATATACCACATCTTTATCCTTTGATCTGTTGATGAACACTTAGGTTTGTGCTATTGTAAACAGTGCTACAGTGAATATAGAGGTGTGTGCATCTTTGTGATTTAGTGTTTTTGTCATCTTCAGATATATACCCAGAGGTGGAATTTCTGGATTGTATGGTAGATCTATTTTTAATTTTTTGAGGACTGTCTGTACTGTTTTCTGTGGTAGCTGTACCAGTTTACATTCCCAGCCTCAGTGCATGAGGGCACCCACTGCTCCACATTCTCACCAGTACTTGTTATTTCTTACTTTTTTGATAATAGCCATTCTGACAGATATGGGGTGATGCTTGTATTGTGGTTTTGATTTACTTTTACCTGAGGATGAGTAACGTGGAGCATCTTTTCATGTGCCTGTTGCCTATTGGTATGTCTTTGGAAAACTGTCTATTCTAGTACTCTGCCCATTTTTTAAGTTGGGTGTTTTTTTGATATTGAGAAATGTGAATTCTTTATATATCTTGGATATTAACCACTTATCAGATATGCTATTTATAAATGTCTTTTCCCATTCAGTGGGTTGCTTTTTCATTTGGTTGATGTTTCCTTCACTGCACAAAAGCATTTCAGTTCAACGTAGACTCATTTATTTTTTGCCTGATGAGACAGATAAAAAAATTAGCGCTGAGACCAGTGTCAAAAGATGTCCTATGTATCCTTCTAGGAGTTTTATAGTTTCACTTCTTACATTACGTTCTTTAGTCCGTTTTGTGTTTTATTTTTGCCTATGGTGTAAGAAAGTAAACCTTAGTTGAAGAACTAATGGCTGAAAACTTTCCTAACCTGGGCAAGAAAACAGACCTCCAGGTCCAGGAAGCACAGAGAATCCCAAAAAAGATGATCTCAGAGAGGTCCACACCAAGACATTATGTAATTAAAACTGGCAAAATTAAAGGGAATTTTATAGGCAGCAAGAAAAAATGCAACTAGTCACATGCAAGAGAACCCTTTTAAGGCTATCAGCTTAATTTTTTTTTTTTTCCAGCTGAAACTTTGCAGGCCAGAAGGTATATTTAAAGTGCTGAAATGAAAAAAATTACAACCAAGAATACTGTACTCAGCAAGGATATCATTTAGAGTGAGGGAGAGATAAAGTGTTGCCCAGACAAGCAAAAGCTGAGTTTATCACCACAAATCCTGACCTTCCAAGAAATAGTAGAATGTTTTCTTTAAGCCCAGAAGAAAAGGCCAAAACTAGAAATAAGAAAATATATAAAAGATAAAGTCATACCGGTAAAAGCAAATGTGTAGTGAAGGCAGTGGGTCAGCTGCTTGACAAGCTGGTATGAGAGTTCAAAGACAGAGGCTGTAAAATCAACTGCAAGCGCAATGAACAGGTAAGGGATACCCGCAGTAAAAAAGATATAAGAGGACATCAAAAACACAAAACGGGGTGGTAAAAATGTAGTTCTTTTAGAATGAGTTTGAACTTAAGTGACCATGAGCTTCAAACGCGTACACACACGCACATGCACCTCATGGTAATCACAAACCAAAACCCTATGATAGATACAGAGAAAAGAAAGAAAAGGAAACCCCACAGTAAAAATCATCAAACCACAAGGGGAGAGACTAGAAGAAGAAAGGAACAGAGAACTCTGAAAGCAAGCAGGAAACAGTGAACGCAGTGGCAGTGTGCACGTGCTTGTCTGTGCTTCTCATGAACATCTGATATCCTTTCCCTTCAGCGCGTGTCTTGTGATGCAGACGCTTAGCAGTGCCTTCTTCCCAATGCTAGCGCTCCTCCAGAATCTGTCTGCATTGGCGCCCTCTGCAAAGCCTGCCTGCGGTTTTAAAAGTGTTGTCGTGAGTTTTCACATATCTACAGAAAGAATCTTTTTTTTTTTTTTTTTTTAATGGGAGTTGCTTTACTCCGCTAGGACTGGGTGCAGAACCCCTAACATACTCAGGCAGGATGAACTCTGTGTTCTTAGCATCTCCTCTCAGGGGCTGGAGGAAGGAGTGATACCAAGGGGTTTTGAATATAACCGTCCTTGCACAGTGGGTGCTAGAAGGTGGTAGCTGCGCTAAATGCTGTGGGTTTGCTGATCCTGCATCAATATTTGAGGGTAACTTAGGCAAGGGAATCCTGTTATGCATTTCATAAAAACAGCTCACACTTTCTGTGGGACGACTTCAGATTCCAGGCACTGTGGGAAACGCTCGAGGTGGATTCTTTCACGGCATCTTGGTGAAAACCCTCTGACGTGGCCGTGATTAAGGTCTTAGTTCACAGATGAGGCCCACGAGGGTCTGAAGGTTGAGTGTCGCACTCAAGGTCACACACCCCAAAATGGAGCCAACGGTCAAACCCAAGACATGTGATGGCAGAACTTAGGCCCTTGGCCAGCGCTGTGCTTGATGCTCATTTAACTCCTCCTGCCTTGTGTTATCATTTGTGGTGTGTCTCTGTCTGGATGGACTGTCAGCCCCTGGAGTACGTGAACCAGGCGCTTCCCCTTGGAGCCCTGCATGGCCCGCAGAGAGCCTTGTCTCGCGGGTGTTGCGAGGCAGGACCGAGGTGGACTGTCTGGGGTAAGGCCGAGATTCGAAATAGAAAATGAGTGGAGTGTTAGAGAATTAGATTTTTGTATGTTTGTTTGGGCGTGCAGTGAACGCCAAACCTTAGAGGGGATGAAGCATGGGCGGGGAGAAGGAGTGGGCCGACCTCTGGGCAGGTGGTACTGGAGACAAATGAGAGGAGGACAGACTCGTCTGAAAGAGGCACAACTAACAGAGAACAGAAATCTGTGCTCCAGAGGGAAAAGCGACGAGTTTCAGGCACAGGATGGAGAGGCTAGCAAATGCGGGGGGACTTGCCCTGGAGGGTTCAGACTGTGCTGCCCCTTCCCCAGCCAGATGCAGGAGAAGCCACCCGGCCCCACCTCCTCTCTCTCTCTCAGTTTCTGCTTCCAGAGTTTGGCTTCTGATAGCAGGTGCGCAATAAATCCTTTGCTGAATTAAGTTAAAATGTTTAAGGAGCCATTTTCTGAGCCAGGCCTTATTTTGCTGTCAAGGAAGAATTTATTTAATGAGACCTACACTTTGGCAGACAGGTTCTACTCCTCTTGGCTGGTCTGGAGCCGTGATTTAAGATGCTGATACGGCTGCCCGCTGTTGGGAAACAGGTTCTTGGTTGGGGAAGGGGTGTGGCTTAAAGGTTTGGGAAGAAGATCATTTAAAGAAGCTCTGAAAATGATGGTTGGTTTGTACCCTGGGCCTCCCAAAGCGCTCTGGCTCCTGGATCTGTATGCTTGGTCCTCAAAATTCATGATTGTCTGCGAACAGTTGGCTTTTACATCAGCACAAACAGCTCCATATCATCTGTCTGCAAGAGACAGGGAATATTAATGCAATTGGTGCATCTGATGCAAGTTTTCTTTCTTTCCCCCTGTGGATGTTGTCCACTGCAGACATCATCTTAAATATAATGCCTATTTGCTGCGCTTGGGAGCAGTGATGAGCGATCAGAAGGTGTGGCACCTGGTTATAACTCCATGGTGTGTCTTTCCTCTTCCCTTTCGTGACCAGCGGCAACACCTTTCCTCCCCCGAACTTGCCTGATCTAGATAAGGCGATATCCTTTCCGAGACACCCAGAGCTAAGATGGAGTGTCCCTGCCAGGGCTTAATGATCACCTGTTTCTCAGGAAGACACCTGCAGCAGCTAGAATGAGTCTGTGATTCAGTGAATTAAGAACGAAAGGAGACGTTTTAATTTTAGTGGACGAGTGCCGTGTGGCTTCTGGGAATCGATGCACTCAATCTCTACTCCTGCGAATGCCAGTTTTTGTCCCTGATTTCAGTGGCTCTGCTCTGAGAGCCAGACCGTCCTTGCCGGGAAGGCATCTGCGAACCAGCATGCTTCTCCAGTGGGGACCAGGGAAGCGGAGGGTAGACAGACCCCTTAGGTGCTGGTCTGGGCCAGTGTGTCTCTGGGCAAAGTGCTGGGAGTGCTGCTCAGTCTTTCCAGATCTAGTACTTGGTCTGGATATGCTGTAACCTTATCAAGTTGTAACTTTCCTTGTTGGTTTCACGAGCTGGACTGTCAGCTCCTTCCAGGTCTAATTACTTGAGAAGTAGGCTCTGTCTGCTTAATTATGTGGGGTTTTCTACTAACCCCAAACGGTTCCTTCTGCAGAGATGTGAAAGATGGAACATTTCCAAGTTGCCAGACACTTAGGTAATTTGGAGAGTTGGTTTAACCTTTCATTAGTGACTGCTGAAGTTATCAGTGAAGTAAGATGTTTCCTTTAATGCATCTTGAATACTTCAGTGTGGCATCAAGACAGTCTTATTCTGAGCGCTGTTGTCTCTTTCTGTTCAGTTTTACATCGAAGCCCCTGTCCAAAGGCGGTTTTCTCCTTTTGGTGCCTCTTCCCACATGCCGCACGTGCACGTTACTGCAGTGGGCAACCCAGAAACATTACTGACTATAAACATAGAAAATGGGGACTTCCCTTTGTGGCTCTGCGGGTTACGGGCTTAACTAGTACCCATGAGGGTGTGGGCTTGATCTCTGGCCTCACTCAGCGGGTTAAGGATCAGCATTGCCATGAGCTGTGGTGTAGGTCGCAGACGCAGCTCGGATATGGTATTGCTGTGCCTGTGGAGGAGATGCAGCTCTGATTCAGCCCCCAGCCTGGGAATTTCTACAGGCTGCAGGTGCAGCCCTAAAGAAAAAAAAAAAAAAAGGAAAATCAGAGTTCCCTGGTGGCCTAGTGGTTAAGGATTCAGTGTTGTCACTGCTATAGCTTGCATCCCATCCCTGGCCTGGGAACTTTTGCATGCTCTGAGCATAGCCAAAAAGAATAAGATTAAATATAAAAAAATGGGAAGTCTATTAGCCTACTCCCAAAGCCACCATGATTTCATTTTTGTTTATCTCTATATTCCTAAGTAATTTACACAGGTAAGATAATACTAAATGTACTCTTTTGTGTTTTATTTGTACCTCTACACTTTCCTTTGTGGTGCTACAAAATCATTGTGATGACTCTTTAGTATTTCTTCCTGTTGCTTAACAAATATTTATTAAAATTGTCCCCCAATATTGAGTATTTATGTCATTTTCAAAGATTTTAGAGAAAATCTGAATTAAGTATCTGCACATATATTATTTTCTTCTCTTTCTGTTGAGTCGTATCCTCAGATAAAGTTCCCAGAAGTGGGGCAGTTACCTGAAGGACTGTTTTCATGAATCTTGTTACATGTTATAAGGCTTTCCAACGTGCTTGTGCCAATTTACAGCGAGTGAATGAATATAGGGCTTACTGAAAACTCATCAGGATTTGATGTTACAATTTGTAAAACTTGAGGTTTGAGAGAGTATGTCACTTTTGCTTAATTTTCATGTATTTGATTTCTCTCCAAGCTTTTGATCTTCTTTCTAGCAAGAGAGACCTGGCTGTTCCCAGCCTAATGAAAGGCAGTGTGTACTTGACTTTAAAGCATGCACAGTCATTTTTTTAAGTGCTGAGGTTTCCTGTAGCTTCTCCTTCTATGAGCCAAACACAAAAGAGAGGGAATGAGTTATTTAGCAACATGATAACCTGGGGTTATCTTTCCCCAAACAGGAAAAAAAAAAAAAGGGGTTCTGCTTAATTATTTGTTCCTTGCATTGGAGACCTCAGCTCTGTTATCTGTCATTAATCCAGTAGAAAAATTTTCAGTCTTGCTTCTACTGGACCCTCAGCAGCACCTGACCCTGGACTGGTCTCTCTTTGAAATAATGTCTTTTGGCATTTGTAAGCCTGTTTACCCCTATTTCCTTCCACTTCTCCAGCTGCTCTTTGAAGTCTTGTATTGCCTCCATCTCCCCACATCTGGCCTCTGAGTGTGGGGTGTTCCTAGAGCGTAGTCTTTGGCCTTCTCCTCTTCTGTGCTCAGCCGCTCAGAGGCTCCCATCACCACTGCTATGCCGGCTTCATCCCCAGCTGGAGTGCCGGGCATGGGGGGCTGAGCGTCACCTGAGGACCTTACTGACTGAGTTAAGTGTGCTCTATTCTAACTCTTCTGCAATCTTCCATCCTGGTCCAGGTACCTTCATTCATTCATTCATTCATTCATTTATTCATTCAGACAGACACTTGGAATTGAGCAGCCTCCATGGTGCCATTTACCCCTTGCTCACCTACTCCATGCTAGTGTCAGGCCTTGTTGACCTCACCTCTGAAACGTCTCTTGGCTCCATTCATTTTTCACCATCACCTGAGCCGCCATCTGCAGGCACCTGGGCTCATTTTCCCACATCTCCTCGACCTTGAGTCTCTCCAGTCTGCTCCATTCTGCTCTCTTCGCCGCAGCAGACTGCTCCTTTGCTTTAATACCGCTGTGGCTTCACATTACTCTGAGAATGAGAACCAAACTCTTAGCACTGTGTCTGTCCTCCTGCAGCCCACTCGCCAACCTCATCTCCTTCCACACTCGTACTTGTTCTCCACACCCCAGCCCCGCATGGGCCTTCTCTACATCGTTCCCATGTTCCATGCTCCCTCCTACCACAGGGCATTTGTATGTACTTGTCCCACTGCCTGGTACAGCTCTCTCTTCTGTCTCTGGTTCCTTTTAGGGATGCTGAGAGGGGTGGGCACTGCTCACGCTTTCCACCTAAGCATTCAGCAGCTGAACTGCCAGGACTGTTGTCACCTGACAGCTAGCTGAGTCTTTCCCCCAGGTATTGTCCTCACCTGAAGGGAGCTGCCTTGCCCAGAGTTATGACTGATTGATGTGGGTACAAAGTTTGAGCCTCTGGACTCAACTGGAACCATTTTTTATGTGCCTTCCAGGCTCTAGAGCTCTCTATGGCCAAGCGTGTGTGACCAAGCCCTCTGTTGCTTCTTTTCCCTCTGCCCTATGCAGCTTCCCTCACTCCCTTACAGGTGTCATTCCTCAGGGCACCTCCCAGTCGTCTCCCTGCACTCAGATCTATACATCGGACTTCGTCTCCTAAGGATCTGAGCTGTAGTCCTCCTGTTTATCCTTGCGATCTGGGCCCACACTTCATGTCCTCGGGGCATCTTCCATGACTCACTCACATATGCATATTCATTAGTATTACTCATTACTGCATGACTAGACTCTGGGCTCCTTCAAAGCAGGGAGCTCACCAAATCAGCAGCTGTAGGCATAGTGCTTGGCGCAAAGAAGGTGCTCACTGAACACAACTGATTCTCACGACTCACTGTAGTTACTCTCCAGAACATTATGGGGACACTGAATTAGCCAACACTGAACCGCTGCTCCTAGGGGAAATGCAAGGTTAGGTTCCTACGAGCTTCTGGTCACAACATTTTCATAGCTGATACATACATACATGTGTGTGTTTCTGTTTAAAGGCACCTTATAATACCGTTCATTGATTAACAGAACTCATGGCCAGCAGCACTGTGACTCTTGCCTGAGTGAAGCTTACCTGACCAGTGTTTTCTGTGCTCAGGTCACTAGACAGCACTACACTTTGGGGCCATTTTAGACAGCGAAATCACAGTACACAGACTGTCACAGACATGTGAACATGTGGCCCTAAGCAGCCTGCAGGAAGGGCATTGTTCTCAAACAAGAAGGCAGAGTCTGGCTTCCCAGAGCTGGTCTCCACAGGGAGCATGCGTGTTGGGAGACTCAGTTTTTTCACCATTCTGAGCATGTCTGTGAATGACCACAAAAGTGCTACGAGTGCTGATTTTGGGGTTCCAAATACATTCAGTGGGAATAGGCAAATTTACAAACATGGAATTTGTGAATTATGAGGATCAATCATGAAGATCACCTCAGTGTGTTTAATGAGCGAGTGTGATGAATCAGAAATGACCACAAACGATTGCCCCTTTTACACCCTTTGGTAGCCGCCCCCTGTATTGACTCTGAGCTGGCCCTGAGACCTGCTGTGGTCGTTGGGACAATAAGCAGAAAGCCAGTGGAGGCCTGGAAAGGTGTGAGCACGGTGGCTTGCTCTCTTGGGATTCTCTGGAACCACCAGGCCCTGCCATCCCCAGGCCCTGCCAGCACGAGGCTAGAGAGCCCAGGCTAGTCTGCTGGATGGTAAGATGTGTGGCCAAGCCACCCCAAGCTGTCTCCCCAGCTGACACTGAGCCCCCAGACGTGGGAGTGAGGCCACTCTCGGTCACCTAGCCCAGACACCTGGCACACATCGGAAGACCTACTGGTCAACCTACAGAACCATGAAAAATGAAAAAAAATGTGTGGGGCAGGTTGCCTTAACCTACTGAGTTTGAGATGCTTGTTCCTTGTGGCCTCTTAACAAGAATGGGAACACCCAAAGTAACTATGATGGGTAAAAGTTGATAGAAAAGTGTATGGATCAGATTATGTCAATAGTTAAATAGAAACAAAGTTTCCAAGCTTATCCAGTCAAGGCTTTTTGACTTATCCAGTCAAGGCTTTTTAACTTGATAAGTCCAGTCCTGACCGGCTCAAGAGGAGGGAGTGGGGGAGCCCATGATGCCAGCCTGGGAGCATATGGACACCCAGCTGCAGAATTTCCTTGGTGGATATTCTTAAGCCAACTCGACAGTCCCTGGAGAGTACTGAGCCCAGCTTGGAAGAGAGTCACAGGGTGATGTTTTTTTACAGCATCTGACTCTCTGTAGACGGGTGGGTCTCTCTCCGAGGCAGGCCACTGCCTTTAATGTGCAGAGTCCTCCTGTTTAGATTTCTTAATGCTATGCTGAAACAGTTTCAGAACCCCCCGCCTCTTTTATCTCAGGCAGTGGTACATCTTTGGGAGAAAGAAATCTTCGCATCAAAAATCAGAATACTGGTATTTCTCAATAAAACAGGGAAAAAAAATCAGAACAGCAGTGTTTCTCAATAAAAACCGGGAAAAAATCAGGGTAGCAATTAAAAGGCATAGAGGTCTCTGGGGGCAAGTGGAAACTGAATTGGGCATCGGCTGCACGACAGACTTTTCAAAGAACCAAGAATTAATCATTCAGTAAGCCAACAAAGTAATTTTTAAATCTGGTCCTTTCAGTTGCTTCCTCTGTATTTTTTTTTAATGCTTCAGTGACTAAAAATGGCAAAAACATTTTTTTATGTAAAAACAAATCACGTGTATGCAAGGTTGCAGCTGCTCCTTAGAGGTATACAAATGGGTAAAAGCCTGGGAACACGCAGTTTTTCTTTTTTTAACGGAAATCTTGATTTGCTCTTTAACGCTGAGAGTCCTTAATTCAGTGGTATCTTGGAGTTCGAACTGGATTGAGGGCAAAAAAATGCAATGCTAGGAAGATGTTTGTACCCTGGTTATATCTCTTTGGATGCAGTTGTGCTTTTGAGAATTATGACTTTTTTTTTCCCTGTAAGAAATATTTTAATTTAATATTCTTTTTTTTAATTTTATTTATTTTTTCCATTATACCCAGCTGCACAGTGTGGTGACAGTGTTACACATACATATATGGATTCATCACAAGTGATTAGGCGTAAGTCAGAAGAAGAAAGACAAATACCATATGATATCACTAATATCTAACTTTCTTGATTGGGGCAGAAAATAAAAAGGGTGATGATGGAAATGACAATAATAATTAGTAGAATATCTAATAAATTATTGTTTATACTGTTTGGTCTGCTTTCCCCTTGCTTACAGCCCTGTCTTAAAGATAATCTTTTTTTTTTTTTTTTTGACTGGAGAAGGTTTAAAAATAGAAAAATGACTTGAAAATCATTCAGAGAAAATACTGCCAAATATTGTGTACTTCAGTTACTTTGTTTTTGGTGACTCAGAAGAAAGACATTCATTGTGTATACTGCAGACAGGACAGCGCTTGAATAAAGACAAGCAAGCCATCACTTATTTTTCAGAGCGCCATTCAGGTCTATGCATTTTTTGTTGGATGCCAGTCAGGGCAATGGTGGTGGGGAGTTCAAAGGACATGAACTGGGTTGGCGCGAGATAGAGTCATGGTCAGACCTTATGTCTGTGCGTCTGCCCCGAGGAGGGATGGCCTGGGCAGAGGGGGTGGCCTTGGTTGGAAGAGCTGTTTATCCGCCTCTGCTCTCACCAGCAGTCTAACAGCAGCTCTTAACCAGGGGCGACTCTCGCCCGCAGGTGGCATTTGGCAATGCCGGGACACACTGTTGGTCATCCCAACTGGAGTAGAGGGTCCTACTGGCCTCGGGTGGGTGGAGGCCAGGGATGTGGCTGACCATTCTGTAGTACGCGGGACAGACCCTGTCACCGAGAATTCTGGCCCAGTGTTACTGTGCCAAGGGGGAAACCCTGCTGAAGTGAGACTGTTTGGAGCTGCTACGGAGGCTCTCGCTTAGCAACCTTGCAGACACTTTGGGGGTGTTGGCAGAGGCGGGTGTGGATGCTGGTACAGGGTGTCTGGTCAGCGAGGAAGCAGAATCACAGGGAAGGTTGAAGAGCCAAGCTAGAACTCCGATCCCCACGTAAGAGCAGGCCTGAATTTTCAGTTCCAGCACGTGGCTCCCACGGTGACAGCTGCAAGGGCTTGGCCTCCACTCCCGGTCGTCTCCATCCCCAGCCATCCCCAGCCCCCAGGGCCTTCGGCCATCAGTCAGGCTCTTTTCTGCATGTCATACTTCTCTCCCCGAATCTTTTTCTCCATACGGGGCCCTGTGTGGGTCACTTGCATCCCCCAGAGAAACAAACAAGAAACAAGCCAAGTCAGGAGACCTTCTCGTTATGCCTCCCAGCCCTACACTCACTGTCTCCGGTGTCCCCATCTGGAGCTGAACTTCGGGAGTGGCCTTATGCCTGGGCCCCCTCCCCTTCGCTCCCCACTGCTGCAGAGCTGGCCTTCTCTGCCTTCCCCTTATTCTCTCATTCCCTGCTGGTCTCCTTTCACTACAGCATGAGCTCCAGTGTTACGGTGCTTCCCCCCAGCCCGCTGCCCGCCTCCAGTGCCGAGAACAGGGTCGGTGCCGTAGGCTCTCAGGGGCTGTGTTGTGGAGTGGAATTCCACAATGGGTGGTGTGGAATTAAGTTGCTGAAGGCAGCAGGCCTCATCTCACCTGGGCTGAGAAAGTGCTATTTCTAGGATCATGGGAAATTGTACTAGGATTTTTCGGCTCTTGGAGCGGCCCCACTTTCTGCCTTTTCCTTCTTTAAATCCATTGTGCCCCGTGTATGGCACACTTGGCATTGTCCCTGCTCTTAGGCCCAAGACAGCCCGGAAACAGTGTCTGCTTTTTCTTCAGGCCTCAGCTTTGCTTCCACTTGGTTTCAGTCTAAGGGAGATCGGCTGTGAACCAACCTTGGGAATTCAAGGGTTGGTGTTTTGGCTCCTGTCCCTCCCAAGATACGTGCAAGTCCCAAAGCCCAGGACCCATGAGGGCAGCCTTTTTTGGAAATAGGGTCTTGTGGATGCAGTTGGGTTGTGGCCCCCAATCCAGGTGACAGGTGTCCTTAGGAGAAGAGGACATGGGGACATAAAGACGTGAAATCATGGCCATGTGAGGCAGAGGCAGAGATTGAAGTGACGCGTCTGCAGGCCAAGCAGTGTGGAGGGTGGCTGGCAGCCCCCAGGAGCTGCGATGGGGGCCTGGGGCAGAGGCGTCGCAGCGAGAGTGGCCCTGCTGACACCTTGCTCTCGGATTTCTGGCGTCCAGACCCAGAGGACGCATCCCTGGTGTCCTAAGCCCCCAGTTTGTGGGAGTTTGTTCAGCAGCCCCCAGAAACCCAATGTGAGACCAATAGTCACCAAGTGTGCTGGTCCCTTCAGCCAGGCCTTGCAGCTCAGGAAATTTGTGATGGAAATAAACCCTGAGCACGAACTGGCCAGCTCAGCATTGCCAGACAAAGGGTGTCCGTGTGGCCAGGCAGCGAATTCCTCTCTCCCACAGAGAGGGGGATGTGACAGGAGTGGTTCTGGGAGCCCCAGGCCTGAGCCCTTTGGGACCTGCCTGGGGCCTCGTGGTCTGCGGCCTCTGGGGATACCTGGGACCCCATCTGGAGCTGAACTTCGAGAGTGGCTTCATTCACTGTCCACAGGCAGGTAGAAGTGGGGACCTGAGCCAGCCTCCGGCTTAGATGAAGCCCTCTGAAATTGTGTGCTGATGTGAGAGATGGCCCCAGGAGTTCCTGTTGTGGCTCAGTGGGTTAAGGACCTGATGTTTTCTCCAAGAGGATGTGGGTTCAATCTCTGGCCTCCTCATTGAGGATCCAGTGTTGCCATGGCTATGGTGTAGGCCACAGTCGCTGTTGTGATTCAACCCCTGACCTAGGAACTTCCATATGCTGCAGGTGCTGCCCTAGAAAGGAACAAAAAAGAGATGGTCCCAAAGTGAACCAGAACATAGGGGCTCTTTGCTTCTGTGACATCTACGACATAAGAGCCATCACCCCACCCCCACCCCTCTTGGGTGGGTTCTTCTAGCGTCTGCTCTTTGCAAGGGCCTCCTACTTACAATACCTTGGGAATATCCATCCCTTTTGTTTAAGTTTTATGAAGGAGAGGACTGTTTGTTTTTCGCTTGCCTACCCTCGGTGTGCTGTCCGGTATCTGATACACTGTAAGGTCCTCATCATGTGCAGGTCACTGGGCTGCACTGATCTGAAATGTCCACGTGCAGCTGTATGTCCTTAGGTAATTAAAACAGGAGTTCACTTGTTTATAAATGCGGTTGCTTTAGCACTTGAAAGAAAAGTTTAAGGAGTCCTCGATGCCAAAAGGTGTAGGAGAAAAACAATCTCAAGCAAAAACATTTCAGCTCGGAGAACTTTGCAACACCAAGCGTGAACCCTAATAAAAACCTGTGGATGTGCGTTCATCACTTGTCGACACCACTGCAAGTCACCGATAGTAGAGCCAGCTGGGTGCGGGGAAAAGGGGAAGGGAGCCTGTGTGGGAACTCACTATACTTTCTGCTCCATTTTTCTGCAAACCTAAAAGTGCTATAAAGTCTTAATAAGTCTAAACACACAAGAAATCTCATTCCCTTATTTTTGAAGATCTGTACCTACTTTGCAGGATTACTATCAAGCACACACACATAGAGTAACGTATATGAAGCTGGCTACAGAGAGGGGATATGAGAAGGGGCTTGGCCATACACCATTTGGAGGCCCCATGGCAAGAGTTTTTACCCATATTAACTCTATAGATTAATCTTTGGCTGGGCTGGGGTGGGTAAGGGCATGCCTGTGGCATGAAAAGGTCCCGGACCAGGGATTGAACCCAAGTCATAGAAGTGACAACGCTGAATCCTTAACTGCTAGGCCACCAGCGACCTCTCATAGGTAGATTAATTTTTGTATGCAGAAGTTCTCATAGGAAAGGAGCAAGATGAAATTGATAGCAAATTACGGAATTAATGCTCCAAATCTTATATCACTTCTGAGACTTTTGATAGTGGAAACTCCACTTTTCGCATAATTTCAGGATCTCCTTGACACAGCCTCTCGTACAGTTTTCATCCAGCTACTCAAAAGTTTATTTCGACTGGGAGATGGTGTTCGGGCCAGCACTCTGATCTCTGTTTTGATTCTTATTCTGTCCTTCTGCCTTTGGGGGAAAATCCAGGAATTTTGTCTGACAAGCACGATATGACAAACGTGACACTAGTGATGTGAGAGTGTGCTGTCACGGGGAAACGGTCAGGAGCAGGGGGTTTGTCTCTGCCAGGGCTGTTTCTAGAATTGAGAAGCGCAGAGTCGGTAGTAGTGAGTCGAATGCAGGGAACGGGAGCGACTGAGCTGTGATGACCCTAGTGAGAAAGTCAAACAGCAACACAGAAGCAGAATAAATGGCTCAGAGAGAGGAGGTAAGAACCGAGCTGGCCAGGGAGGTGAAGGTGTGTTGGGGCAGATTTATTATATGAACAGCCCTGGGGAAGCGGGGAGGTGAGAACTAGGAGCAAAGAGAAGGGGATTCAAGACAAGTTTCTGGTCAGCACAAGACGTTCTGCAAGGGAAACTAGTAAAGGGGCGGATTCGTTCAAGTCATTTATTGTCTCTAATTGTTGACTTTTCCCCTGAAACACAATAGTTGTCTGATACGAAAAGGCACGTATTGTGCCTTCAGAAGCTTCTTGGGGGTGTACTGCTTTTTTTTTTTTTTTTTTTTAATTTTGTGGGGCCCTTGTCTCTAAAGAATTTGATTATAAAAATTATTTGCCACATGAGATGTGGTGATTTCCTCATGAAGGTGTAGAACAGTGGGAAGAAATCATGAATTCATTTACTGTCTAATCTGCACAGGCAAGCAATCCAGGCACCGTAACTCCAGGTCCAGGGACGACTTGTTTGTGCCTCTTATTGTCCGTAAGCCATTTCTGGCTGATTTCATGTCTTCCATCATGAGCAAAAAGTAGCAACCCTGTTATTACTCATAATTCCATGACTTTTCATAACCAGTTTATATCAAAACAACACGTATTCTTGCCTCTGCGGCGCCCAATACCATTGATTTAGCTCTGGTTTCTTCATTGCTCATGATGCAGTGTCTTCCTTCACGCTCCCTGTGAGTACTGGCTCCCAGTGATTCAGAGGGTGTGTTTCGTTGACGCGACCACCTTGCATTCTTACCAGGAGTGTGCTAGGAAATGGGCATGCTGATTCATTTTCTAGGCACGTTAAATCTACCAGTTGGAATTTTTTTGTATTGACATGGAACATAGAACAACCCATCCTCCAGTGGTGTCTTCTTTTGAACTCTGAAGGCCGCAGCCCCTGCATGCCCAGCTTGTGATCTCTCAGTGTTGATGGCGCCCAGCCGCTCGCAGAGCGGGATGCAATGGCGAAGCCAGGCACGGGGCCTAGGTGGAGGAAGGATAGCCGTCCACTTGTGCAGAGAGCGTCTCTTCCTCATCCAGCTTGACCTGCCAGCCGTGGTCCTGGATGACCCGGTAGCTCTGAATCCTGGAGCTTTGGGGTGCGTTGACTCCATATATGGGGGCAAGGGCCCACGAGTGCTCCAAAAGGGAGAAGTCAAGACTGAGGTCAGTTTCCAGGGAGGAACCCCAAAGCCTGAGGTCACTGAAAAGTGGGGCCAGAACAGGGAACCCTCTAGCCTGAGCCTGGAACACACTCTGCCAGTCCGATAAGATTACAAACACCGGAGTTCCTGTGCCGGCGCAGGGGGTTAATGATCTGGCTTGTCTCTGTGGAGGTGCCGGTTCGATCCCCAGCCTGACGTTGCTGCAGCTGTGGTGTAGGTTGCAGCTCCAACTTAGACTCAGTCCCTGGGCCAGGAACTCCATATGCTGCAGGTGTGGCTGAAAAAGAAAAGAAAATTGCACATACAGGTCTTCACACGGTGTCACTTCTCCCTGATTTCCTAGTACGCTTCCTTTGTTCTTGTGTTCTGCTGGCTCTTTCCTCCTTCAGCGCAGCTACCGGTGCCGTGCCTCTGTGTAGCAGATTTCACTTGTGAATTTGTCTCTAAGAAAACCCTTTTCTCTCTTCTTCTGATGAGTACTTTTTATTCTTTAAAATCCAGCTGCCTTATTACCTCCTGCCTCAAACTTTCTAGAAGCCTCCCATCTGCCCCGTTCTCTCCCTGTTAGAACATCCGATCTTTGCTCCATCCATCCAGTGAGAACTGTTCAGCGAGCACCTACTACTGTCTGCCAAGCCGTGTTCCAGGCATTGTAGCAACAACAGTGAACAAAACAGACCCTGTGAGCCAACGATCGTACAGGATCCTGGCCTGTCTGTATCTCTGTTTCCTCTTACCTCTTGTGGAAATTCTGTTGGTCAGTGTTTTCTGTCAGGGGCTGGATAGTAAATACTTTAGACTTTGCGGGATCACTGGTCTGTGTTAAAACTACTCGGCTCTGCTATTGTAGCATCAAAGCAGCCAGAGGTAATATGCACATAAGTAGGTGTGGCTGAGTGCCAGTAAAACTTTATTTACGAAACAGGTGGGGGTCTAGATGCCACCTGTCACCCAGTAGTTTGATGCAAGAGAATATAAGCCCCATAGGAATAGGTCTTTATTTTTTATTTTTATTTGTTTTACTTCTATCTCCTTAGTGCTTAGAACTGTGCCTTGCACATAGAAGGTGCTGGTCATAGGTCTATTAAGCGAGAGAAGTGAAAGAACGCTGTTGAACTGGCTGTTTCTGTAAGACGGGGCCCCGCGGACGTGGCGATCAGCACGGATGTGTGTGGAATAGCGGAATGAGTGGCACGAACACCTTTCTCTTGAGACTTCCTCCTGGTCGGTGGTCTGGTGGATGCCACAGGAAGCGGGTAGATCCGGGCCAGCCTTACTGCCCCATCATATCGCAGGTGCCTCCTGGACAGGCTGAGCCCCACATGAGGAACAAGTGAGAGAATCACAGGCAGGCCTTTTCCCCGCCTGCGCCAGCTCGGTGACGGCCCGCTGCGATCTTGCAGAGAACTCAGCCTCGGAAATGGCCGTTAAAGTTAAACACAACCGCTTGTCAGCGAAGTAGCGACAACGGGAGCCCGGTCGCCGCCATCAAACTGCCTGTCAGCGCCGGCCTGGTGGGTGTCCCGGGCCCCCCCTTCCTGAGCCAGGGTCAGCACACGGGCTCCGACAGACCGGGCCCTGGTGTTTGGTGGGGCCTGTCAGGCGAAATCCAGAGGTGGGACTGGTGCCTCTTTGGAAATTGGGGCCTGACAAGTGCAGGCAGATAAAGACAAGAGGAAGAGGAGGAGGTGGGGTGGGGAGCTGGGGGAAACCGGCCAGCGGGGCCCTCTGCTGCCAGGGGCCTCCCCCAGCAGGGCCGCCGCTCCTGTTCTGTTTCATGTCAACTGTGCTGTCATTGGACAGTCGGCGAGATTTCAAACAGATAACCGCCCCTCTGGGAAGCCCGAATGCCTTGGCAGACAATTTTAGGCCTTGATTTGATTGATAAATCCTTTGTGACAAAAGGGGATGAAAGAGGCCCCCAGTTTGGTACATATAAATAGGAAATTAGCTGGCAAAGTTGTCAAAGATAATTAACTTTCCAATTCTGCGGGTCTATTCAGGTTGACATCCTGAAATTATTTAGAAATGCACATGTCAACACTCTGACAGAATTTGGGGCTGATCAGATAAACAGATTTGGAGATGTTTGATTGTAAAATGATGTCAGCGCTTAGCTGGTGTTTTCTCATCGCATACTTCCGCTGGCTGCAGTGGATATTGAGGGAGAGGGTTTGGTTGTGGGGGGAGGCACGTGGGGATGGGGGAATTGAATAGGACCCACCGAGTACAACACATGCGCCTTCTTGTTTTACTCCCAGAAGTTGAGAAATTCCTAGCCTTCAGTTCAACCACAGTTAACCTTGGACTCAACCCAAGGATGCCTCTCTGGGCCTCGACCTCCAGCAGGGAGGGAGGCATTCTGAAGGGTTTGTCATCCCTGTGCCACCCCTTCCTTAACAGCCGAGCAGGGGCAGTGTACAGAATCATTAAACACGACTGTTGAAGTGTAAGAAGCGCTGCTGTTTGTTAACTCATCCTGGCTTTGGGTAAATTACTGGGCCTGAAACACTGTTAAGAGTGGAGAATACATTTTCTGGCCTCTCCGTCTTGTTAGTGGAAATGGCCTCTTTAAAAGACCAGTCCAGGGAGTTCCTCTTGTGGCTCAGTGGGTTAAGAACCTGACTAGTATCCACGAGGATTCGGGTTTGAACCCTGGCCTTGCTCGGGCTCAGTGGGTTAAGGATCTGGTGTTGCCATGAGCTGTGGTGTAGGTTGCAGAAGTGGCTTGGATTCCAAGTTGCTGTGGCTGTGATGTATGCAGCTGCAGCTCCAAATCGACCCGTAGCCTGGGTACTTCCACATGCCTCAGTTGCAGCCTGAAAAAGGAAGGAAAAAAAAAAAGGGAAACTAGTTCAGAGCCAAATTCTCCCTAAAAAGGAACATTCTTCCTTCAAGTGAAAGAAGATGGATGAGAGCTAACATTGACTGTCACTAATACTTTGTGACAGAGGCCATGCTGGACACTGTTGTGTCATTTGTGTACTTTAACCTTTGCAATGTCCATATTAGATCCGTCTTTCTCATTTGTCTGGTGAGAAGACAGGTACTCAGAGAGGTTAGTTCAGCTACTGGAGGTAACCGGCTATCAGAGAAGTGGCATTTGGATGTGAACATGGGTTTGACTGCCTCTGCTCTTACCCCACCATGACTTTCTTGTTAATAGAATCATCGATTCCTAGATAGGAGTTTGAAGATCATGTAGTTCAAGGTTCAGCAACTCTTGTCCCATGTCCAGCCCGCAACCTGTTTTGAATGGCCCACAAGCTAAGAACGGTTTCTTAGATTTTTAAACTCTTGGGGGGAAAATCACCATGATGTTTCATGACATGAAATAAAAATTTGAGGCATTTCCATTGTGGCTCAGTGGTAACTAACCGACTAGTATCCATGAGGATTCGGGTACGATCCATGGCCTTGCTCAGTGGACTGTGGGTTAAGGATACTGCGTTGCTGTGGCTGTGGTGTAGACTGGCAGCTACAGGTCTGATTTGACCCCTACTCTGGGAACTTCCATATATGCTGCAGATGCGGCTCGAAAAAGACAAAAAGAAAAAAATTGAATGTCCATAAATAAACTTCTATCTGGACATAGCCTCACTCATTCATTTATGCATTGTCTACAACTGCTTTTGCGCTATAACTGCAGAATCGAATCTTTGCAACAGAGACCACATGGCCTTCGAAGCTGAAAATATTTACAGTCTGAGTCCTTAAAGAAAACATTTACTGACCCCTGATTTCATTAGTGCCTCGGTGAAAGCTTATTGAGCTCTGGGTGTAGCACCAGCAAAACTCTCAACAGGCATTATCTAGTTTATCCTAACTATTCAAGGAGGGTGCTCTCTAGTGTTGTACAGGTGAAGAAACAGGTTCAGACGTGTTCAGGAGGCTGGTCAGGCTACCACAGCAGAACCAGGATTCACAGCCTGATTTCACTGTCAGAGCTTGTGCTTGGGCTCTGAATTCCCTCATTTTATTGCCATTTCACTGTAATCCCACATTGCCTGACTCGGCTTTTCTAGCCTAGGTGCCTGAGTCGCAGTGGTGACTACCATAGTGGTGGGCAGGCCCTGGCCCCCAGAGATGTCCTCCTCCTAATTCCCAGAGCTGTGAATATGTCACCTTCCATGGCACAGGGACTTCGCAGACGCGGTTAGATCTTGACATGGGAAGCTGGTTCTGGATGATTCAGATGGGTCTAAGGACAAGGGTACTTTTAAGAGAGAAGCAGAAGGTCAGAGAGTAAAAGTTGGCAGACTGAGAGCAGAGGTTGGTTGGAGTGATGTGAGGCCGTGAGCTGAGGCGTGCAGGTGGCCTCTAGAAGCTGAAAAAGACAAGGAGGTGTGTTCTCCTCTGACCTGGACTGCAGGGGAATAAATGGGTGTTGCCCTAAGATACTAAATTTGTGGTCATTTGTTACAGCAGCCATAGAAAGCTAATACACAGCCATGGGGTCCTTGCTTTGAAGCCACTCATTGTAGTAAGAGACCCAGTCATCAACAGAAGTAGATTTCGAAGGACAGTCTGCACTGCAGGTGTCAAAGAACTTACTGGAGGTGGAGTCAGCCTCGAGGCCTTCCTCAGGAGGGGTTGGAGGGCTTGCAGTTGTGTAGAGTCATGTCCTCCAAGAGGGCCTCTCTCCATTCCAGTCTCCGGGGCTGGATGCTGGCGTCTTCCAGGATCAGCCACAGAGCACCGTGAAACTGAAGACCAGACTCAGAGGGCGCTTTCCTCCGTATGTGTCCCGCTTCAGTTTCTACAACTTCCACTGCACTTCTGGGGCCAAACTCTGGCTTTATGGCACGTGACCTGCACCTCGGTGAGTTTTCTTCTCCTGATTATTGAGGAGCGAGGCTTTTGCAAAAGGGAAATCAGAATCTCGCCTGCATTTTATTAGTTTTGTGACTATTTGCAAATTAATTTGGAAGGCAATGTAATTTACCTCTTGTATAGAATTCAGTTTTGATTACTGGCGTGTCACTAAAGTTCCAGCTTTCACCAGAGCTCTTATTATGAGAAATTAAGATACCTTTCTCCTTCCTCCAGATAAAATAAACATATGGCTATGGGACGCGATCAAATTAAAAAATATCATTTCATCCAAGGGAAGATAATTATTCGAATGAAACTGGAGAGGAGAAACTCAATCTAGGGTTTTGAATGTTGACATGAAATTGCGAAGGCTATTTTCACTCATCACTGACTTTTAATAGCACTTTGTACAGAGTAATTTGCAGCATAAACCTTGTTAATGTGATATTGGTTATTTCAGCATCATGTCAGGGACTTAGAGCCGTTCCCTAGCAGTGGCTGGGGTGTCCCAGTGTGTTGGCGTAGATATTCGAGAAGTAGTATTTGACGACGCGTTGCCTTGCCTCTCAGTTGGCTTTATTTTCTTTGGTCATGCTTTGCTCAAAACTTCGTTTGGGAGGAGAGCAGAAAGCTGCTGTGGGTGTAGCGTGCATATCCTCCTCTGTGTATCATATGTGAGTATTGGGTGTGTGTTTTTCAGGCCTGGTTCATAGATTTGGGGTAGTAGCCCTGATTTTCAAGGCTGGCCTGTGTGCCCTGCATTTGGGTTTCAACAGTGATTTTGTCACCTGTGTCCTTGGAACCTAGCACTTTGAGGCATACCCTGCCTGCTTTCCACCCGCCAGCCCCTGTGTTTTGTCGAGTGCTTTCTCTGGCCTGTGGTGCCCACTGTGTTTGGAAGCGAGCTGGGAATGTTCAGGATTATTAGTCCTCAATCCATAAGGCATGTGAACTGGTGGGGATAGCGAGGATACCTCTCCCGGGATGGGGTGGGATGTATGGACAGCCGTGTGGCCCTTTTATTGTCCCTGTGTCCCCAGAGAGAGAGCCGCGGTCGCCCTCCGTGGTAACCATCTCCCTCTCCCCGCTGCGGTCCCTTCCGTGCCCTACTTTCCTGCTTCCTTGCTCGGTTTTCCTGAAATTACCTCCCAACAAATCACTCGCACCCAAATCCTGGTCTTGTTATCCTTTGAGGGGAAAACCCGTTCAAAACTGCCATTCTACCGACAGGCTCATTCACTTGCTTACTTGTTAAGATAAGCACTGATCCAGAGCCTGTTCAGAGCAGGCGGCCGAGAAGCAGGTAAGACCCCTGCCTCGGAGGAGCGTAGACCCCGGTGAGTAGACAGATGTTGAACAGGCAAACGGACAGGAAAGGGGAGCTGTGTCAGGTTGTACCTGAGTGTCCCGCAGGGTTGTGGGAGACAGTGATGGAGGGGAAAACATTTTTACAGAGAGATCGGGAAGTGTCCTGAGTGCCAGCCGCCTGTGGCCTGGAGGGTGAGAAGGAGCCAGGCACGCAGGGACGAGGGCAGCCGTGACGTGTTCGAGGAGCACAGAGGAGGATGCGGAGTTTGGGGTGCTGAGCACGAGGGCTTTGATACGAGGATCCCAGCGGGAAAGACAGTTTTGATCAGACTCTCCAGGCTCTCATGGTTTGTGTTAAGACCTTAAATTTTAGGAGAGCACTGGACCACTTGAAAGTGAGCCTGACCCACGGGAAAAAATGGTTAGACGGCTATCATTGCTGATAACGGCCAGTTCAGGGCTTAACAGTAATCACGACGGGGATAAAAGGCCAGGAAGTAATACGTGCCTTGAACTTAAGGCCCCCATTGGACATCATGCTGTCTGTACACCTTCAGACGTCTCGTTTTAATACTTTCAGCACCCTGCTAAGTTTCTTACCCTGTTGACTTGATGAGAAAACAGAAGCTAAAGGAATGCAGCCGGCCTCCAGCTAAGTACGTTACAAGGGATTAAGTGAGAGCTGAACCCAGGTCTCTCTGGCTTCTGAGCTAATGACATTCCTCTTATTAAAGCACACTGCCGCCTTTGCTTTATTAAAAACTTTAAAATCGTGAATAAGCGGTAAGTTATCAAGAAGACAATTCGCCTGTGATCTTTGGATTCGGTGAAGAAAATAAGAATCCGTTTATTAACTTAATTGCTCTTTAACTCACATGTTTCCCGTTCAATGAAAGTACTAACACATTTTGATCATTCTGCCTTGGCACGCTCCACGTCCAGCCTCTCCTGTGCTCTCCTTCTGTTTGTTCTGCTTAAAAGCCTTGATACCTGTGTGTGTGTGTGTGCACGGGGTTCCACAGAGATGGGGTGGTTGACCGCACTTGGTGCATCCATAGGCAGGGGCCCAAAAAGGGTAGGAAAATGCTCATCTCCAATCTGGCTGCCTATAGTTGGAAATAAAAATCTTCCCTCGGCTGACTTGTATCTCTAGAATTTGCTTAATTAGAGAAAAGCTTTGGCCATCAACTGTAGATGGTTAAAGTGGTTCAATAATCTTGTAACAACCCTTATCATTTGCCAATAGAAAAAGAAGAGGCATAAATGTTAGCAGAGGAATATGTTTATTACTCTCTAATCCCCGCCCCCCACACCTGCTACTGATAAGCAACTTAGTCCCTTCTTAGCTTGTTTAGCTAAAATATGACTGCTGGTTCCCCAGGAAAGCCTTCTGCTGAGGGACAAGATGCAATGTGCAGTTGCGGTGGGGGTTGGGGAGTCCATTAAAAGCTGGAATACTTACTGGATTAGTATTAGCACTTCTGTTTTTGGATTTCCTTTGAATTTCGTGTTATCAATATTGACTTGAGTAGCTGAGTCACATCAAGCTGGCTGATTTTAATATTTTGATTGACAGGGCCTATTAACTCATGTAAAAAATAATTATTGAGCACCTACTCTGTGTTGAGCACAGGGAATGTAGCCATGAACACAGCACAGGAGGTACCCGCTCTGGTAGGGCTTTGGTCCAGTGGGGATTTCACACAAATACATAAATCCCCAAGCCTCAGGTGTGCACACGTGTTATGATGCTAAAACATAGTGAAGACAAGACGGCAAGGGATAATGGTGGGAAGGAACATACTAGAACCTTCTGGGGATTTGAAAATGTCCCGTCTGTTGGTCTCTGTGGTGGTGACCCTGGCTGCACATGTAAAAATTCAAGTTGTATAATTAAGGCGTTTATGCATTTTACTATATGTATGTAATATCTAAATTTTGTGCATTTTAATGTATGTATGTAATAGCTAAGTTTTTTAAAAAATTAAAAGTGGGGAGTATATGTTAAAAAAAAAAAAAAACATGGTAGGAGTTCCCATCATGGCTCAGTGCTAACGAACCCAACTAGTATCCGTGAGGACATGGGTGTGATCCCTGTCCTCGCTCAGTGGACAGGGATCACACTCCGGCGTTGCTGTGAGCTGTGGTGTAGGTCACAGATGTGGCTCGGATCCCATGTTGCTGTGGCTGTGGCGTAGACCGGCAGCTGCAGCTCCAGTCTGACCCCTAACCTGGGAACTTTCATATGCTGCGGTGCAGCTCTAAAGAAAAAGACAAAAACAAACAAAAACATGGTGAAGTAAAGAGGCTGAGACAGGGGGTGTCCTCAGTGAGGGTGGTCAGGGAGAGCATCCGAAAGGGATGACATCCAGCTGAAACCTGTGTCCAGGATGTGGCCATGCCAGGATGTATGAAGAGAACTTTTCAGAGAAGGGCAGGTACAGATAGAAGAGTTCTAGGGCAGGAGTGACCTCAGTGCATTTAAAGATCAGAAATGAAGCCGCTTGTTGTGAGCTGAGGAACCAGCGGGGAGAGAGGCAGAGGAGAGGCTGGCCAGCAGGCAGGCTGAGGACTGGATGCTAACCTGTGTTGGGAAACCATTAGATGGTGTTCATCAGACTCATAACATGATGGGATGCTCTTTTTAGATAAGATCATCCCAGCTTCTTTAAGAGACCAAGACCAGAACCAGGAGCACCAGGCAAGGAGCTATGGTGGCTGTTGGGAAAGAAACACTGGTATCTGGCATCTGGCTGTGGAGGATGGGGGGGGAGCAGTGCAGGGGGGTGGGAAAGGCGCTGGAACTAATTCAGCAGGACTTGCTGATGAATCACAGGACAGGAGGGAGATACAGGGACTGAGGATGGGCCATACTGACAGAGGGGTGGCATTTCCAGGGATGAAGATCACCAGGAGAGAAAGTGGCTTAAAAATCAATCAAGAGTTTTGTTTGAGCCTGGTCTTTAGACCTTCAAGTATAAAAGTCATATAGGGAGGTTTGTACATTATTCTAGACTAGTTGCTTCTCTGTTCTAGTAGCTTAAAGACCAAAATTTAAGACTCAAACTAGTTAAAAATGCATATTTAGCTTGATAGACTCCAAATCCTCCCTTGGGTATAATCTTCGTTCTTTGAGTCTTTGTGCAGAGTAAGACAAAATTCCCTCTTTTACACCTAAACTTCCAGTGAATTTTTGATGAATGCTTTCACCTTGAAGTAGAGTGTGTGTGTAAGAAAGAAAGAAGGAAAGAATGAATGAATGAATGAATATGGGAGAGAGGGTTAATCTTTTATCCTCTGCAGACACTTTGTACTCACACTGGTTTTGTAAGCTCAACAACAAACGTATGATCCTGGTACTTGTATCATTGTGATTAAATTTGGCTTCACATTATGGGAAATCTTCCACAATGGTTTAAACACAAGATATTTATTCTCACAAGTAGGATAATAATCAGAGCTAGACAGTCCAAGGCTGGTATGTCAGCTTTATGAAATCACCAAGGGACACTGACTCCTTCTCCCTTGCTACTCTCTTGTTTTCAGCATACTGCCTCATGGCCCAAAATAGCTACAGAAGCCCCAGCCATTATATATCCATTCCAGGCCACAGGAAAGTAGAAGGAGAAGGTCATAGCCCTTCTTCTTAAAGGTCGTCTTTGGAAGTATGCCACCACACTTCTGCTTGTAATTCATTGTCATATGTCTACACTTCACCTCAAGGGAAGCTGGGAAAATAGTCTCTTAGTAGAGTGACGTTTGCGGAGCGAGAGAAAGAGACAGTGAATATTAGGAAGCATCTGGCAGCTTTGCCGTAGTCCTAGCTTTCCCACTTCACTTGCCTTAAGAGCACCTAACTTAAAACAGGTAAGCAGGGCCGAGACCTAAATTTTACTGTTATTTGTTCTCTGATTTTCTGCTTTTCCTCTACTCAGCTCTTCTGTTATCTTCACAGTTGAGAAAATGGCTAGTTTTTCTCAAGCACCCTCTCAGAGCTATTTATTTTCCCATTTTTAGCACGAGGACCATTCTTAGAGTTCTGCAAAGTGTTACGGGGAACAGGAGAAAGGGAGAGCACTGATTTCAACCTTGCAATGCAATCGCTCCCAACTTCCATAAATCAGCAGGTTTTCAGGAGGCGGCGAGGAGAGCGCCATCTGATTTTTACACACCTGATTCACAATAAAATCTGCACAGGGGCGTCTGGGGTGCTTATTTTCCCAAAAGGCTGAGGCAGCAGAAATCCATCTATTATATCAGGGGAGAAGGATTCACCCATTTAGAAGTAACTGGTAAATGCCGGGATGGAGCATTTTAACTCCCAGTATCCATTTTTAACGCCACCCGGTGGAACATATCTTTTTACGTGCCCTGAGACGGCCAGAGAGGATCCTTAACGACTTTTCTGCTGTAAACCAAAGATTCATTAAAAAAGAAGAAGAACGGTAAATACTTGGGTCTCAGATCTTTTCCCCGGCATGAGCGTGTGGCATTATGATGGCCAGCAATGGTGACTCCTCCTGCTGGAGAAGAATCGTCCGCTCGCCTCCTCTGACAGACCCATATTCCCTAGGTTACACGACGGACACCTGAACCTTGAGCTTGGCATTCGGGCCTGTACGATTTGTGTCACATAAAGCCAAGACATGGCTCACCTACAAACAGAGGCAACAATTAGCTAGACGCCAGGGAAGCCACTTCAAGTCTTGGACCTCGGGTTCCCTCCCTCTCCGGGGAAGTGGGTTTAGACCATTGGGGATTTGGCACGCTCCTGACCTGAGTGAGGAGCTGGTGGGAGCTGTGGTCGGTTCTCTTCAGTGCGCACCCCGTGTTGGAGGTTCTCAGCAGGGGTCTGTTAGGTGAGCCCCTCGGATAAAAACGCCCCCTCTTGTCCTCTGCACCGGAGAGGGAGCTTTGCCTGTTTGTTCTCACGCAGTCGTCTTAGTAGCCTGAGGCCGTGGTTGCTGTCGTGCGTGTTTTACAGTCGGGGAGACTGAGGCTGAGAGCGCCGGACAGCTCAGGCGTATAGTATCATTATACGGGCTTTCTTTGAGGAAAGGCAGTTCGTTCCATGTGTATTCAAAGTAAATGAAGTTTTAAAACTTAGCAGCAATAGGCCTTAGTAAGTTGAACCATATGAAATTGATACTTGATGGTATTTGTGCTACAAAAATGTCAATCCTGTGTGGTTCAGTTAGTAGATAAAGAAAAAAAAATCTAGCCAGGTCATTTTACTCACTTTGGAACTTGACAAATAGACGTACTGAAGGACTTCTAGAATATCTAGTTCTAGTTCAGCTGGATAGAGTACCTGCCTCATCTAAAGCCAGTAAGCAGTGGCATTATCAGAAGGCTTGGTTGCTCCATTACTCCTTGCTAAATGTCTGTCGTCTCCTTTCCTTTCTGTTCCCTACCAGGATCTGCTCTCTCATCAGACATAGGACTCATTTCCTAAGTGGTAGATTTTTTAATGTAATTTTTGTAGTTGCGCTTCAGAAAATTTTTTTTTTTACTGCTACAGTGCTTCACTTACAAAATATAAAAAGAGAAGTTTCCTTTGTGGCTCGGTGGATGAAGAACCCGACTGGTATCCATGAGGATGCAGGTTCGATCCCTGGCCTTGCTCAGTGGGTTAAGGATCCAGCGTTGCCATGAGCTGTGGTGTAGGCTGCACACGCGGCTGGGATCCCGTGTTGCTGTGACTGTGGTATAGGCTGGCAGCTGTAGTTCCGATTGGACCCTTAGCCTGGGAACCTCCATGGGTGTGGCCTTAAAAAACATATATATATATATATATGTGTGTGTATATATATATATATATATATATATATATATATATATATATTCATGCCTAAATAACTTTATTACAGCAAGATTCACAATATGTGTGTGATGTCAGCCAATACAGAAAAATAGGACTGGAGACTATATTAGGGTGATGTTAGTGATTGTCTTTTGTTTTCTCCCTCCTCCTTTACATTTTCAATTCTTTATAATTTTCTTGTATTACTCCCGTGGAGAAGAAAATCAGATCCTCAAAAATGAAAGAAAACTCTTTGAAAATAGAATTTAAATATGGCAGGGCAGAAATATTATTGTGGAATTCCCATCATGGCTCAGTAAAAACGAATCTGACTAGTATCCGTGAGGACGCGGGTTTGATCCCTGGCCTCGCTCAGTGGGTCAGGGCTCTGGCGTTGTCGTGAGCTGTGGTTCAGGTCACAGACGCAGCTGGGATCCCGTGTCGCTGTGGCTGTGGCAGCGTGGGTCTGCAGCTACAGCTCTGATTTGACCCCTAGCCTGGGACTGTCTGTATGCTGTGGGTGCAGCCCTAAAAGGACAAAAAATATGTATATTATTGTGAAAAGGAAGTCTTATTCTGTCTTTTGGAGGGGAAAGAGGATGACTTGCTGAGAGAAGAGCTGAGGGGATCTACAAAAAGAATGTAGAGAGCCAGAGAAAAGCAGGAAAACCAAAAGGATGGAGCAGAGGGACTGTGAACTGGGAGGCCACTAGAAGAAAAGGAAAGCCAGGATTGCCGGCGTAGATTCTCCCTGCAATGCCACCTCCTCTGAGAGGCCTCCTGGAGCCCCTGGTCCACCCTCATATAGGACGACCCTGTGAACTCAGCCTGTCTAACCAGGACCTCCTGGTTTTAACACTGAAAGTTTCAGATCCTAGGGCCTCATGGGAGAAGCGTGGTCACCTGCCTTGTCACAGTAGCTTTCTCCCCTACTTCAGACATTGTAGCACGGTGTTACACTTATAACAAGTTAGCTCAGTTGTTACACCATGTGTCATTTCTTTATCTCTTTAGTGTGCTTCGGTCTCTTCTCCCAATAGGCGGCACATTTCAGGAGCGCAGAAACTATCCCAGCAACCTGCAGTTGGGGGTGTTTGAGGATTTGATGAATGAGGAGGAGGGAGGTCAGTGTTCAGGCACCGGGAGGCCAGGGTGAGCGTGTGCGCGGTTGAAGACGCGGGCCGAGAGCCTGGTGTGTTGAGGAGCTGAAAGCCTTCTGGTGGGGCTGGTGAAGGGTCTGAAGCCCAAAGTGAAATGCATACTCGAGTATTAGCATTTGGGGGTTGGGGGTGGGGACAACCAACCCTTTCACTGTCTGGTGAAAGCTATGGGCCATAGATATGCACGGTTGTGCACCATTTTGCATATAGATTCAGAGTTTAGAGCAGGAGTGGCAAAACTACAGCCTGTAGGTCAAATCTGGCCAGTGCCTTGTTTTTTGTAAACTAGGTTTTCTTGGAACATAGCTGTTCATTTCCGTATTGCCTGTGGCTGCTTTCCTGCCCAAGTGTGGAGTTGAGTGGTTGTCGTACACAGCATGATGAATTGGCAAAGCCTCAGATAGACCTTTTGGCCCTTTACAAAAAAAAAAAAAAAAAAGGAAAACTTTCTTGTAGGTCCCTGGTTTGGAGAGCAGCAAGCCTAGACCCAGGTTCAATCCTTGCTGTACAAGTTAGAGAGCTGTTGTAGGATTTTATATATAATAGCCAAGTGGTTGGTTGGCTCCCTTGGGGACGATGGCTCTGGCTGTAGTGTGAAGGTGAGGCAAGCAGGAGGCCGGGAACGGGGAGACCTTTAGCGGTCGCCCGGAGGAGAGGTGATAAAGATGGAACGAGGGAAAGATGGAACGAGGGCAGCAGCAGCCGCGGCGTGGAGAGGAGAGCACAGGTTTTTCAGGTACCTGCTTTTCCAGCTCTGCTCTGCTTCTCCGTCTTCTCAACTCTGCCCCGGATGGAAAAGCCCTCGGCATTCTGCACCTGACCATGAGCTGCTGGGTTCCACGCAGTAACTGTCATATCAGCCCCTCTTAGGCTCGTTGCGGGCAACGCGTGGAGCTCCGCTTCTTCTTCGTGCAGTGCTGGCTTTAAAAAGAGCTAAACCCCAAAACTGAAAAAAAAAAAAATCTAAAACCCCATGGGTTTCATAGAGCAAGTCAAAGAGCAAGAGTTTATTGCTGGCATTCAACACAACCCTTGCCTTTGAAATGTGAGGTCTTGACAGTTCCATGTCAGGGGACAAACTTGGGATGCAGTGAGATCGCGCTACTCAGCCTCTGTGCCAGTGCACCGGCCGTTGTCCACGATGCTGGGACGTGACAAGACATTGAGGACTGGAGCGTGTACCTTCAGATCTGCTTCCCACAGGGAACCCCCCTCCCACCCACAGTGTCAGGGTTCATGTGCACGGTGCTCTAAAGGAACGGCTCAGCCAGACCGGGCACTTGTGGAGTCCAGGAATGTTCCAAGGATGATGAGAGGGGGAAAGCGCCACGAGGGGAAATTACACTAATCGTGCTTCAGTGTGGATGAGCCTCAGAAACATTATGCGAAGTGAAAAAAAACCAGCCAGCCACAAAGACCACAGACGGTATGATTCCATTTGTGTGACGTGTCCAGCATAGGCAAATCCGTAGAGGCAGAAAGCAGACCAGCGGTTGCCAGCGGCTGGAGGGAGTGGAGCATGGGGCGTGAGTGCTTCATCGGTGCGGGATCTTACTTGGGAGTGATGGAAAGGTTTTGGAGCTAGACAGAGGTGGTGGTCGAATAGCCTCGTGAGTATACTAGATGCCACAGAACTCTTCTCTTTGAAGTGGCTGATTTTACCTTGTGTGAATTGCACTTCCATAAATCCAGAAAAAGGGGGGGAGGGAGAGGAAGGAGAGGAAGGACCTGACTCTCTGAAGGTCTGTGCTTCTTGTGCCTTTTTTCCTAGCAGCCGTCTTCATCCAGTCATGTGGCACTGTCTTCATGGAGACGGTTGTACTGATGCTTTGGTTTGTTTTCTCTCTGTCTCTTACCACCACATGCGACCGATTTACCCCCAGATTTCCCAGATCTACCTGTTCTTCTCCAGTTTCACTGTGACCATTTTTCTCTAGGACCTTCATCTCCCCAGACCAGGAAGACCCCTTCCTCCCTGCCTCCATTTTCCTCCCCTCCCCTCCACCCTCCACACTCTAAGGATCCCCGTAACCCCCTTGTGCAACGTCTCATGCTGCTGTGCCCCATATCTTCTCTGCCCCCCCCCTTTGGTAGAGAGCTCCAGTTCATGAGCCTGGTGTGATAAACTGAAGAAGGCCTTGGACCTGGATTCAGACACTCCAGCACACCCTGATTCCAACACGGACTGGTGTGGCATCTTGGCCACCTTGTGAGTGTGTTTATTAACACGGGCTCTGATTTGTCTTTCCCCTTAACCGCATGGTTGTGATGATAGTCAGTTGCGGGGTCTGGTGAAGATCAAGTGACGTCACACGAGACTGACAGGTCCTGAGCACTTGCTCAGGCAGACTCTAGACTAAGGTCATCATCCGCATTTTCTCAGATAACAGAAGACAGCATTGAAACCTGGAGCTCTCTGTGTACATGATCCATCACTGTCATCACCTTTAAAAGTCCCCTTCTTCCCGGTCTCATGCTCTGACAACTTTGCTTTTATTCTGTACCCGATAGATCAGTTTAACCAAGTGGACATGTCTGCACATGATGGCCTCCAGCCCATGGTCTGGACGGTGCCCTCCGCCTGGAGCTCCCACCCTTTCCTCAGAGTCATGCTCCTTGTGGGATGTCTGGAGAGCACACCTTTCCTCCAGGACGGTCTGAGAGGGCTGTGGCTGTTTAAGGGTTCTCAGACTCACACTGCGTCTCCAGGATTGGAGGTGGTCATGAGCTGAGCGGGGCGGAGACCCCCAGATCTTACTGTCCTGGGTGCTGAGCCAGGACGCATGTGCACGTGTGCAGTCATGCATCTCCGAGTCATCCCGTAAGAATGCACATCCTGGCCTGCTAAATTTTAATTATGCAAATATTTGCATTCACATACCTTACAGAGACCTTAATTTTTGGTTTAAGTGCCAGTCTTGGGAGGGGTGTTTCTTGTAAATGCCCATGACTCTTCTGACGGTGACCATATGTCCATCTTTAGTGTGGCCGATCCAGGCTCTTGATTCTCTTCCCTGAGTTGGACCTGCTTCTCTGAAGTGGTCCAGAAGCTTGGTTGCTACTCCTTTTGTTTTGACAATTCAGATTCTTTCCAGAGGCCTGATTGATGTAGGAGGTCTATAAGGAGGCAGAAACTGACCATTGATTCTTTTGTGATTGCTTGACAAATAATAGGACTTTCCAAATACCCAAACAAAAACAAATTTCTTCCTTCTCTCCATCCATTCCTTGTTTGTAATTCCAGGCGTGGACCTGGCTGAAAAGGGTGCACAGAGGCCCCACGTCTCGGCTGGGATCTTGTGAACAGTGTTTAGTTTATTGATTCCTTGAATAAATGTTTATTCAGCACATACTCTGTGTCAGGGCTTACGCTAGGCGTTGGAATACGAGGCAAAGCATGTGAACGTCATCACACAGTAGGGATGACAGTTTGTCACATAGTAAGGTTGACACTTAAATAAGGAATTAGCATCTGACAGTGCTGAGTGCGATGGTAGAAACAGAAGTGTGCTGTAGGCACGTTGAACAGGCATCTGGCTGGTGAGGAGTGACGTGGGAAGGCTTCCTGTAGGAGTTAACCTGTGAGCTGAGACCTGAAGGATGAGCTTGGGGGTGGGGGTGGGGGGTACTCCAGGCCACTGGACCAGCATGTGCTGAGGCTCAGAGAGAAGACACGGCACATTCGAGGGAGTGAAAGGGGGTCGTGGTGGCTGGGCAGTTGTGCTGGGCTAGAGGGATGGAGAGCGAAGAGAAAAGTGAGAAACGAGGCTGCGGAAAGTAGCTTGGTCTGATGTCTCTGGTGCCTCCCTGGTCCCAGGCCATACAGAGCGTCCTGTCTGCACAGGGTTTATGGTGGGGCTGGAGTCACAGGGCCGCTCTGAACTGCAGCTCCCCAGCACCTGAGAACAAGTCAGTGCTACTCAGAACCCTGGGGTCTTTATCTACAGAGGAACCCAGCTGGCCTGGCCCTGCGTGGAGGTGGGAGGATTGGAGGTGCCGCACCAGGTTCGGTCACCATGAGGTCAAGGCTGCCCTGGAGATGCCGTGGTTGCGTCCAGACCTGGCCCCTGGCCCCGATGGCCTCGGCGGGTGGGCATCGAGCCTGAAAGGCTGGCCAGTGAGCAGGCAGGAGGAGCACCTAGCTCACTCAGCCACAGACCGAAGGCCTGTAATTTTTTCCTGACCTGGAGGAGGGAGTTTGGGCTCCAGATAGATGTGGATTCAGCTCTTTATTCTGTTACCTGCTCCGTTTTGTTCCCGCCCCGATTCACGCCAGCCCTGCTTGCCCTTTGTGCGCCAGGATGTTCTCAGCGCCAGGGGGACCCCAGGCGTGGTGAGCCAGCCAGGCTTGGTCCTTGCCGCCCTCAGAGACCTAACCATCTGACCAGGAAGAGAGAATTAAACAGAGAAGCCCAGAAATAATCAGTCATCGGAGAAGCTAGGAAGGACCAGCAGAGTGTTACTAGGGCTCCCTGGCCATGTACAAGTTTACAGTTCGAATCTTGGCTCCACTGATGATCCAACGGGAAGTTCCCTGGGCTGTTTTATGCTTCAGTGTCCTCATCTGCAAAATGTGAGGAGTGGGGCTAAACCATTTGAGAAATGGTGCTTTTATTTGATTTTTTTTTTTCTCTTTAGGGCTACACCCCCGACGTATGAAAGTTCCTAGGCTAGGGGTTGAATAGGAGCTATAGCTGTCAGCCTACACCACAGCCAGTGTTGTGAGATCTGAGCCGAGTCTGCCACCTACACCACAGCTTGCTGCCACACCAGATCCTTAACCCACTGAGTGAGGCCAGGGATCAAACCTGCATCCTCATGGATACTAGTTGGGTTCTTAACCCTCTGGGCTACAGTGGGAACTCTTGAGAAATGGTGCTTATAAACTCTGCTGCAGTAGGATCATCTGGAGAGATTTTAAAAATCCCGGCAGCCAGAGGTACCCGCACCCAGTCAATCAGGGTCTCTGGGGGCGGGGTCCAGACACACAACTTGTCCTAGAGGTTCCTGGGTGATTGCAGTACACAGCACAGCTTGGGAACCAGTGGTCTAGCCCAGTGCTTCTCACACTTTTATGTGCCTGTGAATCACCCAGAGCCTTGGAAAGTGCAGGTTCTGACCCCTTAGCTCTGGGAGGGAATGGAGTGTTTACATTTCTGACAGGGCCCTGGGTGGTGGTTCTCAGCGGGGTGATTTGGCGTTGGGGGTGGGGGGATGATGTCTGGAGGCATTTTGCTTTGTCAGAACTGGGGGTAGAAGCAGGTGCTGTTCGCGTCCAGTGGGTGCAGGTGAGGGATGCTGCTAAACACCCTGTAATGCCCAGTTCAGCTCCCACAACGAAGAGATTTCTGGCCCCAAGTGTCAGTAATGCCAAAGGCTGAAAAACCCTTTTCCAGGGTGAGACTCATGCTGTGGGTCCACAGACCAGGCTCCCGGGAGCAGCAGAATCCCCTCCTCCAGTTTAGCTGTGTGGCTCTGGGCTGAGCTCTCCTGGGGAGCAAGCTGACAGCAGTGAGCAAAGATCAGACTTTGTCTTGTGTTGGGATTTGGGTGAGAGGTAAAGGATTTCACCGGGGCCCCAAATCCCTGGTGTTGAAGAAGTGGCTGCTTGAAGGTGTGTGAGGATGGGGCAATCAGAAATCAAAGGGAGACTCGTGCATTTCCAGCATTTCCACGGGCTTTAAGCTGCAAAGACAAAAGAACTGAAGAAGGCAAGAGCATGAATTATTCACAGGCCTGGGTGTGAAAGTGTGGTGCAAGCCTTTTTAACACTGTTTGAGATCAGGATGAGGAAAAATGGGCAGAGACTTAATTGTTTCATTGACTTTTACAGAGGAAGCCCAGAGTCATCAAATACACACAGGGAGGGCAGAGGGAGAATTCACGCTTGCAACACTTTCCTCCCTTACTGTTCTGTTAAGATTCATTTGTAATTTATGGCTCTAATGACCTGCCTGGTGATGGAGCTGAGATCTGGATGCAGGATTCATAACACAGCGACCGTGGCACAGCTCTCCAAAGCCTTCCCTCCACCACCCCACCCACCTGCCAGAGACCCTCATCATTTCTCATCCAGAAGAAGGCAGTAGACTCCCAGTTGGTTTTCCTGCGTTTAGTCCCTCCACCATCCCTTCAAAGCATCTCCACGCTGTGGCTGATGGGAGTTGTCTCAGACGAACGTTTGATCACCCCTGCCCGGGGGAGACTGTTGAACGGCACTTCATGCTGTGGTCAGTTAAGTGTTCTAGGGCACCCCGCTTCCCTCAATCCATGGTCCTTTATCCGTGATCCATGGATCCTGGTGGATCCCCAAGGGTCTCCCGGGGTGTCTGAGAGGGTCAAAACTATTTCCATTGTATTAAGACATTATTGGCCTTTATCACTGTGTTGACAGTGGCCCTGATGGCACAGAAGCCTCAGTGGATGGAAATGTGGTGCCTTAGCGGGCATCAAAGCAGCAGCATTCCACTGGACAAGCTGTCATTGTCCTCGTCACCACTGTACTTGCGAAGCAACATAGAAAACAAGCAAATAAGTAAAAGAAGTATTTTTTTCTTAAGAATATCCTTAAGAAAGCAGTGCATGTAATGGGTTTCATTCAGTCTCAACCCTTGAATACACATCTTTTAGAATGTTGTGTAATGCAATGGTCTGCACACAGAAAGCAGCAGCGACTTCTGTGAAAAGTGCTTCTGTGATTGCTTGCATTGGGAGCTCAACTGGCCACTCTTTTTCAGGCAATACCGTTATCACTTGGGAGAACACAACCCACAGACAGATTATAATTATTCAGAATGGGGTATTTGGCAGACATTTGCTTGAAAACAAAAGAGATGGGCCTGTGACTTCATGGAAAACAACTGACAGCATTTGTTGCCACTGTTGAAATTCAAGCTTGCAAGTGAAAACTAGAGTTTTGGACAACTTTGTCTGCACCTGTGTCCCAATACTGGAATATTTTTGTGGTGAAATTGGTGGTATTAGTAAACGGTTTTTGCTTTTTTTTTTAATGTGGTACCAATGAAATGTGAAAATATTTAAAAGCTGCCTAACTCAGAGAATCCACATTTTCCAAATGAATCATGAATGAGTTGAAGAACCATTCAAAGTACAAGGTGCCCTGATGGATTCGAATTAGAGTACAAATAAAACTAACCTTTGAGAAATACCTCTTGTTGACTTTTGGTGTAGTATCAAATAAGATTACGCACGCTTACATGAGAAAACTTAAAATAGTCTTCTCTTTTCTAATCATATGTCTGTGTGAGTCTGGGTTTGCTTCATACACTTTAACCAAAAATTTAATAATAACCAATTGAATGCAGAAACGGATGTAAGAATCTAGCTATCTTCTCTTAAGCCAGACACTAAAGGAATATGTGGAGTTCCCATCGTGGCTCAGCAGAAACAAATCTGTATCCCTGAGGACACAGGTTCAATTCCTGGCCTCAATCAGTGGGTTAAGGATCTGGCATTGCCATGAGCTGTGGTGTAGATCACAAACGTGGCCTGGATCTGGCATGACTGTGGCTGTGGTGTAGACCGGCGGCTATAGCTCTGATTCAACCCCTAGCCTGGGAACCTCCATATGCTGCGGGTGCGGCCCTAAAAAGACAGAAAAAGAAAAAGAAAGAAAGGAATATGCAAAAAATGGTAAACAATGCCACTCTGCTCACTAAATTGTTTTTTTGTCTGGAGAACGGCGGTTATTTTTAAACAAAACTGTGTTATTTATGTTGACATGTAATGGATTCAGTATTGTAACAAGTACAATATTGTAGCAATTATTGTATTGTTACTTTAAGTGAATAGATCAATGTTTTAAAATTTCTTAAGTTTGAATTTCTGAAACATAAATATTGACAGGCATAACTCACGTCAACAAAAGCTGTTTGGGGACCTCAGTAGATGGTACGTGCGTACATGGCCCTGGAGGCCACACGTTTGAGATCTGCCATCCCAGACCTTCGCTGCTGTGCCTTCTTGTGATCCTCTCAGTACGCAGAAAGACGTACTGCTCTTTTTTTCAACTTGTAAACCTGAACCACTCTAGAGAGCCTTGCATTTCAGGGGGGTCCAATTACATTATCAGCAAAAGTTCCACAGGGCCAAGGAATTTGGGCCATTTGGAGGCTTAATGACTTGCAGCATGGAAAGCGCTGCTGTGAAAAATAAAACCAAACAGCTTGTGGGAATCGGATGCCCACCGAGAGTTGCCCTTGGAGGTGTCAGTCTTTGGCCCTGAACTTGTAGAACTTGTGACCGGGCCGGGCCCTGTGTGGATTGTTTACTGCATCCTCCTGTAACGGGCACTCATCAAGGGTGGGATGGATTCCTGGGCTGGTCTCCTCAGACTGGGCGGCATCTTCTTTCTGAGAGGCACGTAAGTCGCCAGCACCCCACGCAAACTGGTTTCTATTTAGAACAGCAGCCCTTCCACAAGCGCAGCCCTCGGAGCTCTAGGCGTTTTCAGGCCTCATCTAGCCTCTTCATGGGGTAAGTCGTCTTGGCCTGGACCAGATGGACTCCCCGAAGAGATTTGGCTGGAACATCTTCCCCTGAAACCCCATGCTCTCAGGCACCCATCTGTTCCTCTTGAAAACGCATCTCAGCCACTGGGTTTGGAATGACCTGGAATTTTCACTGCAAATGAAATATATCTTCCCATTTCCCCTGACACCCACTTTCACAGGTGTTTGATTTGCTGGGAAGACAGTATGACGCTAGCATTTTGGGTTTCTTTGTTGCATTGTAGTGCTTAAAACCTGCCATTCACTTTCTTGTTGTCTAGTCTCCTGGGCCAAGTTTGCTGTATGAACAAGGGCAAAGACTAAATGGAAAATGAGGACAGGCTTAGATAGAAATCCATGCACCACGAAATACAGGATTCCTAAGATAAGGAGGGATTAGGCGGGGGTGCCAGGAAAGCTCCTTTCTTCTCCTTCCCGAAGCTCTTGTTTTGCTTCCAAACCAGAGGGAGTGATGTTATGACTATAATTCAAGAAAAAGCCAAATCAGCTTCATCAGATAAAGGGGATAGTTAGATAAGATGTTCTCAGACACCAGGAAGGGCTGGCGTGGGCAGCCCCATCCTTGATGGTCCAAGTGCCTTGGCTAATGACTGGGGGGAGGGTAGAGTGGAGATGAGGGGGCTTGTTCTCCTCCCGCGTCGGGGGTAGTGCTTGGCCTAGACCGGGCTGCAGCAAGGACTGAGAATGGATCCTTTAGGGGTGGTATTTCTCAGTCTCAGCACCACTGCCGATGGTGCGGGATCATTCTTTGTTGTGGAAAGGCCGTCCTGTGCATCATAGGATGTTTAGGTGCAACCCTGACCTTCATCCATTAGACATGAGCAGCACCTTTGCCCCCACCCCAGGTTATAACTGTCAAAAGTATTTCCAGATATAGGTGGTGGTGATGATGATGACGGCTCTCCCAAGATGAGAGCCACTGCTGTTAGGGTCACCAGATGAGTGGCCTGGTTTCTGCCCTTTAGGCACAGGCACTGGTGACACACAGCCCAGCAGATACGCTCCACTCTGGGCAGCCAGCTTAGAAATCTCCTTCTGATGGGGAAGCAGTGGGTGAGGGAGTGGGCAGAGGCTCTGAGGCTCTTGCTTTCCACTGCCCCCACAGAAATGGAGCTGGCACAACCCATCTCCCCACTTTGCTATGTGAGGAAAAGCGGAAACTCAAGGTCTCGGTAGCACAGTCCCCATAAGGAAGAGGAAAGCACCTGGTGGCGTCCGGTGCTGTCGTGTTTGCTGTATCTGCCGGTAAGCCCTGTACTGCTCCTGGTGCCGTTCATTATTCACGGCTAGGATTGGCCGCTCTCGTTTAGAAAGTGTCTTCTGGCTACCCTCTCTCACATAGTTTCTCTCTGAAATCTTTCACCACTTGATCATCTTGTGTTTTCTCATCATTTTAACAGCCATTTTTTTGGTTCCTTGGTTTCCACCCAAGAGAAAAAAGGTTGTCAGGTGTCGATTAGGTAACACCTCCATCATCAGATAACAGGGAAGGTGTGTAATGATGGGGCTCTGTCCCTCCTCCGTGAGGAGAGCTGAGCGGTGTAGTGGTCAAGGACTCCCCCACCACTCTGATCGGGGCAACCTGGGCAGGTGTCAGTTTCCCTGGACTGTAAAGCAAGGAGCTTGAGCTAAAAGAAAGTGCTAAGAAGGAAATACGTTGGAATGGCAGGGCGTGTTGGAGGTCCTCAGACCACCATCAAGTGAAGGCACTTCACATCCACTTAGCGTGTAACCTTCAGCAAATCACTTTTCCCACACTGAGCCTTAGTTTCTTAACCTGTAAAATGCAAGTACACTCATTAGAAAGCAGTCAAGAAGACTAAATTAGGAATGCTGTAAGGGAGACTGAGCCCAGAGGGGGCCAGAAGGAGACTCTCGGATCTGTAGGGGCTGAGTCTGGGTGGAGCTGGGGAGTGAGCCCAAGAACTTTTTGGCTGCTGCAAAACCTTGGGGAGGAGTAGAAACATCTAAGGGTGATTTTTTTTTTTTTTTTGTCCACGCCATGGCATATGGAAGTTCCAGGGCCAGTGATCAAATCTAAGCCGCAGCTGCAACCTTTGCCGGATCCTTAAACCACTGCACTGGCTGTGCTGGGGATCAAAGGCGAGGATCTTTTTTTGTTTTTAAAGGAAGTTGTGTTTAAAAAGTCTTCACAAAAATCTGGGTAATTGCTAGTTTATTCATGTAAGTTTCTAAAGTCAAATTTGTATCTCTTTCCAATGGCAAATTTTATAGAAAGAGCCATGAGGGAACCTATGTATTTACAGATTGCACTTAAAAATGACTGTAAATAGGCCTTTTAAATTCTCAGCCAACACTTGCTTCTTCAGTTCCTCTGTACAGGTGTCCTGTGTCGAGCCTGCACATTGCCACTTAAAACTGATGGTGTTCTAGGTGCAGCAGGTGTTGGGGAATCAACCAGGGACGGTATGGGGGGCTGGGGTCAAGTTGGTGGTGCGCCCTGGTAGTGGGAAGACAAGCTTTGTGCTTCTCTTTAGACAAGAAACAATCAAGGATGACCCAGGACCATTGCTGGGTCTGTTGTTTACAGAAGTACATACTGCAGCGGCCGTGGAGTGGTGCAGCTCTACGGGCTACCAGACAGACTCCGCTGAAAGGGCGTTAGCATTATTTCCAGGGGCAGGGCTCATGCCCATTGTTACCGAGGACTTCGAAGCTGAGCTTCTGAGGATGAAACCTTCCTGATGAACCTGTGGCAGGAATCGGGACAGGTGTTTAGTCTGCCAGCAACTTGCCAGCTCCTGGAAGAGGAGACTCTGGTGAGCAGCCAAAGGCTGATGGGCCCTGAGAAGGCCCGGAGCCTCGTGTAGAGAGAGAGACTGGCCTTGAGGGCAGCCAGAGAAGCTCCAGATAGTATGCATTTATTTTAAATGACAGCTCTGTTGAGCTATTAGTCAAGTACGTAAAACTCACCATTTAAAATGTAGAGTTTAGTTTTTAGAGTAGTTTTCAGTTTGCAGTAAAACTGAGCAGAAGCAGGGGGATTTCCCACTTACCCGTTGTTACCCCCCATGCGTGGCCTTCCCATTGCCAGCGTCCCGCACCAGGATGGTACATTTGCTGCAATCCATGAGCCTACACGGACACATCATTATCACCCAACGTCCAGAGTTTACATTAGGGTTCGCGCTTAGCGTCCGTTCTGTGGGTTTGGTCAAATGTATATTGACTTGTGGCCAGCACTGTAGTATCATGCAAAGTGGTATCTGCTCTAAAGATCCTTTGTTAAAAATTCACCAGTTCATTGCTTTTTTAAGTATATGAACATGGTATGCAACCATCTTGACCATCTCATTCCAGAAGGTTTTCATCACCTCTGAAATGTAACTCCTTACCCCGCAGCAGTCAGTCTCCATGCCTTTTCCACAGGCCCCTGGCAACCACTCATCTTTCTGTCTCTATGGAGTTTTCTCTTCTGGGTATCTTGAACCAATAGATTCATGACATACGATTTTTTTTGTGTGTGTGTGTGTGACTGGCTTATTCCATTTCGTGTACAGTTTTCAAGATTCATCCTATTGTAGCACTCTTTCATTGTCAAATAATATTCCATGGCTATGTAACACATTTTATTTATTCATTCATGAATTTGGGTTGTTCTCCAGTTTGTGGCTCTAATGATACTATGTACATTCATGTAAAGGTTTTTGTGTGGATGTATTTTCTCAGTTCTCTTGGATGTATGACTAAGAGTAGAATTGGCGGGTCTAATGGTGACTGTATATTTAACATTTTGATGAACTGCCAGACTGTTTTTCACATTGGCTGGACCATTTTACAGTTGCCTAAGCAATGTATAAGGGTCCCAATTTTTCCATAGCTTCACCAAGACTGGTTATTGTTGGTCTTTTTGATTCATTCATTCTTTCACTTATTCATTCGACAAATAATTGCAGAGTACCTCTCTGTGCTAGAGACTAGGGTAGATGAATGAGAAAATCATGTAAGCTTATGATAATTTGTCAGAGACCACTGCTAATCAAAGGATAATCAAATAAAAGTAAAATACAATCGGAAGGGGATTTGTGCGTGATGCTATGAGACTGCGTACAAAGGAGGTTTGACTTTGTCCAGGGGTTCAGGGAAGATTTCCGTTAAGAGGCAGTGATGGAGCTGAGATGTGCAAGCTGAATGATATCTAAGGAGCTGGTTGATTATAAACAGTGTCTCTGTGTCAGTTCTTCCTTCGTAATATGGACTTAGCCAGATCCACATAATAGAGTGGTTTGGGGAACTCAATAAATGCTACTGTTAGGGAAAGACTAGTCCCTCAATTAGTGACTCTTTGATTTTCACTTGTAATCTTCTCCTCTCCCTCTCCAGAAGAAAGGGTCTCTAGACAAATGGTGGTGGTGATGATGATGGTGGTGATGGCGGCTGAGGTAGGCTGTGATTTGATGAGCGCCTTCTATGTGCCAAGTAATTTAAAACATCTTATTCATTTCTTATAACGCCACTGCAACAGAAGGAGGTCAACATAAGATTAGAATGAAGGAGAAAAAATTTAAAAAGTTCTCAGTTTGTGTTTGAATAGATAGGACTTCTAGTTGAAGAACTGACGCTAAGGCAAATATTTCCAATTCCATGTTCAAAGAGCACCTGAAATAGGTACTTGGTTTCAGAAAATGTCTTTTTATGCAATTTAATTGTTTATGCTTAGAAGGGTATTTTATTTCTTGAATATGGAATGCAATTTCTTTTATTTCAAATTACTTCTCTGGTATTAAGCTAAATGGTTTAGCTTAATCACATATAACAAACCTCCAGTATAAGGGCCCAGATCCCAGATCTTGCTACAAATTAGTTCCCAGCCCAGGCAATAAATGCTTACCTGGAGCAAA
>PVHT020000012.1:9841822-9967689 GCA_004024745.2 Catagonus wagneri | reverse complement strand
TTAATTGTTTATGCTTAGAAGGGTATTTTATTTCTTGAATATGGAATGCAATTTCTTTTATTTCAAATTACTTCTCTGGTATTAAGCTAAATGGTTTAGCTTAATCACATATAACAAACCTCCAGTATAAGGGCCCAGATCCCAGATCTTGCTACAAATTAGTTCCCAGCCCAGGCAATAAATGCTTACCTGGAGCAAAGTCAAAAAAGGGAAACCACTTTAATTAGGTTTGAAAGTGTCTTCAATCAGTTCCAGAATAGCTGTCGCTGAATTTATGATGCACCTTCCAAACTGTAACTCTTTTCATATCCAGCTGAAGTGAGAAGGCCACAGAGAAATTGAGCTTAATTTCTTGAGACCTAAATATTTATCTCTTCAAATAAGCGTGTCTAGAGAACATGGGTAAGAATGATGGAAGGCAAGCTGGCTCATCTTAGTCAAGCCTATCAGTTACCCTTTGTCACTGTTTCCACTTCATTGCAAGGGTTCTAGAAGGGTTAATCCAATCAAACCTTCCTTGGAGCATTTCCGTGAGTATAGTCTGGCCCCACTAATCTGTCATGCAACAGTCGCATTTATGCTCAGATGACAGTAAATGCGGGCTTTCCTGGAGCAGGAGCTGGCACTGAGGCTCAGAGAGGTTAAGTGACCTGAGAATATCACCCCGTTCTAAATTTCAGAACCAGGATGCAAACTCATGGTATCCCAGCTCCAGCATTTTGAGCCCAGGGAACATACTCAGAAGAAAATGTCAGCAATAAAAATAATGAGAAGTCATTTCAGCCATGATTCCTGGCAATTTTGAGGTTGAGTCATCTGTTAATTTTTATTGGATTCTTTTAACTTTGTTTTCCCAGCCATCACATCTGAGTGTGACAAAGATGAGCAAATAACATGGCGCCATGGAAAGGCAAGAAGTTGAAGTTGGAAAAGTAGGTCTTGAGCTTGGCTTTGCAGTTCTGTGACTTTGGGCTTCACAACTCTGACTCTTAGGCTCCTCCTCTGGATAGAAAGTTGTGGTGAAGATGAAGGGAGAAAATGCCTGGTAGACTCTAAATTGCCTTTTACGTTACTACTCTTAAGATCTGAAAGAGTATGTTTAAGTCTGGCAGGAGGGGTCTGCAAAGTCTGCTCTGAGAGGTAATTGGAGGTGTCAATTACATCAGGGTTAGGATTCCTGGTGTCCCACAGCGTGCTGGACACTGTCCCAAATGCTTTGTGACTGTCATTTAAATAGATCTATATGATTGGTCTTCTCAGTAGAATCACTTCACACATGGAAACTGAGCACAGATCGGTTCAGTTTGCTTAAGTTAGCTATGCGATGATTTACCTTGATTCTAACTTCTTTTCCCTTGCTTTTCATGGTTATTATTAAGGTAGTTTGCCAGTGGAGGTTTAACTCTTTTCCTAGATGACTGTCATCTGATAGGATGCGGTAAGTTGATGTAGACAGAGTAATTCTTCCCCCCACCCTGCAAAGAAGATGTCCACATTCTAACTTCAGGACCTGTGCACTTTGCAGATATGATGAAGTTAAGGACCTTGAGTTGGGGAGATTATCTTAGGTTCTTTTCATAGGCCCAATGTCATTAAAAGGGTCCAGTGTAATACAAAAGCCAAAGAAGGAGATACGAAGACAGAGCAAAGGCTGGATTGATGAATTTTGAAGGTGGAACAAGAGGTCAGAGCCATGGCATCCAGGCAACCTGTAGAAGCTGGAAAAGGCAAGGAAATGGATTCTCCCTGGAGCCTCCAGGAGGAACCCAGTCATGCTGACACTGCAATTTCAGTCCATAAGACCCATTTTGGATTTCTGACCTCATGAGCTATAAGGCATTGGGTTTTAAGCCACTAAGCTGAGTTAGGTTTGTGATAATGTGTTGTAGCAGCAATAGGAAATGAATACAGAGGCTCGGGCCATATGATTGTGCATGGCAAACCAGCCAACCAAAACACCATCATTACACTGAAGTAGGTATAGCCCTACTGTGGGCTCTAACATTCAGAGTGGCAGTGGATTGTAAAGCCAGCCAGCGAGGTCAAGGCCACACAGCCAGGGAGTGCAGCTCCTGGAATCCAATTCCAGGTCTTTCCAACCATGTGCCCCTCCTTCTTCATAAATATGGCCTGTGTAGTGCCTCTCTCCAGGGGCCCCAGGTGGTTACCGGCAGAACTGGGCTGGAATGTGGTACTCAGTCTCCAGGTACATTTTTTTGAAAGCAGTCATGTGAACCACAGACCCATCACGGGATGGCGATGCCTAAGCCGTCCTCCTGCCTCCTGCACTCAGCCCATCTCTGAAAGCACCTGAGTGTGGTGCTCATGCATCACTTGTGACCAGCCTGTCCTCACGCCATGGCCCTGTATCAGGGATTACTTGGCGTATAGTAGAGCTCGATGTGAAATAATCACCGATGAACTGGTTAATGTTTGTTGAATGTCCCAGGACTGCACTTTGATTCCTTGTCACCACCACCCATTAGAGGGAGAGTGTTGATAGAGGAATCTCGTTCGTTGTAAACAAGGGCTGGGGTTCATCAGTGTTCAGGGCATAGACTACAGAGTGCCATGTCCCCCCCGATGCTGGGATCAGGTTGCAGCAGTATGACAGAGCTGCTTACCCCTTTTAGGGGTAAGGAGGGATATTCAATGTGGATGGGCACACACTTTGTGTGCAGGATTCCACCTGGTGATTTCATGTTACCTAATTCTCACAATAGAATTATGAAGGGTCTTGATTGCTCTTTCCAAGTGTAGGACTGAGGCATAAATCCAGAGGGTAATGGGACTAGAAGTGATGCTGGGAAGCTTAGAAATGGGGGGTTAATGGGTGAAAAAACCCAGAGTTGTTAATTCATACCTTTGGGTGATCAAAAGATGTCCAGTGTCCCCCATTTCCACTTATGAACAGAAGTGTTCAAATTCCGTTATTGGCCAACACATAACATGTAGTTTATTTTGACCTACTAATGTCTTAATAGAGCCGATACAAAATCTGTTTGTGTGGTGCTGGGTGAGACCTTGAGGGTTTACGAAAATTTATATGAGAAGAAGTTTCGAAGGTTTAAATTGTAGTTTGATGATGATTATTATTATTTTATCTTTGACAAATTAAACATTTAAAAACTGCTTCCTCTCTGGATTTTCTTACCTGTTTGAGGCAGCGTAATACAGAGCATATCACAGGTTTTAAAAACTGGAAAACTAGATTAAAATTAAATTAAATTGGATTAAAATTCTGGTTTGCTTATGTATTAACTGTGGCCTTAAGCAAGCCACTTAACCTCACTCACCCTCAGGTTCTTTATAAAGAAAATGAAGATGATGATATATAGCTAGTAAGGCTCTTTAGGAACTACAAATAAGAAGTAATAAGCAAGTGGAAAGTAAGTTGGCACGTGGTTCCCCATAAGTGGTAGCTCTACAATGAAGGATGTTTCTCTAAGTAATCTCTAGATCTCTTGCATGTCTTTAATTTTAGTTTTTGAAAACCTTGGACTGCTGTTTATGGGAAACTTATTACAGAGTAGGCTCTGTGCCAGGGATTTTACTTACATTATCTCATTAAATCTTCATTACAGTTTTAGGGGGTAGGTGCTATCAGAATCCTCCTTAGATAAGGAGAAGATAAATAAGGTGTAAGTAAAAATAGTGATAGAGTCAGATCTCAATCTAAATATTCCTGACTCTAGAAACCCCGCTCTTAAAATTAAGCCCTTGTTAATAATATACAGCCACATATACAGCACCTTTGTAGAAAAGGCTGGACCTCTGTTCCTTCCTCTCCCTCTAATGCAGATAGCTAAACCAGTGACTTTCTGAGCCCTTGTGAGTCCCTAGATAGCATCAGGCCAAGAAAAATCCAGTACAAGGCTGAAAGTTAGTAACTGAGAATAATTGTCAAAGCTGTGAAAAAAGGGAGGCTCAGATGTTTGCTTGCCCATGTTCTCAGTGAGTGGAAGAGTTGCTGCTTAAGGCTGATGGAAAGCTGCCTCTCTGAGAACCAATCAGGAGATGTTGGGGCCTCAGCCCAGTTTTTGCTCTGTTCCTTCATGCTGATTTTCAGCCACTCTGTAGGTTAGATGGTTGGGAAAGTAGATGACTCTAACAGTCTCCAACTTGCTTCCTGGAAGGTTCACATTTAATGATCTTCTATAATCTGCCAGGCAGACTTCTAGCAACAAGACTACATGAAAGGTGAGGTCCTTATCATTAAATACATTTTGAAAAAACTTTGATTTATAGCATCTGCCAATTTCTGTGGTGTAAACGCACCGGCCAGAGGCCAATTTCAAGCTACAGTTGCAGTGTTACCGAACGTGGAGTTGGGAAGAGTTGCTTTCTGGCTCCTATGAGCTTCTTAATTAGAACACATACCCATCCTTTGCTCTTAACTAGAGCACATACCCATCCTTTGCTTAGTTAATGCCCTTTCATCCTGCAAATCTCTACTTAATTATCAGTTCCTCAAAAGTTTCAACTGGACCCTTGTCCCGGATGGAAAGCTTTCTAAGAGCTTTTATAGGTCTTTCTAGTTTTCTCTGTCATTCTGTTCTTCTCCATCATTTCATGAGATAAGCGAAGGCACCTTCGGAAAGAAATTTTGGCTGTGACTACCCATGAGAACCCATGAGCAGGATAGAGACCTGTGATCTGAATACAATCCTGAGGCAGTCTTTCGAGATGGAACTTTTCTGTCAAAGTGGCTCTTGAAATGAGTCCTGGGTCCCAAGGAAACTTTTGTAATAAATCAAACTCAATTTTCCTGTAAAACAACTGAGACACGTTAGACTACCTGACGTAGGCATCAGTAATACTGAAATGTCCCACTCCACGTGTTTATTGCTGAACCCTGGTTAGTGCTCTTACTTAAAGCTGTTTAGGGTTCTAACTTCCAGTGGCATTTAAGGTGTCTCGGGGCAGAATAAAGACATTTAGCTGAGGGTTTTGGAACTATTAAGCAGTGCCGTCATCTTCTCTCTAGAGGCTGCTGAGCTGATTTGGATAAAATAAGAAATGGCTTGACCCCTTAGCCTCAGACAAAATCAGGACAGAATTAAACGTCTGAGCTTTCAAGGAGCTCACCCACCTTCTCTGCCGTTGGTCCAACTTGCTTCTTTCCTGATCACTGCTTATGGCCAGCGCTGGGGATGTCCTGCTGGGAGTCAGCTCTGCCTGGGCTATTTCTGGCTTCACCCAAATAGGAAGGGACTGGAGGTCTCCTGAGAGCCTCATCTCTAGAGGTTCCCCATCCGCAAATGCAGTCCCGAGAGAGAGGAGCGTTTGCAAGACTTGGTGTCAGTGGCTGCACTTTTACCTGCTGATCTAACGAAAGAGAGCCAGCGACTCTTGAGAGGGTTACCTATTACCACTTGTCACCACTGCCTGGGAAGTCGATTTTTTTTTTTTTTCTCGTGATCTGCTCCAATACCAAAGAGCTCTCTGGTGCCTCCTCTTGAGTCAAGGTGGCCTTTATGCAAAAGGCCTAACCGGGGACACTTTTATGGGACTCCTACTGTGCGAACAGAGTAAAGGGTGGTCGTCGTCCCTGTCAGCCTCACCACCCTCATGGCTGAATTCTTAGGGCTCCCGCAGTGAGTGTGGTGTCAGGCTGAGCATGGTCTATGCGCACCTCACCTGGTCTTCCCAACACCCCTCATCACTCACTCATGGTTACAGCTTCGAAGCTGAAGATTCTAGGACTCAGGGGTTAGGAAAATTACCTAAGATCGCAGAGCTAGTAAGTGGCCAAAGTGAAAGATCCAGCCCTGTTGACAAGCCCAGTATCCCATCTAGCAGAAATGGATGGAGTGATGGAATTTCATTCAGGTAAAAGGAACTGTTTGAAAACACCTCACCTCGAGGCTGCATTTCCTTCCTCCCAGAGGGCGCCTCAGGGAATCTTGCTGACTGTCTTCTGCCGTACATCAGACTTACCTGGGGGCCTTCAGCCTGGCCTCACTGGAGTCAACAGCAGATGCTAGGTTAGCCCAGGGCCACTTTCCCTGGCTCCTTTCCTCCCATAAGGACACAGATGCCTCCTCTTCCCGTTTCCCCATAAAGAGCCAAGTCCAATGATAGGACGTATATAAATAGTGAAAAAAAGTTTTCAGTAACTTTATTCCCACTGCACACATCTACACGCCTCATTCAACATCAGAAGATAGTTGGATCTTTCATGACTAACCAGCAGTTTTTACTTTTCCACATGTAGTAGTGCTGTCTCCAGAGGCCTTCTGGTTTCCATCACCATGTGAGAGGGGCTGGCCACGTGCTTCCCGTGAGCACAGAGGCTGCGAAGGTGAAATTTCCTAAACATGGTTTGAATGACAGCTTGTGCCTTTGCTGTGTGTCCTGGGTAACCGGTGCTCAGGGTGCCGAGTGGATTCTGTGTGTCGCATCCTATGGTGGAAACGGTTTTGTTTTCGGCGAGGGCAGTGGCTTGCTGGGATCTCCTGGGGACTCCAGGGAAGAGGAGGGAGGAGGCCAGCACAGACTCTGGCCCAGGAAGGGACTGGATGTGCTGACCGCTGGTCTGGGAAGTTTCAGCCAAGCAGACTGGAATGCCCTGCACAAATAATGGGACAAATTTAGGGCGATTCTGGTCCAGGCCCTTGAGTCTGGGAGGAGGAGGCATCAGGAGCTCCAGCTTCAGAGATCTGGGCAAGATTGGGTGTCTTGCTCGTTGGCCTGGGAACGTTTGTTTGTTTATTTATTTATTTTTATAATGATTTGATTTTTTTCCATTTTTACACTGTGCCTGGGAAGTTTAAAAGCAGGGCACTTAAAGCTGATTAAAGACCAGTATCCTAGTTCTTAGGGAACTAAATGGTGCTTCTTTTCCTTGCACTCTGTGCTTTGCTTAGAGAACAGACTCGCCTGCCGGGTACGAATGAAGCTCAAGTGAGATGGAGAGGGGAAGTCCTGAAAAGATAAGAGTGGCCATTCTCACCATCCCATGTATGTTGACGGAGGGGGAAGGTACAGCCTGCCTCATCCCAGCAACTGGAGAGCCCTCATGGATGGCCGGTGCACCTTGAGCGGTGGGGACTCCACCAGGTATAATGGCAGCAGCACGGACAGTCACCATGGTGACCACGGGAATCTTCCCTGCAGCCCCCACAGAAAGAGATGGACCAAAACCTGCCTGCTGGGCTCTGAGTCTCTCTATGTGTTTGTGAAGGGGCCACTCTTCCCACGGGTGTCTCGCGGCCAGTGGCTGAGTGTGGCGGTCACGGACATGGGATTCTTCTGACTGTTAACCTTGGCCTGAATGCTTTCCAGTGACTCTGCCAAAATTGTCTTAGATGGCCTTGTAGTCTGGGGTCCTTGCTTTGCCCATGCCATTCCTCTGCTGAATTCTCTGCTGAATTCAGATTAAATGCTATATGTCTGTGTATTTGTTTCCTATTGCTGCTATAAGAAATTGCCACAAATTGAGTGGCTTAACGGTACACAAATTTATGCTCTTACACCTCTGGAGGTCAGGAGCCCAAAATGGGTCTTCCTGGGCTAAAAGCAAGGTGTTGCAGGGCCACATTCCTTCTGGAGACTCCAAGGGACCGTCTGTCTCCTGGTCTTCCAGCATCTAGAAGCCGCCTGCCTTCCTCTGCTCATGGTCCCTTCCTCCATCTCCAGAGCCAGCAGTGGGGCAGCTTCACGTCTCTCTCCCTGGCTGTGTCCTTCCTGCCTCCTTCTTAAAAGGACCCCAGTGATTATAGTGGGCCCATCTCGATGATCTCCCTCTCTGTTTCCTTAGTTCCATCTTTCAAGTCTTTTTTTGGCCGAGTAGGGTGAGCATATTTACAGGTTCCAGAGATGAGGAAGAGGATATCTTTGGGGGCCGTTATTGTGTCTCTCGTAATTATTGATGCCTTATTCAGGAATGAGCTATTCTATGAAAACTTTGCTTACTCTTAAATCAAAAACAACTACTCATTCCTATGAAACACATAATTTTAATTTTAGAATATAGTGTATTAGTTAATAAATCTCCCAGCACTGCCCTTCTTTTCTAATTTATGTCCCTTGAGTCAGATGGTGAGATTCCTTGGGGTATAGAGTCATGTTTTACTCATCTCCGGAGTCCGCCAAACTGAGCAGAGTCCACCCTGGTTTAGGTTTCAGGTAGAAATTTACCTGAACTGATGGCTATGTAGACTGCATTTTGATGGGGGCAGTCCATGAGAACATCATTTGTAGAATGTCCATCAGGTCAGACTGCCCAGACAGAGGATCCATAAAACAGGTGGAAATTTGGAGAAATATCACAGTCCAGCCTAATTTAAAACATTGAATGGAAGCGCCCATGGCAAGGGAGTAGTATCCTAGGGCAGTGGCAAATCTCTTGAGGCTGCTGAAACATAAAATTCAAGTAGGAGCAGAGCCTAAACATGAGGCTCGAGGGAAAAAATGAAAATCCAGGCCAGACTCTTGTACGTCTTATGGAGGAGCTGGGACTTGGCTCTGTAGGCAGCAGGGAGCCAGCACCAATGTCTAAGTTTAGTAATTTGATGGGACTGACGTCTCTGGGATTGACGTCTCCTGAGGCTGGAGTGTGGAGGGGGATAGGGAGGGAGGCAGACGGCAGGCGGGGAGATTGGAGGGGTTCACAGGAACCCGCATGTTCTGTGTCGAGGCAGTGAGAAACGAGACGGAAGAGCAGATCTCCTGGTTAAACTGCGCGTTTAATTGGGGGAGTGACTGCCGATTTTTGCTCATCACTTGGGCCAGGCAAGAGGGACACTCAGTGCATAGGTGTTTGCTGACTGAGTGACAGAAGTGATTGTTGTGATGTTAAAAAATCAGGCTAGGTGGAACTGGGTGATTGGGGTGGTACAAACCAATATACCACAACCGGAGGGCGAGCGTGGCGGGGTGGGGAGTGTGCTATGAGGTTTGTTGTAACTGCATATCCTTTGGCCATCAGATTTCGTACTTAGTGTGTGTGTCGGAGGTGGGCTTGGGGAGGGAATCGGCCCCTCCCTCAAGGTTTTCATCAGCCAGTCTTCCATGCTCCCTCCCCTTGGACCTTAGAGGTACCTCTCTCCACCCCCCCACCCCCCGGACATCTCTCTGGGCTAATTCTCAGCCACTCTGGTTTCTAGTCCTAGTGTACCCCGAAGGGCATGCTGTGTAGCATTCCACCTCCAGCCCACTTGGGGGTTCTTAAATGTTGCCTCATTTCCATACTCCCAGTATTTGCCAGCAAATTCATTTGGACTCATTTTTAATAAGCTCTTGGGCGCTTGGCTTTAAATATTTCACTTGATTTGTGTTTGAGGGGGAGAAAAGAACCACAAACAAACAAAAAATGATGGCTCTATATAAAAGGACAAATATTTATTGGGCTTTTCAAAATGCGCCCAATATTTTTAAAGGCCTCTGGGACAATATTAAATTAAAAGCTGTCTGTGCCTTAAACAACCTGTGAAATCAACTGCTCTTGGTACATAGGCCTCACTTTCCCCCGCTGGTGTGTATGGGTTTAGACCATTTGGCCACCACTGTTTTTATAAACAGTGGTGATGAAACATTTAGCTACGGTTCAGTGCTTCTTCCTTGTGGGCCAATTAAAAAAAAATACACTCCCACTTGCAGCATTCTGTCTTCCCTCTTGCTTCAGTGTGTGATTTGCCTCTAATTCAATAGACTTTGAGAAATTGATCTATGAGGAGATTTTTAGATCCATAATTTTAACATAGTTGGGAGAATATGAATAAGATAATTGACCAAATAGAATGCTCACCTCTAAGGCTCGCCCCTGACATGTTGTATTTCAGGTAGGAAAGGAGGCAGCATTAACTGAGTACCTACTACGTGGCAGGTTATAAGCTAAGTGTCTTTTTGACCCACTCTCAGTTTATCTTCATCTTTCTTGTAGCCAAAAAAAAAACAAAAACAAAAACTGTCCTATAGATTAGAGCAAGGCAGCCTCTGAAAAGCTAAGTGCCTTGTACAGGACTGCATGAGAAGTAGGGAAAACAGGATTCAAGAATTCAAGCAGATGTCTGTCACCTGCAAAAGAGATGGTTCTCGGACTAAATGCAGTGACAGTTGTCAAACACTTCACCAGTAACTGTGTTTTTCTATCCCAGCTTGTTAGCTCAGGCACTGTGTGATTAGGTTAAATGACTTCAAAGTTTGCTCTGTGCAGGAGGGGCCTTCTCTTCAGGCTGCATTCTCAGTTACTGTTATCCTTCAAGAGTTCTTGTCTTGTTTCAGAATTTAATGTGGATGCTTTCGGTGCAATGGTGATGTTGGCTTGTTGTGGGGTAAGATGGTGTATTCTTTTCCTGGTGCCGCCCTAACAAAGTACCACAACTTAAAAGCACCGAAATGTTGCTGTCCCTGGTCTGGAGCCCAGAAGTCCCAAATTCAGGTGTCGGCAGCGGTGATTCCTTCCAGGGACCCTGAGGATGAGACTATGCCACCTCCCTCTCCAACCTCCACTGGTTACAGGCACTCCTTGTGGTTCCTCATCCTGTAGAGGCATCACTTCTTTCTCTGCCTGCATCTTCATATCACCTTCTCCTCTGTTCTCCCCGTGTCCGTACTGTTTCTTAGAAGGACACTCTTACTGGAGTTAGGGCCCACCTTAATCCTGTACAATCTCACCTCCATCCTTACCTTAGTTACATCTTCAAATACCTTTTTTCTAAATAAGGTCACATTCTGGTATCTGAATGGTCATGAACTTGTAGGGGAACATTATTCAACACATTATAGATGGATTTGTTTATGACATTTACCAAGTATTTATAGGAATTCCCTGGTGGCCTTGGGGTTAAGGATCCGGCATTGTCACTGCTGTGGCTTGAGTCACTGCTGTAGTTGGCTTTGATCTCTGGCCCAGGAATTTCTGCATACCATGGGCCCAACAACCAACAAGAAGTATTTAGATAAAATGCTAGCAGCATTTGATGTTTATTTTTATTAAAAATCTTTTTGGCTTTCTTTGACACACACAAAAAATCTTCTTTGACAGATTGAAGAGGATCAGTCTATTAATAGACTCTATTATTAAGTGATACTTTTATGACGGTATTGAGCTCTTAGTGTGTTTTATTATAGAAATACATTGCTGGATTCGATTTGATAATATAGTTAGACTTTTTACATTTATTTTCCAATATGAGGGAGAAGTGCAGTTTGTGATTTGAAGTATTTCAACTCAGTTCCAGAGTTATTCTAACTTAAATTGGGGATTGTCTTTATTTTTTTTGCCGGGAAGGGGGGGCTATGCCTATGCATATGGAAGTTCCCAGGCCATTGTAGTGAGAACGCCAGATCTCTTAACCTTCTGTGTTACAACAGAATGCCTGTCTATCTTTTAAATATATTTTGGGTAAGACTGCATATTCTAAAAATTAATTAATCTTTGGAATTACTTGCCTCTTCTTCTGGACACAGTGCCATTTTACATAAGTGATGGTATGAAACTTTAAAAAACAGTTCTATTCAAATAGTTATTGATCTAGGCAAATGGATCGATTTTGATAGCCTCCTAGAAGCTGTTTTAACATTTCACCATGCTTTTTCACATTAATTAGTTGAACGTCATATAGTGTTCTCTTTCAGAAACTCTGTCCAGCTTCTTGTCATACATTGTGCTTTCGTGTTTCCTCTTCTTTCTTCCATTACTTCCTTTCTCAGAGTCTGTTTTATATTCTCCCCTGACACACCAAAGTATCAACTCGTAGACAGACACATATTGTTTTGCTTTTTAGGGCTGCACCCACGGCATCTGTAGGTTCCCAGGCTAGGGGTCAAATCGGAGCTACAGCTGCCAGCCTACACCACAACCACAGCCATGCCTGATCCGAGCCATATCTGCTACCTGCACCACAGCTCACAGCAATGCGGGATCCTTAACCCACTGAGTGAGGCCAGGGATCGAACCTGCCAACTCATGGTTCCTAGTCGGATTTGTTTCCACTGTGCCACGATGGGAACTACAACTCTTAGATATCTTTGTTAGTGGTGTGCCTTTTCTATTTCTTAATTTACTAAGAAAACATTAATTATGTTTTCCCATTTTTTCAATTTAAGTGACAAGAGATATATGTACACATATGGCATATATAACATAATACACACATATAACATTTAAAGTTTAAATTTTTTTCGTATACCTGAATTTAAACATCTCACATATATATATGTACAAATGTATAAAACATTTAATCTATGAAATTTCTTCAGACTACTGCATTTAACTTATCTCGTGGATTTGTCATGTATTGGCATTTTTATATTATATAAACCTTATTTACTTACAAGTAAAGGTGCAAATTTTAATTTGGATCTCCTGACCCATGAGTTATTTAAAGGTGTGCTTACTCAAAATAATTGCAGTTTTTGCTTTAATCTTTTGCTCTATATTTTCTAATCTTATTGCTCATGGCTCTTGGAGGTCTCGTGTTTTTGGAACTTTAACTGATCAGTTTGTGTAGATAAGCTAAAGACATTTAGAACAGTCTTCTCTATCAGGTGCGAAATTATTCTATCTCTTTTACATTAATCTTACATGTTAATTAAAATGTTTTATGTCCAGGGACATTTTCATCTCCCTGATCTAAGAGTGTTAGTTAATGTTGTTTAGTTAGCTATTTGGTGAGAGATTTGTTAGATAAGAGGTTGGTCAGTGTCCTTGATTTGTTTCCAAGAGGGATTTATGGCTCTAGACAATGTCATTGGTGGTGGGTTCACATCCCCCACATTTTTGTCAATATCTACTTCCATTTCTAATTATCTTTTTAAATTTATTTTTTTTTAGAGTATAGTTGATTTACAGTGTTGAGTCAATTTCTGCTGTATAGCATAGTGACACAGTCATATATATATATACATTCTTTTTCTCATATTACCTTCCATTATGGTCCATCTCAAGAAACTGGATATAGTTCCCTGTGATGTACAGTAGGACCTCATTACTCATGCATTCTAAATGTAATAGTTAGCTATTTCTAATTATTTTGATTTGATACTTTGAGTCTATTATTTTGCCAATAGAACTGCATGCCTATTTTATTAAATTTAGCTAATTCTTTTGTTTGTACAAAATGGGACTGGGACTCTTTACTGCCTTTTATTTTTAGTTCTGCCTTGTTTACCTGACGTTAATTTTCATCCCCTATTTCCCATGCACTAGTGATTGCCTGCTATGTGCCTGCAACCCATTCTGGAGGTGGGTGGATGAGAGGCATCCTCCGCTAAGATTTCCCACGGTCTGTGTGTGTGTGTCTGTGGGAGTGGGGGGGCGGGGGAGGGGGAGACTGTTACTTACGCGGGTATGTGGCAGGCATCACAAATGAGTAGGAAAGGGGGGAAAATTAATATCAGGTAGACAAAGTAGAATTTAAAATAACATGCTTTAAATACTTCTGGCAACTGTTTCATTTTACACAGACAAAGGAATTATCTGCGGTTAATTGTTGTGCAACTCTATGGACAAAATAATAGACTCAAAATATGTAAAATCAGAGTAATTAGAAATTGAAATTGACACAAAAAATGTGGGATATGTGAGCCCTCGTGCCCAGTGTTGGAAACTTTCTAAAGGAGGAGAGAAATGTGGGCAAGACGAGACTCAGTGGTCTTGCCATGTTTTACCAGACGGACTATTCACTTCCTGCTGTACTTTTTTTTCTGAATCAGCTGTTAGACCAGGGGACCCCAAATAACTCGTATTCTGGAAGCTGGGTTTTGAGGTGCTAGACTTGGGGCTCTGCATTCTGCTGCAGCACTTTTGGGGCGTACACATCCAGAGTGGAAATTCCTACCAAGACAAGCCCATTACTGCTTTGGTACCATCTGTGTGCAAGATGATTCTGGTGGCCACAGGTGCCTACTTGGGAATCCACTGTGCTTTGGATGACGCTTTAGGAAGAAATCAATAATAGGTCACGCCCCCTGACCACTCACTCTTCATCCACGAAAGCCTTTATTGAGCAGCTAATACGACTCTATGAGGAGTCCAGCCCTGCGAATAGCGAGGTGAATCAAACAGACATGGACCATGCACCCCCTCCTGGCATGGCATGCCCACCCCTCCGGAAGAGAAAAGTCACACAGCTGCGGTTCGAGGTCACCTCTTTCCAAGAATCACAGTCCCAGTGGGGAGAGGAATTAGAGACAGGTTCCTGTGATTCCGTCACGTCTTGGGGAAGCGGGTAGGTAGAGACGATTTTTGTGATGAGGCACTGCTGGCATGAGAAGTGATGTGACAGACAGTGTCATGGCCTTGGGCTAAGAGAAAATCAGCAATTAGCCAGAGAGAGAGACGTGCCCCCCCAAAGAAAATTGAAGATGGGAAAAAATAATTCCTTCGTTTTTAATATATATGCAGAGGAAAGGGGACACTGTGGGGAGCCAGCTCCTTTGCCCTGGGTACAAGTGAGTCTACAGTCTGTCGGCAGTCCTGGCAGACTGAACTGAGAGCACTGGGAAGTCCTGAGGTTACATTTTTCTCTTTGAAGAATGCTGCCAAATTGCTAATTTGGACTCACGTTCTTTTTCTGCAACATAGCTTTCTCTGACCTCGAAGGAGCTGGGGTGTAGGCAGCTGAGTGTCTTAATGTTTGAGAATTGCCAACTCTGCTTCTCCTCCCGAAACTCTCGGTGGATTGGTCCATGGGGTTAAATGGCTCATTGCAATTCAGCAAAGTGGCTTTTATGTGCAATTAATGTTTGTTAATTTGGTTAAATGTCAAAGTATACATTTTGGGGGGGGTCTTGCAATTCAGCCTCCACCCCCAAACCCTTTAATATCGAGGGGTGAGATGTTATTCTCAAACAAATGCAGAGGCCATCACAATCAGCATCGGCTTGCGATGGAATGGACGATACCTTGCTTAAATGTTCCTCTTGGGAGAAGAGACAAGGAATATGTTAGCACATCTGAGTTTAGAACCAAAAATAAGGGGATGGCTGAGAAAACCCACTGGAAAAATGTTGCCATTGCCACTTGGCCTCCAAAGGAGGAAGAAGAGCTTGCACTGGGGTTTTGGCCCATTCACTTGAATTCCCTATCTTTTTGTTCCCCTAATATTTTAATATTTCCCCCTTCTGTTTGTGTCTCATGTGATCTGGGTATTTTTGGTTAATCCTGGATGTGTCCATTTCTATATCTTCTGCTTCTGTTGGTTTGGCTGCTAAAGGTTCAGAGACAGGTATTGGATTCTCTTTATAATGACCATTTTTATTAAATAAAGTCTATCATGCATTTATGTAAAATATGCACAGTAAAGATACACCCAGAAAAAATATAAATAGGTTAAAGTCCTTGATTCTTCAGCCCTGGCCTGCATAGAAATAGAACTGTCTTTTCCAAGTTCACAGGGAAAAAAAAAATAGGTTTAAGGGTCTCAGTCTTAGAATTTCTCTCATACATCTTTTTCCCTCAGAACTGGATCCTTGCTGTAACTGTGCTGGTTAAACCGTGCTGCGTCCATGTGTGGGTGGAACTGAGGTGTGACTTGCGGGTGTCCTAGATATTTTTAATTCCTTGCCTTGTCCTCTTTTTAAAAATCATCGTCTTTGCACTGCTTGCAGTGCATGTATCTGCACGGCGTTGTGCAGGGATAGAGTTCTGTCTGCCCTGCTTGCCGCCCTTCACCCAGCGGGCGAGGGGCGTTAAGTCCTTCTAAGCCTCAGCAGTATATTCTCCCTTCCTTTTGCTGTGTGAATTGCCTTGCACTCATCGCTCTTCCATACCAGGCAGGATCACCAAAAGCCACCTGAGCACCAAGCATATTTTCTTGGTGTGCCTTTCATTTAGCTCATTTTCAGAAACCCATGGCAGGAGGTCCTGTCGTGGCTCAGTGGAAACGAATCTGACTAGCATCTATGAGGATACAGGTTTGACCCCTGGCCTGGCTCAGTGGGTTGAGGATCTGGCATTGCCATGAGCTGTGATGTAAGTCACAGACACGGCTCGGATCCTGTGTTCCTGTGGCTGTGGTGCAGGCTGGCAGTTACAGCTCTCATTCGATCCCTAGCCTGGGACTCTCCATATGCCACAGAGTGTATGTCCTAGGATTGATTATTGGATTAGGAAGAGGATGTCCATAGACACTAAAAAGACAAAGAAAGAAAGAAGCCCATGACAATGGCTCATTTTTGACTGTCAGTAGGACCCGCTCCACGGTCCCCTGACCTGGGCAGTTGCACACGTTCCATGCTCCAGAGGTCTCAGCGCCTGGTGTGCTGCTCTGCTCTTGCCACCCTAAAAGTTCCTGATAATCTTCGAACAAGAAGTACTACAGATAATGATTCTCTGCACAGGATTCTGACCATTTCTCTTGGCATGTCACCAACCCAGCAAACACCCTTGGCCAGTAAATGGAAGTGTCCATCCTCCTCACAGGGTCAGGGACTCCCGGGTACGTGCCTCCTCAGTCCGGGAGAACCTGTAAATATTCCCCAGGGTTCAAAAGGGAGTGCTGATGAGTTCAATGATGATTTAGCTTCAGAAGCCAAAGGGTTCACAGTTGCCCTGGGGGGTGGGCTCATAGACTGATAGCAGTGTCTTTCTGAATGGAAGGGAACAAGGTCCAAGGTCCTTTTCAGTTGAAATCAGTGATGGTTTATCTGGGAATCTCTCTGAGTGTTGTGGCCCCAGAGTCCTTGAAGGTTACGTCACTTTCGGGTTGAGAGAGTCCTATATCCTACTCTGCCAATGTGACCAATAGTCCTTTGGTGTTCTTTGTCCCAGAGTGCTCCAAAACTTGGCAGACATGGCTGGTGCGTTTTACCCAACAAAATGTACCATTGCTTCATGGCACAGGCTATATCCAGGAACTGGACCTGGTACACCAACAGCAAAATGCTTTCCTTCCTCTCAAACCTTTGGCTGAATCTCCATTGCCTACTTGAAACAAGTATCAGACCCTCCTCAGCAAGGCATTCAACACACGTGCCACTATGTCTATAAATATGTTTTTCTTGAGAAGCCCCTGACTCTAAGGGCTGGAAAGGATGTTTTGCTGGAGTCTGAGAAGATAAATGACACATCCTCCAAGAAGTGTGCCCAATGCGGTGATACAGCTGTTGGGACTTAGGCTTAAGAATGGGCGGGTAGGTTGGCGGAGAGAACCAACCAGCTGGCTTTTCATCTGGAGCCATGACGCACAATCTCTTTCTCTGACTCTGCCTCTGATTCCCTTTTGTGTGTGATGAGATTGTAATTGGGCTCATGAAGGAAAGACAGGAAATGATCCCTCTCCAGCCAAATACTCCGCTGCAGACTTCCTACTTAGTGCTTAGGCTTCTATGCAGGATTATGTTGATTACTTTGGTTTTCACCCAGTTCTTGATTTGGTAGAGGAATGAATCCCTGGTCTGGACTCACTGTCTCCCCTACTGAGGGCCCCTCTTTCTGGGAAATGGGACTGCGGTGTCGGAGAAGGAGCCTTGGGAGAGGAATAGGATGCCGGGTTGCAAGCCCAGTTGTGTGAATAGCTGTCAGTTTCTGAGTCTTGGCTTCCTCATCCTTAGGAAGGGGAGGGTGGGGGCGGTGAATCTCAGAGTGGGTGTGACGGTTACAAGGTGCAGTCCGCGCAGACTCCCAAACTAAGCGGTTAGCGTGTAAGAGCTGCTCAAGTTGTATTTAGTAGAACCATTCTTATATGTCCCTTTGCCAGGAGACTAGGGTTGATCGATTCTGCTCTATGTGTTGACTTAGACTCCCTGTGAATTTTCTAAGGTATGTATACACGCGCATACACACACATGCACGCGCGCTTACACACATACACACACACATATATATAATTTTCTAAGGGGATATATATACACATTGTGTGTATATATATATGTATGTATGTGTATATATACACATATATATATGTATGTATGTGTATATACATATATATATATATATGCAATTTTTGTCCTTTTCTATGTATCTATCTCTTTGTGACAACGAAACCCCAAATCACAGTAACTGATATTTGTACCCAAACCTCAAGGCAGGGAAATGTGGTGAGGGGGAGCATGCAGAAATTCATTTTACCAACATGGTTAGGCATTAACCTATTGGGACCACATCCACTAGTCCTGGGAGAATGTAAACAGAGCAGGAAAGAAATCCACGTGCTGCAGCCTGCCACTGAGCAGAATCCCTGGGTCTGGTTGACACGTGAATAAGAAAGGGCAAGCTGGCCACCAGTCAGCCTCCAGATGGGAGCCCGGCCTTGCAAGGAAGATGGAAGGAGAGAGGACGAGGAGAGCCAGCAGAAAAGCGAGGGGCATCTTGTCTATAATGGGGCACTGAGCGCACAGCACCCCTGACCACATGCAGGCAGAGCTAAATACTGGCTTTGGTTCCCGCAGGTCCATAGCAAACCTTCTTTTTGGGGAAAGGAGCTCTTCGAAGAGGAGAATTAGAAGAGCTTCATCTCCATCCTAACGGCCTTTCAGAGGCCACTCCTTGTAGATTTGATATGATGCCTCTCAGGGAGACTTAGATTTTTATCTTCATGGGAGAGTTCTCCAACGTTCTCATATACTCATTGGGGTCTTACGTTCCCGCAAGGGTAGACCAGGGGCACATTTTTAGGCCCTCATGGAATTCCATACTCAGATTCCAAGAAGAAAATGGCATTTGTTCATGTTGTAAATAATAATGCATTTGGACCTGGCAGCCACTAGGCTTGGCTGCAGAAGATGTGTAATACAATTAGCCTTCGCTGGGACTTGCCAGCTGACAATGGGGCAAGACTTATGTGTTTGCTTTTTCTATAAGTACAATTTTATTTGATAAGTGCAGTCCAGAGATATAAAGAATTCATCCAGGGTCTGCATTGTGGGGTATTTCCTCTGTAATATTAAAATAAATATTACCCCTCTATCCAATTACATACAATTATGTTAATATTATCCCCTTTGTTGTTGTTGTCTGCCTGTTTCATCTTCGTAGCCAAAGAATTTATTAAAAGCAGTGACTGGCTTCCTCTCAGAAAGAGATTTTTTTTTTTTATCATCATAGAAGAGTACAGTCATTTCTTGTTGAAAGAAACACTCCCGACTGGGGTAGAGGGTCTGTTTTCCTGGTTTTGATGAGACAGCCTTTGCTCTGAAGTCCTCTGACTTTGGATCTTCTCCCTTATGGCCAACTTGAACTTCTAGGAATAGCAGAGTCACACTGGGCTTTGAATGTGTGTAGGAGGTTGACATGACACTTGGCATTTGATCCTCTTGAAGGATTCGATTCCCGTCAACTATGGGGATAAATGCCCGATGTGTGAAAGTGACTGCGGAGGGGGGCAAGATTTGGGGATGAGTTTTCTTTTCTTTTTTTCTTTTTCTAATGCCCATGTGACACCCAGACATTCAGTGCATTTACTAGTGGCTACTTAATTAAAGTTTATCTTAGGCTGGGCACTGCATTTACAGTCTCTCCCGGGGGCTTAGAACCTGGGAGAGAGAGCAAGAACTGATGTAAAAATTAATGTGTGCCACAGGTTCAGGTAGAAATAATAAGACCCACTCTTTGACACAGACATACATAAACAACATACCCTGGCCAACCATCCCTTTAGCTCACACTTTACCAGAAGTGTGGTCCGTGATCCCGTGCTGGTTACTGTCCATGGTGAGAAAAGCACAGAAACTGAGAGTTGGCCTTTAGAAACTTTCGTAGCCATTTAACACTGTCGTCTTAGGTATGTGGAATCCAAGAGCCATAGTAATCAAAACTTGGCCTTATAGCTTGCATGTCATTGTTTTAATTCTATCGTTAGCTGGCAGTGGATTTTTATTAATTGGAAATACAATGAATTCGAAAAAAAGGAAAACAAAATGTTGTTTTTCAGTGGATGATTTGAGAAATTGCAGGTCTTAACAAATAGGTCTTTCTTCCATCCACAGAACCCATTATGAAAATTAAAAGACAGCGAGGCCTTAATAAAAATTGATTAACCTGACTGGAGTTTTGAACATGACTCAGACACCTGCACTAACCACTGCCTCCTGCTGTCAGAGAGAGGAAGAAGAAGAAAGTAGGATTTAATGCAGTATCCTGTGTCCCAGGCATGTGTATACTGAGGCCTCACAAAAGTCAGTGGAGGAGGTGTAAATAGAGCCATTTTACAGAGAGGAAAACCGGGGACATGGAAGCACACAGCTCAGAAGGGGAGGAGTCAGTCCGAAGAGCAGGTTCCTTCTTTTCTTGACTTCCTTGGCTGGGTGGAGGCTTTCAGAGACTGGGCATCGCGTGCCTGTTACATCTTGGCACAGTGGGAGCAACTCCCCAGAAGCCCTCGGAACTTCTTGAGTGCTTTTACAGATGAGGAGGCTGAGTCATGGGAGGTTAACTGATGGAAGAAGACCAAGCATCACTGGGCACCGATTCTGTTCACTGAGAGGCAGTATGGCCCAGCAGCATGTACAGTCAAACGGTGTTCTTACCCACCAGCTATAAGGGATAGGATGGCTGCTATGTACAGCCGTGCAGACTGTGCACTGTGCAACACCAAGGGCTGCCATTTGCACCATCATCCATGTCATGGAGCCCCCTGGAGTTGTGTGGTGCATAACCCACATGGCTGAATCATTGGGCCTGGCTGAGAAAGGTCGTAGAGTCAGAAACCTGCTGTGCAAAACAGTCCCAGATGCACTTTTCAGAAAACACATCAAGCTCCACCCTACTCTCAGCAGAGAGAATGCCTCTACCCACTCCCCCGGTGCCCCTATTGTCCTACCCTCCGTGCAGGTCACTGGTCAGAAACAAAGCAAGATGAGCTTGTGATACACCCTTTGTTGGTCCTTTAATCTCTGGCTCGCTGTGCTTTTATGAAATGTGAAAGTAGATTATGGGCTGTGAAACCCTATAGAACTCTGTTAGGTAATGATTAAAACGTAGCGAACGCTGCCAGTGATGATAAAGGGAGAATGAGGTCATAGGAAAACCTACTCACGTTTCAGCTGCCCCTTGTTTTGGGAGATCCAGATTCCCCGAGAAGAACAAAACAAGCATTTGTTCTTATTGATATCTCTGTTGGCCTCTCTTAGTGAGCTCTGGCGTGGAGTAGGCATGCAATAAATGCTGACACAGGAAGGAGGGGACGAAGAAATGAAGGGAAACTTGAGAGACTGAATAAACGAAGTTGCAGGGGAAGGCGGAGGTGAGGACGTGCTGCCTGGCTGGGGTCTTTGGGGCGAGGGAGATCGACGTAGGGCATATGATGGCACCTGTTAGGGTGTGAATTGCTAGTCATGGAAACCAGTGTTTATTGAGCCCCACCTGTATGTCAACCTCTGTGGAAGGGGCTTGTCCACATGCTCATTCATTTAACCCCTCATCAGCCTCAGAATATAAGTAGTATGATCTCCGCTTCACAGGTTAAGCAACTGGCCTAGGTTCACACTTTTAAGTGACAAACAGAGGATTTAATCATAGTCCCACATGACTCCGGAACCTGTACTTTTCTGTCCTCTTTGTTAGGCCAGGCCAGACTGCCCCAAAGCGACGCAGTCATAAACTTCCCTTTTGAAATCATGGGCTTTTCAAGGGGCTGCTTTTTTTTTTCCCTCCTCTTGTGTCTGCAGTTAGGGCTCTTGCCTTTCCTGGGAAAGCCCTCCTTCTCCATGAACCTGGGTGGCGGGGAGCCCTTGGCTCCTGGAGTGGGGTCCAGGTCCAGCAGCTGCCTGAGATGACCTGATTTCTTAGTTAGAGAGCTGAGTTAAAGCTGAGAAGGGCTGTAGATAAATCTACGCAAGGTCACGACGATAATAAGGCCTTTTGAAGGAGTGAGGGAGGAGGAGAAAGAATAAGACGGTAAGAGAAACCTTCCTGGGGTGATGTTTGAATTGCTGGAGTCATCTTTCCCTCCAGCGGATTAGGGGTAGAAAACTCTGGGACCAGTTAGGGTTCAGGGTAATGAAAAAAGAGGGAAAAAATTCACCCGACCTTTGACGCCGTTGGCTCCTGAGGTGGGGCTGCAAACTGCTGGCTGTGTTTTGTGGTTGCTGTTCGTTTGACTTCAGAGCCCTGGAAGTCTGAGGACCGGGGCCTGGGCCGGGAGAGGGATGCGGTTGTGGGGAGGGGGTGGGGTGCGGGGTGTGTAGGTCAGGGGAGAAGAGAAGACTTGCCAAGTGTCAGCATCGTTCAGCCTTTCAGCCTGTCAGCTTGGTGCCACTGCTTCTGCCAAAACCTGGAGCTTTCCCTGTGGCCCACATGTCACCTCGGATCTGACTTTCTGTTTCCAGGGCATGACTTCTGAGCCCCCTTCCCCCTCCCCCGCTCGTGTGCTGACCCAGCACCCTCTCCTTTCACGGCCGGCATCCTGCGGGTGAGGGCAGACTTCCCAGGCGCCGAACCTCACATCATGGGGGGCCCGTGCCCAGGCCGAGCCTGCAAACAGGGACTGCCTGATGAGCCCAGGGCGCCCCTCCCTCCTGCCCGGGGCCTGGTGTATTTTCTGCGGTGTTTACTCATAGTGAATGCTTGTAGGGTTTGAGGACAAGGTTGCTGAGCCTGGGGAGCAGTCCTCTTAGCCACTGATGCCGCAGAGGGCCTGGCAGGCCCAGGGGTCTCCATTCACCAGGCTTGGTACTGGTCGGGGATTTGAACGCGTTGTTGTTATGTCCTCGGGCTGCATTTTAAGGACGTGTCTGAGAGCCTTGTGTGGCTTCGCCACATGGCAGCTTCTCCTGGGGTTTTCCTGTGTGCTCTTAGTCCTAAGTTCTTCCTACGGATTCCAGAGCAGCGCGTCAGCGTGCTCTGTACCGATGGCCCGCATCGTGGCCGCTCAGAATGTCCTGGTTAAGTTGCCTGCGAATGACTTCTGCAAAGCCCTTCTCTGTCCCCTGCTTGGTGGGTGGAGGCTGGGGCTGGTTAGCCGCAGGATCATCCATTTATCCTCCAACCAGTGAGTTCAGGCAAAATGAGAGAAAATCCTATGGCTGTTAGAGGTGAAATTCTGCCTCCAGATAACCCAGGGTGTCTGGGGCCTTCTTATCTCTTGGATTTAATCTTCCAGAAACTTCCTGAATAAATCTTTCCAGTTACTCTTTTCGTGCAGTTGCTGAAGCAGCTAAGTGTATGCCGATTACACACTTTACAACCCACGCAGGGTCTGGTTCACAGGACTTCAGGGTCATGTTCTTTGCTCCTTTAACTTGGTGACCTTTTTCCAAGTACAGTTGCGTGTGTTTGTTGGGGTAAAGAATGACTGCAGTTTTCGCTCTTCTCCCGTGAAGAGCCAGGATCTCGGCCTTGGTGGCCGCTTAACCGGTGTAGGTGATGTTCAGGGGCATCCAGGGCTGGGTCGTAAAGTCCTGCGGCTTCAGCCCAGACCTCCGAGGACACTCGCCCGGGCTGCCGCCGCCGGGAACCCAGGTGCTCAGCCTCCGGGAAAGGTCGCAGCAGGTGGTCTGCGGCACCCCCCCAAGATGAGCTCTAAGTCGGCAGCCGGCAGCCAGGCCAGCCTTCCCAGCCGAGGCTCCAGGCTCGGGAACGAAGGCAACACCTTGGAAGGCCCCTCCAGCTCTGGTTGTCTGGCTGGTATCAGTCCAGGCAGCTGATGAACCAGCCAGCTAAACCTATCCTGAATTTCTTCTCTGCAGAACGCTGAGCAAAATAAGATGGCCTTTTGTCACGGGGGAGTGAGATAATATGAAATTGCCGTGCATGCAAGAGATGCTTTGTATGTGTCTGGTTGAATAGCTGCGACTCATCTCACCCTCTTGATGACAGCTCCCTCTGGGAGAGGTGGCATTCATATCCAACATTTATAGAATTGTTGAGATTAGAAAGATACTTTGCTGATCATTAAATAACTTCAAAAATTGTGTGATTATTTTTTTATTAATATCGTAACTGTGATTAGTGATAGTAACATTATGCTAATTTGACAAGTGGGCCAGTATGTATTTCTCTCCCATTTTAGACCCAGGGAGGCTGAATGTGTTATCACTGGTACCAGTTTTCATGACTTCAGGCACTGGCACAGAATCACGTCACCATTTGACCTCAGCACTAGCTCTGGGAAGTCTGCCCAGGGTGTTATGGTCAGGGACCTGAGAGAGACGGACCGTTAGCCAGGACTTGTAGTTGAAGGCCAAGGGCCTGTGGGTTCAGCATGTTCTTTCCATCTTGCTGTCCCATTGTATAATGAGGGGTGCAGAAAACCCAAAGTGTCTTCAGGCGTGCTGTCTCCCTCTCTGACTTCAGAATCTGATGGCAGTGACTTCTCTTCTCATTAGCCTTGCTGTGGAACTAGCCCTGGCTGGCTGTGAAGAAATGCCTATCAAAGTTCAAAACTGTTATCTCTCGGAGGTCAGTGAGAAGAAAAACAGCATCTTAACAGCTGGGAGCCCAGTTAATGTTCCGCCATTTATTTTCGCCCCCAGGTGGGGTATCAGAGGGACTGAGGGACCCATGAGTCGTAAGACCGTCGTCTACAGCACGTGACATGCCAACAGAGGAGCCTGGCTTGGGGGCTGAAGAGGCCTCTGCTTTGGGACTGATTTCAAGGGAAGGACCGGTTACAGAGCTGCATCCAGGGAAGGCGAAGAGTTTGAACATGTCACAAGCTCATCATCAAGTGGAATACGGATGCCAGCGTCCCGTGTGAGCCTCCTGTGGGCCGGGCCTGGGTCAGGGGCTTTCCATACAGAATATTATGTGATGCTTCCCCTAGAGCTACGAGGAAAGGGAAGGAAACCAACCGTAAAGCCGGATATATATGTATTTCCTTAATAGGGGCCCTGGGGTCAGTCTGATTTAGGGTCAGATGATGACCCCCGTGATGGCTATGTGACTGAGGCCAAGTAAACTAACTTCTCTGAGCTACAGTTTCCTGCCCTGCAGTTTGAGGTGATGTGGGTGCAGTGTCTGGCCTAAAGTCGCTGTGTGTTAAGAGGTCGACGGCTAGCCAGTCTTTGTCACCGTCGCCACCGTCACTGCTGTTATGCTGTCACCACAGGTCTCCACTGTTCCCATGTTCTAGAGTGCTCGGTGAGCTGAGGCGCAGCGTATTTGGTCTGGGAGATGTTTTTAAGTTGTGCTAATACACTGCTTTATATAACTGTTTCTCCGAAAGAAGACATGATTCTCTTTTCAACTATTTTTCCTGTTTTTTTGCTTTTGCTTTTTAAGGCCACACACTCCTGGCATAAGGAAGTTCCCAGGCTAGGTGTCGTATTGGAGCTGCAGCTACCGGCCCACGCCACAGCAACGCAGGATCCAAGCTGTGACTGCGACCTGCACTACGGGCTCACGGCAACACCAGATCCTTAACCCGCTGAGTGAGGCCAGGGATTGACCCTGCATCATCATGTATATTAGTTGGGTGCCTTACCACTGAGCCACAACGGGAACTTCCCTTGTGAACTCCTTTTCAATCCTAGTGATCTGGAGGAGAATGTCACCTTTTGGTGCTAAGAGGCCTTTAATGCCTCTCTGACACTTGGTACCAATGAGAAAGCAGGCCTTAGGATCAGCACTCTAGACAGTAGCTAGAACTCTGTCTAACTAGAATTTAGCAGTATGGTGTTTGTTCTTATAATTTCTTCACATTTCTGTCTTATTTATAGCAAAGAGTCATAGCTGGACACTTAAATCGGTGATTAAAATTTCTTATACAGTGCGATGCAGGGAAAAGATAAAATAGTGAGTAGATTAAAAATAAGTTACAGATAGTACAGATTGCACATAGATGTGACCTAAAGGGTGTTGGTCGTGCATGAATATTTGGAGACTAAGGTGCTGCCTCCACAAAGGTTCGTCTTGGCTCTAGGTTCAGCATCGCATTGTTTTTTCATTCAATTTAGGCTCGTCCTGAAACAGAGCCTGCTATGTTTCCATGGTGTCAGAACCACCCAGGAGAACCTAAAAAACATGCAGATTCCCGGCCCCAACCCAGTGGTACCTTGGAACCAGCTCTCAGCAGCTAACACGAGCTGACCCGCCACGTCTTTTCCCACCTCCCTGAAGTGCTGTCACAGGGGCAGCTGGAATCGGCCCTGGTAAGAACTTTTACCCCAGGAAATCAGCAGTCGTCACCACCTCGAGCTTTTTTCTTTTTCAAGAGGGAGCTGGTTGCAGACGTAACAGCGCGCCAGCTGCCCTTGCCACTGCACATCTACTGAATCAGGAAATCCAGAAGTGTCGCACACAGCAGTGCTAGTAAGTGGCCAGCTAGGAGATTCCGCTGCTCGGAAACCACTGCCTGAGAGCCTCAGAAACTCTCTGGACCTGCAGCTTTTGCTTTCCTAAGCCACTCTCAGCGCTCCACCCCCAGGCGCCCCCAGCCTCCCAACCCACGAGGGTGCAGCTATCGGGAGGGAAAGTGCTGCTGAGGCTCCCCTACCCGATGAAGCAGAAAGGCTCCGGGGGCAGGGCCGGAGAAAGCACTCGTTTAAACACAAACAGCCGAAATAATTGCTGAGTGAATCTGGAAAAAGGACTGGCTAAGTAAATTGCTTTTTGTGTGTGAAGTTTCTTTGAGTAGGTCCCTGGTGCTGGGCGGGGAGGGGGTCGAGGAGAGAGAGAGACTCCTTCAGGAAGCTCAGGCTGACAGGTTGAAGCCCAGGCTGTACTTCCCCGGAGTTGCTCAGGCATTTCCTCGTGCTCAGGGTCAAGGCCGCCTCTGCCTCCCTGGGAGGCCCTGAAGGACGGAGGGATCACAGCAGACCTGGAGAGGGGGCGGCTCTGGCCCTGCAGTTGTGCCCGCTTTCCCCAAGTTGTGGAATTCACAGCCGCATACAGCCTGTGAAGTGGGGCTGCTTTTCTTGCAAATATAGATATAGATATAGATTAGATCTCAACTATACTTTAATTAAAAATCAACTATACTTTAATAAAAAAAAAAAGCAAATCCAATCTCTCAAGTTCAAATAAAGGGGCTGAGAATTAAAAAAAAAAAAAAGGCATGGGGGACGGCTGTAACCCTTACTGCGCATCTAATAGGCGGTGTTCTGTGCACTGTGGTGACTTTATTTAGAACAAGGTTGTAGTGGTAGCACAGGAAGAGCATCCAAACTCCTGCCTTAAGCCCCTTTTGTACATGAACTCATTAAAGACATACAGCAGCTCTGTGCTCTGTGCGGTACCTGTTCTTATTCTCCGCTGAGGAGCAGAGTTAAGCCGCTTGCCCAAAGCCGCAGAGCTGGGGTTCCGGGGGGCTGAACTCGTATCCGCACGAGGTGAAGCTGCCTCTGACCTCCGGGTCCTCATTCGCTCTTGAGGCTCCCGCGAGGCGGATGGCGACTGTGACGGTGATGCCTAGGAGGGTTCATCTCAGAGGCGTGAGGAGAGCCGCCCGAGATCGTACCGGGGATGAAGGAAAGAGCTTGCAGAAAATAAAGACCCGCAACAGAGGCAGAAACGTAAGGATGTGGCCGTTTTGTGTGTGGAACCGCTGTCACGCACACCTGCCCGGCGTCTTCACGATCACGGAGCTTGAGGCCAGGAGTGAGAGCCTGGGGGTCCCGGCCACATGGTTGTCCCTTTGTGCCGAGTTCTGGCTCAGTGACCTCGGCAAGTACTCAGCCGAAGACCTCGTCTCCCCTCTTGTAAAGCGGTCCCTGTAACGTTAGCCCAAGATAGTGTCACCAGCATTTCATAAATGAGCGCCGACAGCCCTTCTAGGAAACTTCCTGACAAGACAGGAAGAAAAGAGAGAGAGAGAAAGTGTTGTTGTGGTTACACTTTCAACCCAAAGCTGAATGTTACTGGGCGTTTTTCACTAGGATGATTTACCGGAAAATCTCTCAAAGCCTAGAGCCCTCCTGCCCCTAAGGTTAGTCCCGCAGTTAAGCCCTAAACCCAGTCAGGGGCTTCTTCCTGGCTGGCTTCCCACAAACATGAACCTACAGGGTGGGGGGCAGAGGGATGACTGACGCCAGGTCAGGACGTCCTGGTCCTCAGGGAGGCTGGCTGGGCCGGAGGCAGGGGCACTCTGCCTTGCTTTTCTCTCCCCAGAGGGACTCACTCATTTGTCACCACCTAGCCTGACCTTGGGCTTGACCCGCTTGCCCTCCACACAGTGGCAGTCTCAATGGGGAGCCAGCTGGGGATCAATTTGATCTCCGAGTGGTCCTCGCAGACCAAGAGTAAACTCCCCTTTCCTGTCTCTTGGCCGGAATGAAGGAAGCCTTGTCTCCGTCTAAGTAGACATAAATGGTTTCAGTGCTTGAACCTAGAATGTCAGCAGTTGCCCAGATGTAATGCAAGAAGCTGCCTCAGGCTTCTTTTCATTCTTATTTATGTTTTAAAATACTTGAGAATATTCTAAGTGCCCTACTTGGTGACTGAAGACAGTATAGAAGACATAAATAAGAAAAAAGAAATTTGAACCACTAATCCTACCTTCCACAAATATACGGTGTGGCTCCATATTCTGAATCCAACCCCGGTTCTCTTAGAAAGTAATGGAATAGCTGCTTATAAAGTAATGGAAGAAACAAATAAGTACGAAGTGCTAAGTGGTTGAGTAGTCTCGATTTTGTTGCTTCATAAATTCACATGGATAAAAATTTTGGACCACTGCCTTGAGTCTTCAAAAGGAAAGGACTGTTCCTGACCTCTTCTGGAAAAAAGTTTCAGGAAGATATGGAATCCATATGGCCTTTGCCCCACTCTGGTACCCACAGTGCTATGTCTGGGTTAGATGCATTTAGAAGCCTTCCTGCAATTAACAATGAGGACAAAGTTGGACTTGGGTCTGCCGGATCTTTCCCACTCACAGATCCCTTCCCTGGGCTTCCTGGACTGCGCTGGGGAGAGGAGGAGAGAGGAAGGGAAATCAAGAGCTCCCTCGTGTTCACAAGGCTGCCAGGAGGGAGGAGGAGCTGGCTCACCAGCCATCCATTGGCACCCTCATCCTGATTCAAGGTCTAGTCCTCATCTTTGCAAGTCCAGAATGATCTCTGCTTTGCAGACTGAAAAGTCACGCTGGCCCAGCGGACCCAGTTTCTAGCCCCTGAATGGTTGCAGATTGCTTGGCGAGGGTGCCCTAAGGGCAGGGGGAGCCTGTGAGGGAAGCAGCTAGTGCCTTCAAACTTAGCCTCCCATCTCCACCAGGAGGAGAGGGTGGCCAGGAAGTCTGGACTTGGAGACAGCCTGGGGTTAGACGTTTCCTTGCCTGCCTTTTCCGTTTCCGGTGGTGCAGGATTTGGAGACAGGAGATCTAGCAAGTGGCTGAAGTTTTCCTTGCCTCAAGGTTGTCATCTGTAAGTTGGGAGTGACAGGGTATCTACACATGTGACCGATGTGAATTACCTGGCATTGCTGCTCCCCCAAACTATTTTCTGTATTTCGTATGTTTCTTGGTTTGTTTATGTGTAATAATGTAATTGTCAAGTTACTGTAAGTTCTTTAGATCAGGGGCCATTCTGTCCCATTTACTGACCTTCAGCCTTCAACTAGAAATTGTTGCTGATAATCTGGGTCCATGACTCCCTCATTCGATTCCTGATCGTGAGACCCGTTCAGGCTTTCCAGACCTGTAGGCGAGGCAGAGCGGTGGCATAATCCAGGAGAGGCGATAAAGGCTCCAAACTGGATGTGTGTCTCTAGGGAGAGCCTACACTCCTGGTACCTAGAGATTAGCTGCACCTCATCTCCCGTCCTGCCATCCAGTTTAGTGGGCACCGTGCTTTCGTTCAGTCCCATTTTGTGGTGAAAAACACCCACAAACCTAAGGGAAAATCTTAGTATTCGACTGGGGAAGCACCACCCCTCAGACCTAATCATACGTGATAACCAGCACATAATCTTATGCATCTTTGAGGTTGTATTTAAGAGGAAGTATTTATTAGCAGGCATAAGATGATAAGGACTTAATTTTAACCCAGAAAGGAGTAAACTTTGAAGGTAAGCAGAAACACTTTAGAGTTTTTTATTAACCTCAGTTGACACCTGAGGTTTGATTATTTCTTTTTTTTTTTTTTTTTTTGGTCTTTTTGCCTTATTTGGGCCGCACCTGCGGCATATGGAGGTTCCCAGGCTAGGGATCTAACAGGAGTTGTAGCTGCCAGCCTGCGCCACAGCCACAGCAACGCAGGATCCAAGCTGAGTCCGTGACCTACACCACAGCTCACGGCAACGCCGGATCCTTAACCCACTGAGCGAGGCCAGGGATCGAACCTGCAACCTCATGGTTCCTAGTTGGATTCGTTAACTGCTGAGCCACGACGGGAACTCCAACAGTAGTTCTTTTTAAAATAAAGTTAATTTTAAAATAAATTCAAGTAAAACTAAAAAAAAAAAAATGGATGGATTAAAAAAGATGATCGTATAGCATGAACTTGAATGTAGACGAGAAATCCTGAGGCTGGGCTACTTTCCGTGCACTGAAATTAGAAATATGCTGTATATAAACCAGGATAAAGTATAACACCGGGAGAGGAGTTGCAGGTGAATTGTAAGCACCTGCAGCGCTCTCTGAGGATTCTTATAACTCGAGGAGGAAAATCCCAGATTGCCTTTGGCGGGGGCTGGTGGTTATCTCAGGACCGGGTGAGACTGCAACTGCTGAAGAGAGTAAAATTTTTGTTTTCTCCTTTGGCATTTCTTTCCCTCTTTCTGCTTCCTTCCCAAGTTTCCTTAGTTTAGTGGTTCTCTAAGTGTGGGCCAGAAGCATGTCATTAGCTGGGAGCATATTAGAAATGCAGATTTTCAGGTCCCAGCTCAGACCAGCAGTGTCTGTTTTGATACACTGTTCAAGTGATTCTGATGAAATTTAAAGTTTGTGACCTGTTGTCATAATTCATACATCCAGGCATAGCTGCAAAGCAACATCTCCTTTGCAGTTTTCCCTCTTTTATTTGGCTACCCATCACAGTTCATTTGAATTCGCTCAGAGTGTTTTATTGTGCTTTGTGGGCACTGCAGTTATTTGCAAGCAGTATCTACTGTTCTGTTGACCATGAGCTTCCCGACAAGATGAACATTATTTATGTATATAGAAAACTGACTGAAGAAATAGCCTAACTCCTCATCTGAGAAAGAGTTTTTAAAAAGTAATTTATAAGGGTCTCGTGCTTAGGAAACATTAAGACCCCCCCCCACTAAACTCTTAATGGCAGTATCTTGGGCTAAAGATCCAAGCCAGACAAGACAAAGAAGAAGAAACAGCAAAATCCAAAATATGTAAAAATATTCAGTTTCACTTGAAAGTTAAAGCAAATTAGGATATGAATAAAGAATCATTTTAGCTATAAAATTACAGAGATTTAAAAATAGTATTATTCAAGTTTGGAAAGAATGCAGAAAAATAAACATTTGTATAAAGTGCCAGAGGGAGTTTAACTTATACAATTGATATGGAAAGTAATTTGGCAGAATATATGGACTGCCTGAGCAAAGTTCATGCCCTTTGACACAGTCATTTTTCTTCTTGAGGGAAAGTCAGAAATGTGTATGAATATTTATGCACAAATATGTTCGTTGCAACATTATTTATAAATAGCAAAAATGTGGGAGTGAAATGCATGCCAAAATAGTTAAATAAATTATGTTAAATAGAAATCATGGAACATATGCAGCCATAAAAAAATAATGTTTTCAAAAGATATTTAATGATATGGAAAATTTGGCTCCTGTGATGTTAAGTTAAAAAAAGAGAGCAAGATAAACATTTATATATATGGTATCGTAAGAATTATGTTAAAAATGTGTGTGTGTGTGTGTCCAAAGGGAAACAGACCAAAATGTTGCCAATATTAGCTCTGAATTAGTGGAAAGTCCTGTTCCTACGAGATGCTGGATGCCTTTATTTTCCTCTAGGCTGCTTTGGTGCAAGAACAGACAACTTGTGTCAATGAAACAAAATAATGTGCAGAAATAGATCCACATTTATTCAGTCACTTGGTTTTGGTGGAATATCTGGATAAGCAAAGAGGAGGGGAAAATCTTAACCCGTACCTAACTCCATAGACAGAAAATTAATTTGAGATGGATCTTAGACATAAATGTAAAATCTTACACTTTGTAAAATAAAATGTAGAGGACTGTCTTCATGCTCTGAGGCAGGTGAAGAGTTAAGGGGGAGAAGGGGAGGTTATTGGTTGTACCGTGGAAATAAATATATCTCTTGCAAGTCATTTCAGAGCTTCACAGGATGGTTTTAATAATTAAGCAAAATAACGTTCACCAAGTGGCTAGCACCTAGTGTAGTCTCTGGCACACAGTACATACTCAAGTATTTGTTCCCTTTGCTCATCTCCCTTATGCAGGCACCAACATTGCCATCTTCAGGGTGGGTGTCAACCATTGGGAAGTAGTGGTTAGAACACAGGTTTTGGAGTCAGACCATTTGGATGGAAGTTACATGGACCCTCCTGGGTCACTTGGAACAAGTTTCATTTAATCTCTCTGCCCTTGAGTTTCTTCCTATGTGAGATAATGAATTGATCCAGAAGGTGGTTGTGAGGCACTTGATAATCCACATAAAATGTTCTGCACAGTGTGAAGCATACAGTAAATGCTTGATATTAGCTGCAAGCACTATGGGCTGACCACCTTCAGATGTGAAATAGCACCTACTCCCATTGTGAGATAGAGGAAATAAGTGCTTAGGACCTCAGAGGCTGTCTGAGTCCTGGAGGTGCCTCAGCTCTTCATGGCCATACTCTTTGCGTCCCCACTGTCAATTGGATGTTGGAACACATACTGCACGGAACCCAGAACAACACCAGGATCATTCTCCTTAGCCCAAGTGACTGTTGAATCGTGAACATTTCTCATGTCCTCATCTCTGCATCAGCGTAAATTACGTTCTGTTTTTCCTTACTATTTTCATGAGATCTGTGACGTCGTCTCTTGGAAATCATGTGGTGGTATAGCTTTATGACTAGTAACCTCTGTGATGAAAGCCCATTTTTAGGTGTCTGTTCTCATTCTCCTTCCTTGGCCATACTGGCAGCAAGAATCATTTGTAGAATATTTCTTGTTTTTAACTACATATGATGACTTTGCTGGCTGACTTTCCAAAAATCAAAGCAAAATTTAGTTATACCTCCCACCATTCAGAGGGATATAAGGAAGAGGGTTCTGGCTTCCTCCGTTGTAATAAGAGTTACATTCTCCGCACACCAGGCAGAGGAATGAAGAATGTGCCAGTTCGGTTGGGTGTGTTGTATCCTGGCAGCGTCCCCAAGAGGTACTGGATTCTACTTGTGTGGTCTGGGGAGGGTCATCACTTTAGCTGGCAGTGTCCAGTGGGTACAGCTAAAATGGCAGGGCCCAGAGAGAGACACAGAGGGTCTTTTCTTTGATGGTCTGAACGTTTATTGAGTCATAGCTTTTATTGAGAGAGACTGGACATTCATAGGTTGGCCCACCAAGCATCGGTAACCCACTTCTGCTTTCTAATAATCCCTCATAAAGCTGTTCAAACATAGAGATTTAGCTTTTATATTTAGTACCACACCTGAGTATAGTCGTTTCTCGATCATTGAGCAGCCCCCTTATCTTTGCCCAGGGGACCTATTTGCTACTATTTCTCCCAGTACACTTCCAGGGAGGTGATTAAATGCTGAGGCCCTGGGGTAGAAGCTGGGAAAAAGAAACTCATGAGGATCTCAGTGGCCCTAAAGTCCAAGTTAGACACTGGTACCTTCTTAGGGGTCTTTTGGGTCTAAGCAGTTCCCATCTGCTTTGACTAGAGGAACCGGGAAGAGGGAAGTTTCTATCATGAGGCTCTGGGTTATGTCATGATTTTCAGGGGCAGGGAAGGAGCCGACACTGGGTTGGATCTGAATCTAAACATGTCGTCAGGACTCTGTCCACTTCATGGTGCTTCTCTGTCTGTCTAGTCCTCGTTGCTGAAGTAGTCCTTTTCCAGTTCATGTAACTAAACATTCTCACCTACATATCTCTTCTGGAGACCAGGCAGCCTGAAGCTGGGGTCTCTTACTATCTATCCTCTATTTCTAGGGCAGATACCACTTGTGTTTGGATTCTTCTCAGCCAGGGGCACACCTCATTGCCAGACAGACAGAGGCTATGGGGCAGGGCAGCTCCCAGCAGAGATACCAAGCACGTAGCCCAGTTAGTGTCTGTTCCATAAATGATACCAGTGCTTCAAGTTGGTCTTCCTCTTTCCTAGGAACGTAAGAAGGGATTAAGAAAGGACCCAAATATCCAACAAAGCATTCAGGATACACTTCCTTATTACGCTTATAAAAGATAAGATAGGGGACTCTGAGCTTGGCCTTGTGGCGTGGACAATTCATGTATGATGTCAGAACATTCCGTTAGTTAGTTCCTTGGGATCTGACCTCCTTTCCATCTTCCCAGCGTGGCTTTCTGTAACTGCTGCCTAGCCACTCAGTGGCCCAGTTGTTTGGCCTCCCTGCCTCATGACCTCCTTGTTTTTCACTCGCGTACGTCTCCGGCAGTGCCGTAAGAGAGAGGTTTATTAAAACTCCAGGTTGGCTGTGTCATCCTCACTCTTGAAAACGTTGCTGGTTCCAGTAGCCCTGTGAAGTGTACGTGCTTTACTCTGCTCTGCAAGATGCCAGCCACGGTTTTGGCCTTGCTTTCCCATCACGCACACCAGCTGGAAGGAGTGTGCTAGGTTTGTCCTACTCAACTCGCAGGAAAGGCATTGGAGTCAGACCGTGATTCAAGTCTCTTCTCACTGCTGACTGGCTCTGTGACAGCGGGCAAGGCACCCATTCTCCCAGGCTTGCAGTTTCCTCCTCTCTAAAATGAAAATTAAAAAGAGTTCCCACACTAAGTCTGTGTGAAGAACTAAACAAAACAACCCATGTAAAGTGCCTGGGATGTGATAAGTCTGCAGTAAATACTCCCTGCCATCAGCAGCAGCAGCAGCTGCAGTAAAATGACCACCCTGGTCAAACCAGTGAGCCGCCATTTTGATTCCTAGACGTCCAGCTCTTAGCAGTCCCAGATTTTGCTAACTACGCATTTCTCTGAAGCCAAGCTGTACATGTTCCTTCAGTAAATGGCCAGAAAGGAGATGGGAACGAGGGACATAATGAACGAAATGCTGCCTCATTAATGAGGCCTCAACCAGACCTCCCTCGGAAACACCTAAAACACAGAATAAATGTTTTCTTAGATGATTTCTTTTTTCTCCCAAGCAGAACACCAGTCCGTGACCTTGGGCTGCCCACAGGCATCTAAGGGTAGAGGGCATATGCTCAAGATGGCTGCCCCCAGGGTCTCCAGAACACAGGGTCTGAGCTGTGGTCCCTGGCCTGGCTCGCCTGTCACGGGGACGTGGCAGCTCCGTAATTCATTACCAGTGGGAAGAGAACATCATTGAAGAGATAAGGGCGACAATGGCTTTCTATCCAGTGATAAATGACTTAGAGTTGCATTATTTTCCCTTATTTATATATGGCTCTCTTTATTGAATTGAGGGGGAGATAAATAAACGACCTGCCAAGCGTCTGGTTAATATTACTTCTCAGGGCCTTGTTTTAGGCCCAGCTAGACTCCTACCGATGGTATCTCTAAGCTTTTCAGGAGGGAGAGACATAACATTTGTTTCCGACAAGAACCCCCTGTTTGCCTTATCTGTTTCATTTGAGAGGCCGTCGACCCCTAGCTTCCTTGGTTAAAATGAGCTCTTTCCAGCCACGGAGGAGTTCTTGAACTTGCCTCTCCCCGCACAGCGTGCCTGGGTGTCCCGGCTGCAAATCTGAGGACCTCTGTCACATACAGTCAGACTTAGTACTTCCTGCTGGCCACCAGGAGACAGTGGGGGCCTGGTGCAGAATTTCTCCCCTTCATGCATGACGGTAAAAATTCAGTTTTCAAATGTGAATATCCCTTCCCGGTTGGGAATAGTCTTTTTCTTTTAATCATTGAGTTCTTTTAGTTCAAGAATTCATTCATACACCCTGGTTTAGAAACACACAGGTGGTCTGTGGCAATAAACCCTAAGCCACAATTAAAAAAAAAAAAAAAAAGAACCGGCATGCTGCAACAGAGCGGTAAACTCAGACTTCATTTTCAAGATTCGTCATTCTAATGCTTGACTCTCTGTACCCTGTGGAAGGCACATTTCTGCACGTGCCTGAGGAATTTATACTCCTTCGTTGCAAGTGGTTTCAGAGATAGCAGCCTCTGAAAACCTTTCCCTTGAACCCAGATCTGTGTTTCCAAACAGTTAATCTTCCTGCTGAGGCCTCACGATGTTGGCACCCATCACGCTCCATGGATGTGTTTACAAGGCTCCTTCCTACTCGTTGTAGATAGCAAGTTCCTGGAGGACGTAACGTTGCACTTTCTCTGTATCTTCAGGGCTTAGGCAAGGGCTTGGCACTGCGTGGGTGCTTAGTAAATATCTCTAGGTCATTGTAAAGTCTAATGGGACAGTGTTTCTTTCCCTTGAGTGCTCGTCTCATTATTTCTCTAGTGCTATTTATTATTTGAGCAATCTCTTGCGCGCGCCAGGCTCTTATTTCCATGAGAGGAGAACTCGTGCTTGTGTGTACACACTGTTGCCTGCAGTGTCTAGCGCAGTGCCTGACTTTGAACTGTCATTTAATGTCTGTTTACCAGATGGGTGAATAAATGATTGAAAGCCAGGAGGACTCGGGATCCGAGGCCTGTGACGTGGGGCACCTCCTAGTACTGCACAGAAGACCATGCACCTGAGTCAGGCCTGGTTCAAATGCTAGATAGATGCCTCAGTTGTGTCATCTGTAAAATGCTTAAAAAAACACACACACACACAGAAACGCCGGCATGTTGACGAAAATAATGAGCTAGTGAATTCTAAAGCTCCAGCTTCACTTTGAGGTGCCATTTTGATGTCAGCCGCTGTCTTTGACTCACGTCCCTGTCTCGAGCACTTTCTTGGACAGTAATCAATATGCGGTGAAATGGACCCGTGAGGTGAGGCTCGGGAAGAAGTTCCAGGCCTTGGGTGACCCACAGATTTCATGAGGCGTGGTACCTAAATGAGAGAGTTGGCTGGAAGGCAGAGGCTGTGTTGCTACGGCAACAAGATCTGTTCCGGGTCCCTTTAACTCTGAATGTTCCTCGGTGGTGGTCTGGAGTGGGCTGTCCTCATTCTGACCATCAGGGGTTTCCTTCTTCCTGGAACCTTCCCACCTCACCCCACACGACCCGTTCGTTCTGTTTCTCTCTTGCTCCCTGACCCGTTGTGCACCTTTTTTTACCCTCTAATTAAGCTGGGCACCAAGTTCCAGGTCGGATTGGACTGAGCAAGAAAACCCTGTTACATCAAAGGGAGAGGGGGGAGAATCTGGGTGTCTGGCGAGGTAGCAAGAGTCCCTCCATCATCCCATCCAATTAGTGCGCTGAGCCGTGTCTAAGCCTTTCTCTGTGTCCTGCACGCAGTGCCCCTCTCTGCGCCGTCACCACCCAGCTGCACGCAGGCTCACCACCTCGCCCTGAAATCGCTGAAGGCGCTCTGGCTAATGAGCTAACTTCTGGCTAAAACTCAGTTCAAAATCTTTCACTTTGCTAACAACGTTATTCTTTTAAAACCTTATTGGGAGCATTATACTCCCTTTATCTCGTCCCTTGAATGAATTTCTAATTCTCCAAGTTAAATTTCATATGCCTCATCCTGAGATTTCATGCTCTGGCTAAAATGTGCCTTTAACTCAGCTTCTAGTCCCCTTTCCCTCCTAATCCTGCCATTAACGAGCCCTGAAATTGCTCCAGACCCCTTTTTGGGACACAGGGAGCATGGAATACTCCCTTTATTTAGGTCCATCCTTCTTAATCTGTATCTCTACTATTTTGTGTGTACCTTCCTTCAAATTTTAAATTCATGGTCATCTTTTTTTTGGGGGGGGTCTTTTTAGGACCACACCCATGGCATATAGAAGTTCCCAGGCTAGGGGCTGAATCGGGGCTATATCTGCCAGCCTACGCCACAGCCACAGTGACGCAGGATCTGAGCAACACCAGATTCTTAACCCACTGAGCGAGCCCACGCATCGAACCTGCATCCTCATGGTTGTTAGTCGTGTTCATTACCTCTGAGCCACGACGGGAACTCTCTTTGCGGTCATCTTTTACTGTCCATTCAGTCATCATCTTCTCTAGGAATTTTCCCCACAGTCCTACAGTTGAAGTAAATCGTCCCTTCAGCTTTGCTCCCAGCGCAGTCTCGCCACTGCTCCCTTTACCCCGGCAGAGCTTGTGTGGCCTCCAGAACTCCGGTTACAGAAGTGTCTTCGTTTAGGCTGCTGTCACAGAATACCATAGAGAGGGTGGCTTCGCAGCAGGTATTTATTTCTCACAGTTCTGGAGGCTGGGGAGTCCAAAATCAAGGTGTTGGCAGATTTGATGTTTGCAGAACAGCTCTTGTTCTGGCATCTTGTCACATGAGGGGGGAGGGTCATCTTTCTGTGTCTTTTCTTCTAAGGACACTAATCACATTTATGAGGCTTCCACCCTCATGACCTAATTATCCCCCAAAGGCTCCACTTTCCAAACTCACATTGGGGGTTTCGATTTCAACAGAGGAACTTTTTCTTGGGGGAGGGGGGGGGTATGGTCACAAAGATTCAGTCCATAGCCAACATCTGTCTTTGAGAACAGTTTCCTGTTTCCACTTTGTAGTCTTCAGCTCAGTGTCTAGGACACAGCAAAGGCGAACGGATCTATAGGAAATGGATTTTCATAGTTTTCCCATAGATAGCCTTTCCCCCTTGTGTTGCCACTGGTTATTAGGGAAGCTTTCAAAGTAGGTACACACAAATCGAAAGGATAGTTTGGCCAGCCACGTATTCATCATCCGGTTTCAAAGATCTTGCTCGCCCTTTTAAAAGCAGACCTCCTCTGCAGATCAGGCCTTTGGTGGCGAGGGGGGATAAAGATGTCCTTTAATGTCCAGTTAGTTCAAGTCAAGTTTGAACAGTTTCCTCCCCCAGAATAACAGCAGTAGGGCTCCCAGTGAAAGGATGTCTTCCCGAGGTAATTCCGAAGACAAAAATGCAATATAAGAACATCCTTCCCAATAATGTCAAGGTCTATGACTCTACTAAATAAAAATGCTCCCTTAATGTACCATAAAAAAATAAGGATGTTTGCCTAGATTTATCTGCCTGCTCCAGAAGCAGAATTAAGTTTCCATGCTACGTTTTTTTCTACTTATTTAAAAACACCTGAGTTGTCATAGAGCTAGTCAGACAACCACTTCATTATATAAATATAATGCACATCTGCTCTCAAGATATGTGGTTTAAGCAAAGGCTTCTGTGCTCTCAGACCTGTTGGCTAACTTTTAAATGATGATTCCTGAAGACGCAGATGTGGGTACAATTAGGTTCATGTTAAAATGGGTTATATATGACTAAATATTTTAACAGATTAGCGAGACTCTATAGATACTTAATGTACTAGGGGTGTGTTCCCACCAAATGAAAGTCAAGCCACTTCTTCGAAATTTGAAGTTATGCAGCCTAGAGATCGAATAGCAAGCCAGGCAGGGGCAGACATCTTCATTCTCAATGGATGGGTCACTCTCATAGAACAAGCGTGCGTGCATATTGACACGTCGCTGCAGTGTATTCTCATTTTCTAATGGCGGGAAGTTCGTGGCCTGGGGTTTCGGCAAACGGCGCGCGAGGATGAGTGTCTCTCACGTCTTTGCTCGTTCTGTGAGCTGTTCCCCAGTGTTGCCCGCAGCTTCCCACCCAGGCAATTCACAGGCCAGGACATGATTGAAAATGGTCTGACATAGAATGTTAAAACAGTGACCCAGTAGCTGCCGATCTCCTTGAGGGGTAAAATGAGCAGAGGGCAGGCTGGGGGAGCCCAGCGAGAAGCTGCGGTATTACAGCGGGTTAGAATCAGAACGGATGGAGTTTGGTCGCTCCTTGGAACCCGCTGTACATTCCACTTACAAGGAGCCGGGAGACTTGGACTAAACCATCTGAGGAGACTCTGGCTTTTTCCCCCAAAGGCTCCTGCAGACCTGGATCGGTAGAGTATTAATAGGTTGGCTTTTTTTATTTCCTCTTTTCTCTCTCGGTGTGAGCCCAGGAGAGATCTGGAATATCACATTTCACTGGGAATAATGTTCCAAACTCATCTTAGCAGCTCCCCCTTGGCTAGTAACCCTGCTTCTGTCCAGAGCACAGTATGGCTTCATGAGCCTTCATCAACAGCTCACTGATTTACTTAAGCCTAAGCAATGGGCAGTCAGTCTCTGCTGGCCCTCTCGCCAGTTCTCAGTCTCACCTGGTCAGGACTGACACATCAGTGTAATCAGCTACCTCCGTTCTTCTGTCTTCCAGCCATAGCAACCCCCCCTCTTCCTATTAAATTCTGAGTGATTTATGGAAACCAACGAGCTCACCTGCCTCAATTCTTCCCTCTCCTGGCCATGTAGTCCTATTAAATTCCTTCCTTAAAATCTAGTGCTCCCTACTCTGAAATGCCATGGGTTGTTATGCACCAATAAAGCTGAAAAGCGAGAGGAAGAGGAGTCTGAAAAATAGTCATAGCCAGCCTCCGCTCTCTGGGCAGGACCATGTTCCAGAAAATACCAGGCACTTCAGTAAAGTTCCTTTATTATTTCATTGCATCTTTTAAATCTGTGTAACCCCCCTGAAAGAAGGGGTACTGTCCCTATTTTATATATATGGGTCACTGAGATGGAAAGACTATGTGACTTTCTTAAAAGTCACATGGTAAGTGGCAGATCTGAAACAAGAAAAGTACCTGACATGTAGTTGATAAGCAGCCATGTTACTCGTGGTTATTGTTACTTGTGATTGGTATTATTGTTCCTTGTGTTACTCAGGATTACTCAATCACTGTTACTCTGGATTACTATTCTTTTTCCAGGTTGTGATTGTGTATCCACTGTCTACATACTTCTAGAGTCCTATAAAAGTACTTCTGGGGTTTCTGAAACCTTTTTTGGGTATTTCAACTACTTGGAATAATTCATGAATTTACCATGAAATAGTGTCACAGTCTTATGAAAAGTTAATTTTCAGTGTCTGGGCTGGGATTTTACTAACTTGGAGTAGTAATCCTGGTTATCCATGCCGATCAGAGGGTAACCAGGAGGGCTTTACTTATCACATGCAATCTGGCATTCAAACAAGCAAAACAACTCAACGAAACCAAAGTTTAGAACATAGGTTCATTGGGTAAAAGAACAACAGTAACCACAACAACATTAGGTCTTGTAGTGAGGAGAACATTCTTTTGAGGAGAGAGAATAGATACACGCACAGCAGCAAAGGACCAATTCCAGAGACCCATGCAAACACCTTGTCCTAAATGGAATGACTTGGCCTACAGCTGCCTAGCCTTCAAAGGGAAAAATTCCTGGGGCTTCGTCTCCCCAGGAGTTCTGGACAAGTGCCAGAATGGAGGGGGTAGGTCCAGGTATTGTCTAGACAGTGAGTCTTAAGCTGGACCTGAATAAGGAGGGGGAATTGAGTTTCAAGAATGGACTGAATACGTGTTTCCATGCAGAAGAGCGTGAACATGTGACAGCAGCCTCACTCCTTTATCGTGGTCAGGTAACAAGCATGTGCTCAGCCAGGCACTGAGCTAGTCTGGGCTGTAGAGATGAAAAAGTCAAAGACTAGTACTCAAGGCACTCAGGTCTGGTATAAAAAACAGGCAGAGGCTTCAGTGCAACCATTTACTATAGAGCTATGAAGGCGACACGAGAAACCCTTAGCAAGGCAGTGACATATAAGAGTGCATAAGTAAAACTTTCCTGATCTGCCCACGTGGAGCAGAACCTTTGCGCTCCCTCCTGAAGGCTGACGGACTAATTGGAAGTTGGCAAGATGGGAGGGGAAACGAGGGAGAGCCCAGTCATTGTCCTGAGACGTCACAGTGGATATGGGGGGTCAGTGGGTTCACTGTTGTCAGATCATTTAATAATGAAACCTTTTCTCCACCTGGGTCACTAGAAGGCTTGGAGGATGTATCTTGTGATTCAGGAAACTGAACTGCTTGTCGTCAGGAATCTTGCCTTTGTAGCTTTTCTTCCCCAGGGGAGTGCTTTATATATAGTAGCTACTCAATAAATGGAGGAAAGAAATAATTGGATAGGTCCTTACATCCAAAACACGTGGTACAGTGAATGCCACTAGAATTTTTTTGAAATGTATTGATGATTCAAGCCTTAGAGGACAACGATGTCATGGAACTGATGATGTTTGTGGGAAATAGGGTCAGGGTGGTGTGGGCAACGGTGGTAAGTGATGCTGTGGTCACAGGAATGTGTTTTCGGGCCACAGCTTGGTTGGTCACAAAGAGCACAGGCTCAAGAGTGAGTTCTGGGGCACGATCCTGTTTAAAGAAACTCAGGAACAAGAGAAAGACCTAGACTTAGCTGGCGGGGGTCTCTGCAAAGGTAGATATTTTACTGCCTGTGTCCCACATAAATTGGTCTCTTCGTCTCATGTTCCCAGAGCAGTTTCTCATTAAGCCTTGAGTTTAGCAAAACCCAAACCACGGAAGCGCCGGATGGCTTCTCTTCCACTGTGCATTCTTCTTGAAATCATGCAAAGCCATGAAAAAAGGTAAACTTAGGAGCCATTTTCACATGTACTCTGTTGTGAAATCCCAGACATAATTTTTCTAAATATTGACAGGTCTTTGGGGACATTAAGAAATATTAAAATGATCAGTAGCCTGGGAGCAGCTTTCCTTTCCCCAGTGCAGGCTGGGGCATCACTTTGAAATGACGACAGGGAACATTTTTAGGTTTCGCTTCATTAGAATGACTGATGTCCATGTGAAGATGCAGAGGTTAATTGCACCATCTCAGAGAGCCATGCGCGTACATCTGCAGTCAACAGAGTTTCACCCACCAGGCAAATACCACTTTAACGTCAGAGGAATCCTTTCTGCTTTCAAATCCCGTGGCTTCCTAGAATTTTCTGGAACCCATTCCGTTAACCTATTTGAGGAATAAAGCTTGAACAGGCACAGGTTTGATAGTTAAGCGTTGTTAATGATCCGAAGACCTTCTCAACCTGGGATCTTCAGTCATGAAGTTTTCCTTCCCTAACCCTCCACTGCCCCAAATCCTAATGATTCTCTAAGTCTCACCTCCCTGTGGAAGCCGTCCCTCCTGCATCCTTTAAATTCCTTTACCACCAGCAAGCCATCTTTCAAAGAAAGCTGTCCCCTCCCTAGTTGTATCATGTCTGTTCCACCTGTGCGCTCAGCTAGACCCCCCCCCATGCCCCTCTATCCAAAGGCACACCTTCTCCATGCTGTGTGTCCTTCTTTATCCGCATCCCAGAGCAGATCGGGGGACAAGCCCTCAACAGGGACCTCTGGTGATCCTCTCCCACGTGTGACAGCGTTAAGTCCGGAAACAAGCGTGTATTGAACACTTACTAGCTAGATCTTGAGTCACGTTCTTTATATACTCTATTGATTTTGACTTATTCAGCAGCCTTGGAACATAGGGCTCCTATCTCAGAGACGGGCAGCAGGGTCAGAGACGCTCACACGTGGTGGAGACAACAGTCAAAGGCTCTGTCTCCCTCTTCTACCCTGTGCCACGTGTGTCCTGACGAGGGGCTGTTCAGGCTCCTGATTGTGGCTCCTCCGCCACAAAGATTGTGGATAAAGTGTTAACTAAGTCTGTGCTCACTGCCTGACACTTACTCCCCTTGTACCACTGCACGTGCGTGGTATTGATATGAGGTCCAGGAAGCGAAGCTGGAGCGATAAATTATATGGCTTATTATAGAAGGTACAGTCAATAATTATTATGGGGCCCGTTTTAAGTGAGATCCATGCTCTCGCAGTCGCTCTACCCATGGCCACTTCTTCCAATTAAATACGATCAATGAGGAGCAAGAACCCGAGGAGAGGCGATGTGGCCTCAGGAGGATTTGGTTTTTGTACGCTCAGTCACTGACTCCTGGGGTTTTAATTGGCTTTTTGTTGCCAGAACATTCTACAGAAAGAAATAATTTTTTATGACTCCCGAGAGGTCCGGCAGTCATTGCTTTTTTTTTACACATCGATTTGAATATTCAGACCTTCACTCAAACATGAATTGGGAGAGATTGGCTTTTACCTGTGATGCTGAACACATATGCTGTTCCCTGTCCCTCTGCCGCCCTGTTTTTGCCCCTGCCGGGTCCCTGCCTGTGAGGCTCACCCCTCACGCTTCCATCCTTTTTGCCTAGGGGGGGAGACATCCTTTCTTGAAAATGTTGCTTAAATGTCACCTTCTTTGTGAAAACCTCCTTGAGCCTTCCTACGCCCCTGTCCAGCACAGTTAGGTCTTTCTAACTCTGAAATCCCAAGTTGGAGATGCTTTCAGCATCCGTGTCCTGCGTGGTAGTATTTATAGAAGCATGGATCGCCACTCAGGACGTCTGATGATTTGAGGAGGCAACATTCATGGTGGTTAAGACTGTCTGACTCCGGAGTTCCCTTCGTGGCTCGGTGGTTAACGAATCCGACTAAGAACCATGAGGTTGCAGTTTCGATCCCTGGCCTTGCTCAGTGGGTTAAGGGTCCGGCGTTGCTGTGAGCTGTGGTGTAGGTCGCAGACGTGGCTCGGATCCCGTGTTGCTGTGGCGAAGGCCGGCGGCTGCAGCTCCTGTTAGACCCCTATAGCCTGGGAACCCCCATATGCCCTGGGTGCGGCTCTAAAGGCAAAAAGAGACACACACACAGTCAAAAAGAGACACACACACACACACACAGACACACACACACACACACACACTCTCACTCTAACTCCTACTCCAGACTCAGCTTCGTCAATAGTAGAAATGGCCTAACGTCCATCCTTTTGGTTTTAGGGAGACTTAAATGAGATAGGCGGCCCTGGCAAAATGCCTAGTACGCGCCTTCAACTAGCATTAGCTGTTTGTACTGCTGCCCTTTAAGTCACTCCAAACCCCTTTGGCCTCTACTCTGCGTAGAGAGCTGGGCTTGCGTATGTGCCTAGTGCAGGGAGACTGGCCTCCGTCCTCTTGCACGCTCGCTGCTCTGTACTGGGCAAACGCCATTTGTTGTGCTCGACATGGCCCTCACTGCCAAGCTTGACACCTCTTCCAAAGACTGCCTTGACCAGCCCAGCCCAGTGATGGGTGGAACTGAATTCCTGCAGCATCTGTCTCAGGTCACTAATCGTCCAATTCTGCCCTTTCTCATCAGTTTGCATCTCGAGCATCTCTGTTTCACCTCTGACTCGTAGTCAGAAAGTGGAAAGCAGCGGCTGGGCCAGTTCTCCTCTGTCTTCTCAGAGCTTTTATAAGGGTTGTTCCCCACAGTTCTAGGGTATCAGGGACCACAGATTCCAGCTCCATCTTTTAGTTAATGTTTGTGCCTTCTGCTGTGCTGGGCAGCAAGGGACATCTGCGAACAGGACAGCCAAGACCCTTAATTCCCATGGTTTTCATCCTAGCCTAAGTTACGGTCGTATAAGCCAGTCAACACATCAATAAAGGCGATAGTTCGAGACAGGGTTAAATCCTACAGAGAAAATACAGCAGGGTGATGTGTTCCGGGATGGCTGGGGGTGGCAGCCTGCATTCAGCCTTCTCTTTCCATGACTTAGCACTCAAACGCAGTGTTTCCTGAGGAGCTCTCTGTTGAACATCCACTGGGCCAGATGCTCAGCTAAGGCAAAATGAGGGTATCTTTTGTCAAAAACAGTTGGAAAATACATCCTGTGTGTTTATCCCCGGTTGGAGCCACACAATTTATATTAGTATATTAAAGGCATTGATAGTGCAGTAGATGCGCTTTTATTTTGCTTAAGGCAGCATTTCTCCAATTTTTTTCTTCATAGAACTTTTTAATCTGTCTATCTTTTAATATTTAGCACTCATTAACATTCCATGAAACTCAGGTCTGTGGAATAAACTTGGAGATATATTGATTGTATTGAATGATATTTATTCTCAGCAAAATTCTTATCTGCTTAATCCTATAGAGAAGCTGATCCATGCGTCATCGCTAAGCCATAAAATTGAGGCCAAGCAGAAATAACTCCCAACCAATAATGAGTTTATTTTCTTAATTCAATTCAACCCCCCTCGAAATTATTAAATATCTGCTATGTTGTAATAAGTTCGAGGAACCAGGAATCGAGGAGAGGGCACAGTCCAGTCCCTTCTGTCACGGTGCCATCTGCAAGTTCCGCTAGGTGGCTGCACTAGCTCCCGCCACGGCTTTGCCTGCAGGTTATTCTCCTCAGAGCAGTCAGAGGCGGCCTTACAGGCTCAGGCAGATCGTCCCCCTGCTTCGGCCAGACTCCCTAGCAGCTCTTCATCCCACACGGAGCCCCAGCCCAAGTCATCAGCAGTGGTCTGGTCTGTAACTGGGCTGCTGTGAACCTCAGCCGCTAGCCCCACTCGCGCTTTTTCGGTTGAAATGATTGGCAGTTACATAAAAAACGGAGAGCGTGCATCCCTCAGCTGGACTGGCCGCAGCGCAGGGGCTCCGCAGGCGTGTGTGGCTAGTGGCTGTCGTCAAGGCAGCGTTGCTCCAGAACACGCCATCCCCGCAGAAAGGTCTGTTGGTCGTATGATGCCCTGTGGCATCTGGTGCCTGTTGCCATTCTCACATGTCCCTGCCCTTCCTCATCCCTCTGCTCCAGCCGCAGTGCTCCCTGCGCGTTTCTCACACACTCCAAACACAGTGCTGCCTGCCTCTTCCTCCTTCCGCCCGGCACACTCGTCTCCACCTGGCTCATCGCCTTGCTGCTTGTAGTTCTTCTCTCATATGTCACCTCGGTGATGCTCTCGGGGGCACCCTGGTTAAAACCACGGCACCCGCTTTTAGCTCCCCGTGTGCTCTTCCCTGCCTTTCTTCCTTTCTCTTTCAGTGCTTAGCACCATCTGGGGTACACCCTTTATGCATTTGTTTACTCTTTGTATATTCTACAGGGGTAGAGATTTTGGTCTCTTGTTCACTGCTGCATCCCATTATCTGGACTAGTGTCTGGGACACGGCAGGTCCTCCGTACACATTGCTGGGGGAGTGCAGGAGCTTTATGGAGGAAGACGTGACAGCAACAGCACAGTGACAGCAACGTGAGCAGATCGGGTTTATTGTAATGTCAGGGAGTGATAAGTGGCGTGGAGGAAAAAATGAAACCACATATCACGGAGGGTGTTTCATTTCTATTTTAGTAGTCGGGGAAACTAAGGTTCAGGCAAGTGAAATAAATGGCCCATGATCTTAGTCACAGTGGACCAGCCAGGAATTGAACCCTCATCCAGTGTGATGCTGGTTAATGCTGAATAATCAGCTCTCTGAAGAAAAGATAAGGCACTGGTTTGCAGTGTTTGCCTATTTCCAGGGTGTAAATACTCTCACCACGGCTGATTTCAAGCTTGGAACACGGTGCCATTGGCCGTGGAGTTGGGGGGAGATGCGTACAGTCTGTTCTGAGCCGTGTAAGCAAGTTCCAGAGCACCACTGCATCTGTCCTTGGAGTCCAGGGCGGGAGCTTGAGTGTAACCTTTGGCACGTGGAGTCCAAGTTCCTTTGATACGTCACAGAGGAGACAGCAAAAACGTGGTCGCAGGTAGAATTCTGGATTTCACCGGAGTCTGACCACAGCTGTGAGATTTGTGCACAGACTGACCCTAAAAATGTTCCTTTTATTAGTAGTCTTTGGGGATCATTTCTTGATTCAGTGCTCATCCAAGCTCATCTGTGGTGTACCATATGGCCACACTGGAAAAAAGAAGCAGACCTCTCTCAGGAGCCCCACTGCCTAGATACCACACACCGCTGTCCTTGGCATACTCGGCCCTCGCTGACACCTCCGTCCCCCAGAGCCATGCGGGTTTGCATCCGACCCTTTTGAATTACGGAATTTTTCTCCTAGGAGGATCATTCTTATTTGACTCTGCAGAAAAAGTTGTTCTCCGAGGAGTCTTCTCTCCATGTTACCCTTTGAAATGACTGCCTGGATGGCACAGGTAATCCTGTTGGACCTTGGGGGCCTGGGTGGACTACTTTTTAATTGATAATTCCATGTTTCTATAATAAGTGGCCTCCTGAATAATAGCCTGCCACGTCATATGTGATGATTGCTAATTTAGGTTTTCAGGCTTCCTGGATGTAATGAGCTCTAATAAGCCCAGGACTTGTCACCGACTCAGAAAAGCCCATTTCCCCGCTTCAAGCAGTGATTTCCCTCAATCCCTGGACACAGTTGGCCATACTCTTAAAAATATTAATAAGTATGACTGGGATGTTCACCCCTTTCCAAATAAAACAGAAAGTTTTGGTTTCATTAAGCCAAGCTATTAAATTAAGAAAGTGTTTTTAATTATCTGAGCGTTTCAGGGAGCTCATAAAACATTTAAAGACCTCACGGATGGTGCTGAAGCCCTTTCAGAGTGAATTAGAGCTCTGGCTTCTCGAGCTGGATGAGAAGGGCTTGGGGCCCATGGCTGCAGATTCCATTTGGCCCAGAGCAGCGACCTGCTGGAAAGGAAGAAGCTGCAGAACTTCTTGTTGACAGGGGTGGCGGGGAGCCTCTGTGTCCAAGCTGCAGGAGAAGCTAGATCAACTCCTTGGAGCAAAAACAAAGACGAACAAACAAACAAAAACTAACAAAACCAACAAACATTTCCCAGCACCCTCCTCGAACCTGACTCCCTGCTAGATGCCCAGGTTGAAAAGGATGCGACTGCTTATTGAGGGGTCTCTAAGTGCTAAGCGCTCTAGTCTTTACGTTATTTCATCTTATCCCTGTAAGATCTTGTGAGTTTCCTGTTATCCCCATTTGATAGGTGAGGAAACAGAAAACTACCCGTGATGGGCAACCGGTGAAGCCAGACCCCAGGAAGACAACCAGTTTCCTCCAACCCAAGGCCCATACCTTAAGCTATTGAGTGAGTTGCAGCTTAGACTCTGTTGCCATCAAATATAACAATATTATTATTATTATGGAATAATAAATACTGTTTATTTGGGGTACCAGGCATGGCGCTCTGCATGCTGCACAGCTGATCTAATTTAATCCTCCCAACGACCCTGGGAAATTATTATCCCCTCTAAGACAAAGGGAGAGACCGGGTCCCAGAGAGAGGTCATGTGACTCCTAGTGCTAGAGGGGGCGTTCGTGCGGGACTGTTGAATCCCAGTTTGTGGTCTCATTCGCCCGGACCTCTGACCCTCGTCTGAGCCTGTCTCATCAGCCTCCCACTCGGCACTTTGTTGAGCAGCTGAGGGTCAGGTTGTGACTGAGCACACACAGTGTGGGAAAGGCATTTTTTCTTTATAATCCAGACCTGAGTGTCCTTTCCAGTCTCTTCCCTTTCTTTCTCCTGTGTTCCCTTGTTACTCCAGCTAATTCACCTGCCCCCACCCCCCAAATACCCTGTGGTGTTTACAGGATGAATGACCCATTTTTAAGTGATAAAAGTGAAGCAGTAACATTCTCTGCTCCTAGAAATCCTAGTTTCCTAACTAGAACCACAGCCAGGTGGCTGAGATGCGGATGGCCGGGTACCTGGGTCCGGGCGCCCTGAGCCCAGTTGTCTCTGGCCACAGGCAGCTTCACTTACATCCCCGGGGTACTGCTGAGATAACATTAGTGCGAGTGTCACACTGTGGAATTATTAAGTCTTTCATTTAAAAGTATCTCATATAATCCATTTTTTACCTCCTAGAGTGACAAAAAAAGCAATCTTTTCATAAGGGTGTGAAGAACAGGCTCTTGTGAGTAGGAGAGTCATTGAAAATGCCCACGGAGGGCAGTTTAGCAACATTTATCCAAAAATCGCAAGTATGCAGTCGTTTAGACCTGGCTATTCCTCTTCGGGGATTTTATCCTTTAGCTAAACTTGCTCCCGTACTACATGTACAGTATTACTGGCTGCAGAATGTTTGAAATGGAGAAAGAGAGAGATAAAGAATATATGGCTTTGTGAGTGGGGAATGGTTTACATAAATTATGGAGCAGCCATAGGGTGGAATACTATGCAGCCATAAAAAATGGCGCATTGGAATTCCCTGGTGGCCTAACGGTTAACGATCTGGTGTTGTTGCTGCTGTGGCTCAGGTCACTGCTGTAGTGAGGATTCGATCCCTGGTCCCAGATCTCCCACGTGCCTTGGGTGTGTCCAAGAAAAATGAGGCATTGGTTTGTGACCCGAATAGAATGAATGTTAAGGTATACTGTTTAGTGAAAAAGAGGAAGCAGGCACAGAGCTGTGTATATACTGTGCTGCCCTTTGTGTAAACAGGGAAGAAGATGGTGTATGTGTGGATGTGTTTGAACATGCTTTAAAATCTAAGAAAGCATCTGGAGGCGGGGACTGAGTATGAAGAGGGAGCCAGATGGTCGGAGGACAGAGTGAAGTAGAAAATTTATTCTGTATACATTTTTGGAATTTTGCTTTACAAATCAAATGTATTACCTATGTTAAAATGTTTTACCTATGCATTACCTGTGATGTAATTTGTGGCAAGAGGATAGAATGGCAGAGATTGTAGAGGAAAGTTCTAGGTGGAAGGGGTAAAATATATAAACAGGAGCTTGGTATATTCAGGGAACCAAGGGAGTGTCAGAGCACACCTACTAGGGCTTTTTGAAGATTTCTGGGTCGTTATCCTCAGTATAATTGCAGGGTTCTGAGCAGGCAGCGGGGTGCTGTGCTCAGAGCTGCATCTTGAAAGGGTCGTTCTGACTACATGGAGAGGTGGCCTTGGTAGGGCTTACCTATTTCTCCAAGATCAGATGGAGGTTAGTTCAGGCAGCTTTGCTCGTCTTGAGCGGGCTCTCCACATTCTGGACCCTGCTTCGTGTGGTTTCTCAGCTTCCAGCAGCGATGAGGAGCTGCTGCCTTTGCCCGGGGGGGAGCCCAGCCAAGTGGCTGTTGCATCAGAGTAGAGGGGTGGTCGTGGCAAAGAAGTGGCGAAATGTGCTGGAGGCTCGTTTTGAGAGGTGAATTGTGGGACCCTGGGAGGGATGAGATGAGGACGCTCCAGAAGCAGAGGTGGTCAGGATTTTGCCCAGGGACTGGTTTGGGCACCAGGGAGGTGGGACCACTTCCTGAGCGGGACCAGGGACCAGGTGCGTGTGGCGGGAGCTTGAGTGTAACCTTTGGCACGTGGAGTCCAAGTTCCTTTGATACGTCACAGAGGAGACAGCAAAAACGTGGTCGCATGTAGAATTCTGGATTTCACCAGAGTGTGACCACAGCTGTGAGATTTTGTGCACAGACGTCAGTTGCAGGTGTGCACTGAGACACCCCTTCCTGGGACAGAACTAGCAATGTTTCCTCCTTCCCAGAGATGCGAGCAGAGCGCGGTCCTTTGCAGCACGCTCCCTCCACATAATGGGTGCTTCTCAGGCGAGGTGTCGGATCACTTATAGAGGGGCTGTTGACAGCAGTCACGGGGCTCTCTGCTCTCTCTTCATCTCGCTTCCTCCCACTGCACCCCCCCCAGGCTGGGCGGCCCCTCCCCTTCCCCTTCCATCTTCAGACCCCCCACCTCGTCCCTCACCCTGGCGGTGGCTCCCCTGCAGCTCGGAGGTGAGCAGGCGATCCTTGCCTCTCTCTGAGCTCCTCCCAGCGCAGCAAGCGGCAGCGTCTCTGGGAATAATTGATATTACAGAAAACACAGGGCCGGGCGCCAGCCTCACATTCTCCAAACATTTAATGATTCAACCTTTTCAGTTTCATCAAAGCCAAGCTTGGAAACTCCCCGATGGCCCACTGCTAACAAATAGCAGGGTGCCTGCTTTAGCACTTCTGCTCCTCAGGTGTCCGGGGGGCGGTGGGGGGCGTTGGAGACCTTTGGCTGGATGCCAGCAGGCAGGTGGCCCCTTTGGGGCCTTTGTGCCACACGGAGGCCTCGGGTTTGGCAAGCCGGCTGAACCCTCGCTCTTGCAGGGGGTCCTCCCACAGCACCGGCTCAAGCACCCCAGGGTTGGCACGGAGCTGCCTTTTAAAATGTGTTTGTTTAAGCTGTCAAGACAGGACACAGCTGTTTGTGACAGGGAAAGGAAGCACAAGACGGTCCTGCTGGCGTGGTAGACGTGAGGGAGGATTACGAGTGTCAAGGCCACTAGTGAGTGGGGGGGTGGGGGTGGCAAGGGACCTGGGACAGCAGGGCAGGATGGAAACAAAAAGGTGATAGGTAAAAGACAGACACCTACTAGAGAGGCTGGGAGGGGGCAGTGGGGACAAAGACAGACAGAAAGAGGCAGAGATGAAGGAACAGACAGAGACTAAAAGGGAACTTGGGAGGAGGGCACAGCGGCTTCTCCGACTTAAGGCCGCTGAGCTGGGTTCAAAGGCATTGAAAGAGAGACTTGGCTTTCACGGTTGCTTTGATTATTGACCAAAGTGAGCCACATGATGTGTTGTTATTGATTGTAGTAACAGTAGTAGCAGTGGTGGTAGCGTTAGAACTTGCTTCTGTATAGGGCTTTACAGATTCCTTGCAGCCATTTTGCAGGGCAGACTCTCTAATCTCTGCTGAGAACTGAAGAACTGAGACACTGATGCTCTGAGAAGTCGTATCATTTCTAGAAAGTCACCTGGCCGGTCAGGAGCAGAGCTGTGTAATTCACCGGGAACCCCTGTTTGGGGAAGGAGCCCTCTCCCATTCTGTGTCCTCAGGAAAGGCTGACCTTACTGATTGGCCCCCTCATCAGTCCCAGCCAATCAGAGTGCACTACCTTGCGTTGTGATTGGTTCAGGCTTGGTCGAACCAAGTCGGGCCAACCCAAGGCCTCCCTTGGCATTGTGAGCCAGAACTTTTGTGCAAAACTGTGCTGTCTTAGGGCCTCCAAGTCACAACAGTAGAGCCTAGGATCACTGTCTCTCAGCCGCCCTCTGAGAACCATTTCTCAGTCAGGTGGGCCGTTGTGACCTTACTCCGTTCCTGATAAATGCATCTTTAATTCCCCCTTTTAATTGTTTAAATTAGTATGATTTGTTTTCTACTCTTCATATCCACACAGGCTTTAATTTACGCAGTGATCCTCCACTGACCATAAGAACAAGACTGTTCCTTTTATTAGTAGTCTTTGGGGATCATTTCTTGATTCAGTGCAGCTTCTAAGTGACTTTTCCGTGTGTCACCAAAATGATGGGGTCATGCTTGAAGGAAGGGTTGTCTGTTACTATAGGGTGTTTTTTTTTTTTTTCCCCTCCCTGAACGGTACCTAAAGCCCAATCAGCGTGAGCAGGGATTTCAAATGCAAGAGGAATAATGTGTGAAAGGAATTAAATGCTCTCTGAATAGAAGCTGCTTCTGCTTAGTGTCCTACAGCAGTTAGCTATTGCTGCATAACAACGGAAAATCAGGTGATTGAAAGCAGTGCTGTGTACCGAGCTGTGAATTTGCAGATGATTAGGTGGTTCTGGTAGATTGAGCTGAGGTCAAGGGTGGGTCGGTTAGGCAGCTTTGCTGATCTTGAGCGGGTTCTCCATGTTCTGGCCCCGCTTCTTTTGTTGTTCCATGCTCCAGCAGGCTAGTCCTGTCTTGTTCTCAAGCTGAAGACACAGCAATGAAAGAAAGTGGAAATGGCCCATTAAGCTTCCGCCTGTGTTCTTTATCCCATCCCATCTGCTGAAGGAATCCCAGAGTCAGTGTGGAAGGGCATGGCTAAAGGACCGAGATCCACAAGTATCACGTGTTGTCCGTAGTGAACATTCAGAAGGTCTTAGAGGAGAGCAGCCTCCAGCCACTGGGCTGGCAGGCGCTAATTGCTGACACGAGGCACTGAGAATCTAGAACTTGATGTGGGAGTGGGTTCATGGGCAGCCAAGGCGTGGGGGGTGGACCTTTCAGCTCATACTTGTGAAGGCATTTAGAACTGCGTGAGTTACTGTTCTGTTGAAAATATTTCACAAAGAAAACTATGTTGTCAGTCTTTTACCACTGGCACTAAACCTTTTTTTTTTTCATGCCAGGACCCTTTTAAAAACTCTTCTTAGGAGAGAGGGACCTCAAAGAACTCGAAGAGTCTAGAATGGGAGGCAGACACAGACACAGCAACTTTCAGGATCACAACTGAGGGCTGAGGCAGAAGTAAGCCCAGCACGCCATGGGAGTCCAGAGGCGGGGCTCTTAGCCTAAGCAGGCAAACCATTTAGAGAAATCTATTTTAAATTGATTGTTTTATTTGTTGGATTTCATATTGACGTGTTTTGCTTTGTTCTCAGTGTGTTCTGGGACTGCAGCCTATTCATTTATTATTAAGAGAACGGTAATTATTTCCAGGAGCTCTTGAGAATACACTTTGCTTCCCCTTTGCCTGGTCTTGCTGACTCTGGTCTACCCTTCCTCTCGCTGAGGACGTCTGTGGCAGGAAGTGACAGACCCCGCATGCCTGGTGGACCCCACTCGGGAAGGAAGGCTTGCAGGCCACTGCTTCTCAAACTTGCCTGTGCACATAGCTGTCCTGGGAGCTTGCCAAAAGGCAGATTCTGATTCAGGAGATCTACGGTGAGGCTTGAGGTGCTGTTTTTCTGATAAGCTTCCAGGTACTGCTGCTGTTGCTGCTGCCTGTGGACCATATTTTGAGTCAGAAAATTGTAGAAAATCAGCAGCACTTTATTTGGAACATACTGTAGGAGAGCCGAGCAGAGGCTTACCTGTATCTCGTCTGTCTATCTTGTCGGACCGTAAACTTGGTGAAGGTGTCAACTCTTTCTTGCCTGCAACTCTATTTCCAGTGCCTGGAACATAGAAAAATCTCACTGAATATTTGTCAGATAGATACTGTCTGTTTCCCCTTTTCCATGGACGTGAGTGTATGGAGACTGACCTGACGTCCTTCCGGTTTGGTGCTGTGAGTGGACCCTCGACCTGCATCCGTCCCATGGGTTGCAGTCTTGACCCCTCAGCTAATTCAAGGCAGCCGGGATGTCCAGGGCAGAACCATGTGACCTGCAGTTCTCTCCGAGATTTGGATTAATCTCATCCTGATGCTTGAGCACCTGTCTGATTGGAGGCACTGCTTCCACTGATGACTCTAGTGGTTCGTGTACCCTGCCCCTGGAGCAGACCAGCTGGATCTTGATGCTAGCTAAATATTACAGCAGCTCCTTAAATCCTTTTGGACTCAGTGATTGACCCAGTTGATTTCTCCCTATTTCAGCTCTCCTGGCTTGGTTAATTTCCCCAAGTCTTTTAGCACCTTCCTCTTTCCTTACTTGAGAATCCTCGCAAAGCTGCATGGTTGGACCTGGAGCTAGGCCAGTGATGACATGACAGACTCACCTTGAAATTTAAGATCTTTGCCAGTGCCTTAGCTCGAGTTCCCACCCAGAAACTTGGCACTCTTCCTTTAGAATGCATTTTTAAAAAGCCCAAAGCAATTAGCCATTATGCAAACTACCTACACCTCAGTTTCCTCAACTACCAAATGGGCATAGCTGCAACCCTCCTTGTGGTGTTTAGTAAAGTTTAAGTTTGTGATATGAGAGCTATCAACTGCTTCACTCAGGGTCTGACATCTGCAAAGTGCTCCATGAAGGGTAGTTCTGTTTGTGTTCACATCTGAAGGGTGAATCTCAAGGTCCAGGATCCCCTAGGGGAAGGGCTCCAGAGAATCTAGGCTTGTATTTCTAACAGCTCTTTATGGAAGAGAGAAGGGTGTGCCTAGTAGGGGATAAAGTATAAATAGCTAAAAGTTAAAACACACAAGGCTGGAATCCCAGAAGAGGCCCCGTGATACCAGCAAGTGTACCAAGCATCTATCCCATAGAATAGCTCATGGGTGTCCTCATTCTGATGACTTCGCTGGACCTCCTTGTCTCTAATGCCTTTCCAGCCCCCCCTACTGTGGGTGTGGCTTGTACCTGTGTATACCAGCCAAACACTTTGTCTAGAATTGGCTTTACCATAATGTTTACATTTTCTAAGCTCTCTGGATCACCTTGAATTTTATTGCTGCTTCCTTAGTTTTTTTCATCTTTTCATCATCATAGAATGTGAATATTCTGTTAAGTATCCTAAAATGTATTCAGTGAGTCCACAAATATTTAGTGAGCCTGTTGTGTATACCAGACACTATCCTGGGACAGGACACATTCAAGGACACAGAGCTGAAGGGGCAGAGAAAGGTCCTGTCCTTATGAAGCTTAAATGGATTTCACAAAAAGGGATGTACACTTTTCATTGAGTCAGGAATTGAGGTGGTGACTAGAATGAGCGCCACCAGCAGAGATTCCAGGAGAGGTCCCCGTAGGAATGCGCAGTAGATACTTGTTTGCTGGCTGATTGAATCCATGAACATATAATTGTGAGGGACGAAAAGAGAAGATGGGAAAGGAGAGAGATGGGGGAGTGGATTCACCAGAAGCCATTCTGGTTCTTTCAGAAGATCTCGCTCGGCTACATGGAATGAACAGGAATAAATTCCATAGTCAACAAAAGAACAGGACGTAGCCTTGACGTAGTTACTGTAAGAAAAGACGAGTGCTTCAGTAAATGATGCAGATAATCTTTCATTATACTCACTGTCCACCTAAACATTCATTCTTGGTTTTCCTCTGTCTGAATGAGGTCAGAGTCTCTTAGCATATCATCTCAGCTGCTGGAAGGTGCATCCTGAGCCCAGGTTTTGCTGAACATGTTTTGGCGTATAAGAATATTTTAGATACCTTTCTAGAACAACAGGGTATGCGATAACACGTTGAGTATTCCAAGTTTTTAAATCCTGAATCTTGCACTTCATTTTTCAACTAAGCTGATAAACGAGTAACCAGTATTATTTAATTAATCAATTTAACTCCAACTGATACAATATCGCCCAGTCAATCTTGGACTCTATTTATTTATTATTAAATCAAGGTTTCTCAGCTGTGGTGCTATTAATATTGACACTTGGGGCCAGGTGAGTCTTTGTTGTGAGAGGCTGTCGTGTGTATTGTTGGATGTTCAGCAGCATCCATGGTTCCTCTCTACTAGATGCCAGTAGTATTCCCCCCAACCGTGACAACCACAGATGTCCCCAGGAAACGCCAAATGTCCCTGGGAGACAAATGGTCCCACTGTTGAGAAGCATTGCATTACATGTATCTGTGTATTCCAGTAACAATGAATTTTTTTTGTTAGGTGTTTTGAGATATGCCCAATCTGGTCTTGAGTATTGCTTCTGCTGCACACAAGCTATGCGGTGTTGCCCAGGCTTGGATGGTGGGTCAGCTTGCTCAGCTGAGCAAAGGGGTAATGAGTCCATCCCCTGCCACTGTGGGGAGGTTTATGACCTGGCACGTGGACAGGACCTGGGCAGTGTAGATCAATGGCTGTCATCACATCTTATTCTTTGGCTAATAGAACAGACTATTGCCAAAAACTATGTGTGTCTGGAGAGAGAGAGAGAGAGAGAGAGAGAGAGAGTTTGTGTGTGTGTGTGTGTGTGTGTGTGTGTCTGTGTGTGTGTGTGTGTAAGAACTGACCCCCTGTGCGGCTCATGAACTCCCTGGCAGAACGTGAGCGTCACAGAGCAACACTTAAGAGTGCAGGCTTTGGAGTGAGACAGACCTGGATTCCACCCGCGGGTGCACCATCTCCCAGTTTCTTGATAAAGTCGTGTAACACCTCTGACTCAGTTTCCTTATTTGACGATGGAAGATAATGTGACCGTCTGTGTTGTGAGGATTAAATGAGATCATGAATGTGATAAAAGCACCATACCTGTGGCCAAGTTTGCTCAGTAACTTAATTGTGGTTGCTATTATTATTGGTGTTATTTCACCCTTGGGTGCATCCCTGGGGGTGCCTTCAAAGCAGCTAGTGGCCTCTTTTCGGGGGGTTCCTGTGTTGCCAGAGCAGCACAGTCAACGACTTCCCTAATGAGCTCAAGACTCTGTCAGGGGGACCCTTTGTTTTCCTGGTAACTCTGTCAACCCAGTTTCCTCCCGTCTCTGCATCAACATTATACACCAATTGTATATTCACCAGCCTGCACGTGACTCAAAACTATCAATTGCTGCAATGGAGTAAATGATATTCATTGTTATAACAGGGTAAATGCCTGTTTCCTTTACACAATGGAAGGAACTGTTGTGGCTATTAAGTAAATAACTATAAATAACACACTATAAAATGCTTTACACTCTGCTTATCGCACTGAACTGCACCACTCTGAAGTACCTGTTATGGCTGGGTAAATTATGTGTGTTTTTAAATACTGTCCAAAATACATATTTACACGTACTTAAAATCCTACACTAAACAGTCTCTATAGCAACCAGGAAAACACAAAAGCCTTATTAAGCATTCTTTGTAGTATTTTTAGGAGTTTAATCATTAGGAGAAAGCTCATAGGCCATGTAGACACCAGGGAGCACGAAGAAAGAAAGTCTTTATAGGAACAAAAGAGTGAGGCTGGCTTTGAACCTGGTGGGAGAGGATTTTATTTTTTCAAGCTAATAATCATCAAGGGCCTTCTCTTTGTGAACGCACTGCTCTGTTTGGGATACATCAGGCACAACTTGGAATTGCAGTCTGGTTTCTCAACAGAGAAGAGAGACTCTTCAATTACCGTATTCTAGCAGATCACTTTCAGTGTTTTCTGTTTAGTCCCAGCGAGAAAAGATTTCCTCGCCATTGAAAATCAAGTGCTATCTGCTATCTGTGTTGAGCCTGAGTCATGTAACTCTTCAGAGGAAAATTCTAATGGTTTCATGGGGTAAAGCCAGACCCCATCTCTTGAGCACTGTGTTTATCTGTCCATGGTGTATGGCAATAACAGTGTACCCTGGAAATATTAATCACCTAACTGCAGAAGTTTGCTGCTCATGCTCCATGTCCAGTGATGGAGTTTTTGCTCCATGCTGTCACTCAGAGACCCTAGGCAACTCTTATCCTCCTGTGGTGCTGTGACTCAAGCACTTGCTTCTCCAGCAGGGGGAGGAGAGAGCTGGACGGTGGCTTGAGGATCCAGAAGCAGCACACCCCATTTCTACTCACAGCGCACTGGCCAGCACCCACAGTTTTCCAGCAGTTCCAACCAGCCTTCCCCTAAAGCTGGCAAGATGGAGTGCATAAAATATTTCCCGAGCATCCTGGGGAAAAATATCACTTAAATGTCCAAACTGTGCCAGCTGCTTTGTACTGCTTGATCTTATCCTTAAACCAAGTTTGCAGTGGAAAAATTCCTCATTCACTTCTGGAGAAACAGGCTCAGAAATCTTAAGTGACTTGCTTCAGATGACTCAACCAAAAACTGGAAAAGTGAATTTAAGTTTAGATCGATCTAAAGCTGAGCATGAGATCCTCTGTGACCCAGCACTTGCACTCCTAAGTACTTTTTCAGATGTGCACACCTGTGGTCACGAAAAGACATGCTCACGGGGTTCTTCGAGGTGTACTCTGTGATACCCCAAACTGGAAACAACCCAGCATCCACCAGCCGTAGAATAGACAAATTGATGGCGGTATATTTTTAACACGATGGCATATTACATATACTGAGAATGAATGGACAGTTGCTACATACAAACATGGCTAAATCTCACAAATATTACCTTGAATAAAGAAGTCAGGAACCAAAGAGATTCTGTAGCATATGGTTCCGTACCGTGTTGTCTGGAAGCAGGCAGGTTTAATCCAGGGTGATAGCCGCCACGATGGTGATTTTACCCTGGAGCTGAGTGGCAGTGAAAACGGTGAAAGGACAGAGCTTCTGTTTTTCTTGAGGTTTCATTTATCTGGTTGCTGGCCATATGGGGGTGTTTAGCTGGTACAGTTTCAAATAGCTGTGCAGTTGTAGTGTTCACGTATTGCTCTGTGTGCATTATATCTCAGTTAAAACTCTTCATGAAGAAAACAGTTCGCGAAAGTATAAATTATAGGTTCAGATCATGCCGATGGTGGACTCCTGCCTTTTATCATGTCTCATCCATTTCTTCCCCAGTCACGTTAAAACGCAGCTCATCCCCCAGCCTTGGCCATCTAACCGTCATTCCACCCCAGTCACACAGTCCATCCTTGAAAGCGGTTCCTCAGAATCATGGTTTAGATGGGAACTTTGAGCAAATTTGAAAGAATTGTCAAGGTCAACTGCAATTCCCTCTAATGCTGACCTCGGTAATACAGTTTTCTTCCTTGAAATCAGATGTAAACTCGGGATCTCCAGAAGCTGGAGGGAAGGATAGTGGACTCTGCTTTCTCTTCTCGGGCTAGAGGGATGGACGTGATCAAGTATGCAGGAGAGAAAGAAACCTATGTTACGGCAAACCCCAAACCAAGACAGTACAGGCACGTAGATCCGGGCTGGGGACGTTTCCATCTCTTCTACTGGAGCCATCAGAACACTCAGAAACCATTGTACTTACCTGGCTAAGTGAACTCACAGCTGAAAGGGGAATCCCATTGTTTTCCCTGCTCCCTCCCTGTCTCCTTAACACGCCCAGCACCCCGACAGCAATTTGGTGGAGCCCTGACTGCCCAGAGACAACGCTGTCTTAGGGAAGGCATTAGTGGAAATCCTCAAGCTGTTTTATAAGCACCTCCTAGGTCGGCAACAGAAGGCTAAACACAAAATTGCAAGATGAGCTTGAATTTGATTTTGCAGTTTTCATCTGTCATCACTTTGTGACAGTATGGTATTCTGGGTTTTACAGAAGGTGCAGGGCCGGGGTACAGTACTCTCATTGCGAAGGGCTTCTCTCCCATCTGTTCCTGTTTGGGGAGAAATGCTGTGGGGTCATGGTTTTCAAAGATCTGATGGGAGTTGCCAGAAGCTACTGTTAAGATCTGTTTGACGTTTTCTCTGTGTACTCTGTTCATTGGCTTATTTATCCCACATATTTTTATCTTGTTTTAGGTACTGTGCTTGGCCTGTGAACCAAGAAGATGTATTCTGCCCTACAGAAGCTTGTGACCCAGCGAGAGAATAGATAAGTAAGTGAGAAATTTTAAGAAATACCAAGGAATGCTGCAAGTGGGATGAAATAGTGTAACGATAATGTGCAAATAGGAGGAATGGCCACTTGAAGGATGAAATCACCTCTGGAGGTAATGACATTTGGGCTAAAACAGGAAGCTGTCCCAGACACCCACCCTGTCCCAGTCACTGACAAGGCTCTGGAAATGTAAGTGTGGACAGAGCCTTGTCTGAATAATGAGCGTGTAGTCTGACAGGGGATGAAGAAAATCGCATGAGCTATTTCAATAGGTGGATGACGTTCAGTAGGGTGTGTGGGGGCCCTTATGGTGGAAATGATGTCTGGGGAGTTGATCGTGGACAGACGAGTAGTGCTTTGTGGAAAAAGCATGGAGGGAGACGATACAGGATGCTCTAAGAGAGGGCACGGCGTCAGCAAGGCTGCCGTGGAGCGGTGGGCCTGCAGTGTGGGTGTGTGTACCTTAGTGTGATGGCGGCGCTTGGCTTGAAGCCGGGCGCAGTGGCATGTGAGAAATGCTTAGTGTGGCAATTACGGCGAGCCAGGTGGTTTTGGTGAATCTCCAGGTGATTCAATCACATTGTGCTCGGTAAGGATCCCCCCAATAGCGGGCTGGTGAGAGGACTGGCAACCCACACTGGCGCCGTTGATACCCCAGTGGTGCCCGCCCGCCCTGCATTCTCCTCTCCCCGCCAGCGTTCCGGGATGTGAGAAACACAGCAAAACCCAGAGAATGAGCCCTGGGAGCAGAGCAGCCTGTTACCCGGTTTCCCCTGTAGACGCACGGCCTTGGTGCGGATTTATCTACCGCGTTTAGGACCGATGATAGAATCATTGCTTTGTTTTATCCCTTCCATGACACAAACCAAGAAAAAAAAAATCATAATAAAATTTTACAGGTTAGCTGCCACTGCGAATAAACGCGAGAGCACTATAAGAAATGAATCAGGGGCTCTAACCCGATCTCCTCTCGGGACAATAACTCTAATGTAAAGCCGGGGTCCAAGGAGGTCGCCGTGGAGTACTCTCCAGGGGCATTTCTGTGGAGAAAGGAGGTATTCTCCTCCTGTCATCTCCACTTCACGTCCTAATACGTCTGCGGATGTGCAGATAAACGCAGTCTGCAGCGTCTGCTCTGAGTCAAGGTTTGGGTGAGCGGGGCCGTGGCGGCCTTCCCAGGGATCGCAGAACTAACCCTCTGTGAACCCGGGGAGCATGGCCACTAACGCGGCAGAAGAAAGTTACTTGATTCCAATCACAGCTGAGCCCAGATGTCACTTGCCATTAGGCTCAACTGGCATTTTTTTTTTTTTCTTTGTAAATTACAAGATCACCTTTAAATTGTGTACAGGAGCTCATAACCGCTGTCCATTGGCGGTAATCGTGAGTGATTTCATTTTACTCATGGACAGGCTCCCTCTTCTCGAGTCTTTGTTCATTAAGCCTGTGTCTCTCCCAGGTGCCATTTAGGTATCAGAGAGGAATAAATTGTGCAGCACAGAAGACATTGTATGTTTGCTTTTAGAGTCAACCTCTCTGGCTGGCTGGTGATTTTTCAGAGCGGGCTAGGTTCTCCCAGAGCCTGCCATGTATGCACGGGAAACATGCTTTCTGGCTGTCGCCTTGGTGGTCTTTTTGACAGCAATTGCTGCCTTGGGCCGACCCCATGAACTCTCCAAAAATATCACTTGGATCAAAAACTCTGGTCATTCTTTGTTGCCTTCACTTGACGTCAACATATTAACTATTTATAGACCAAGTCGTAGCATCATTCATCTATTCATTCACTCATTCAGTCATTCACTTACTTGACGTAATTATTGTGTATCTGTTGTGTGTATGATGTTGAGTCAATTGAAGCAAGCTTACATTAACTATTTATAGACCAAGTCATAACATCATTCATCCATCCATACACTCATTCATTCATGCATTTATTTGACATTATTGTGCGTCTGTTGTATGATGTTGAGCCTGCCAGTGGGTACACTGGTGAGCTGGGACCTTACAACATAGCGGTAAGTAGACAGAATTACACAGGCTCCTCCATTGCAGTGTGGAGAGTGGGGAGCCCAGCTTACGTGCGTTTCTTATTGAGGGCACAAGCAAGGCTCCTCAGAGAGAATTCCACCAGGGCTGGGTTGTGAAGGTTTAAGAGTGTTTCACCAGCTGAGCGAACAGTCCTACACGGGTCTAGAGGAGGTTCAGAGAGGGTGAGAATGGAAAGCAGGTGTCCACATATGAAGCAAGCCGGGCAGCAGATAAGGATGTTAAGGAAGGATGAAGATGGAGAAAGACAGGGATCACATCGCAAGGAGCTTTGAAAGTCCGGTAGTGATTATGTTCATCATTGTCCTGGTGGAGGAGGGAGGGAGGGGCGTGAGCACATGTGCGTTGTGTAAACGTCGCTGTGACATTGTGCTCGTGGTGAAGGACTGGCTCTGTGGAGAGCTGGTGGATCTGCAAACCCAATGAGACCTCGTATGCTACATCCTTTTCCCCCAAAACAGCCTCTGACCAGTGGCACCTTTTGATTTTTATCATTTCCCCCAATCTCACCCTCTGTGCTCCATTTATTTCAATTCTGCATGTAATAGAATAGAGTTTCAGTAAGAATCCATCTAAAGAGATTCACAGCCAAGAGTTGAAGGTATAACAAGTGTGAATACAGGTGGCCCAAGACGCTATCCAGAGGCCCCTGGTTACCAAGGAAAGTGTTAGGACTTGCCATGGCAAGCGAATTAAATGGTGGTATTGTCAAGTCCTTCTTCTTTACTGACAGAAACTGTTTTAAAAACCTGGCTTAGTTGTTGTCAGCCAGCAGATGTTGGAGAGACCACTGGACTTGGAGTCTTATGATTCAATCTGAAGTTAAGTTACGTCACTTAATAGCTTAGAAAGCTTTTAAGACCTGGTGGTGCCATTTTTTTCCTATGGAAAAAATTAATGTTGCTCTTACAACCCAACATGTTGTGGGGACTCAGTGACAAATGCATAGCATGTGGTGGATATTTATTGGGTGAATGGAAGTGAAATAGAATTGGAGAAGCCCCAGACTGTCTAGGCTATAGTCTCCTTGTCTGTGAGATGAGAAGTTTGGGTTAGATGCTTTTGAACTCTAGCTCCAGTGATGTATAATTCCTTGACAGTTGCCTGCTTTGCAGATGCATACTGACCAATGTGCTAAACATAGGAAGAATTGGTTTGGTATCTGACAAAGCCAAAGGACAAGGAATAAAAGATTTCTGTGAGAGGAAACCCTGGTGACTACCCTGGCCCCGCTAAAATTGCTCTCATCCCAAAAGCCAGGTGATGAGAAGAATGCTTATTTGCTGCTGTCACTGGCTTCACTTGACTTCTCTGGTGAAGGCTTGGTCTCAGAGGATGCAACTGACAGCAAATTTCCTGTAAGACCACTTTGCACTGTAGGAAAAAAAACGGCTTTATCCTTTTATGTGGTCTCATGAAACACTGTAGATACACTGTTCATGCAAAAAAAACCTTCATGTTTCTTCTCGAGTAAGGACTCAAAGACAGTTCTGAGCACAGGAAATCTGATATCTGATGTTGAATACATGTTTTTGCTGGCTTTTGAAAGGTGATTTGACTTGGAATTTGAACACCTCTGGGAGTGACCCTCTCTCGACAGAACCTTTGATGTGTATGTGTTCCACCCTCACTGTATTTAAAGCATTTATTCTTTCTTATTAGGTAGACATTGTCATTACTCAGTATTTAGTGACTCAGCCGACAGGCCTTTACTATGGTGATGTAGCTAAAAAATAGCCACATGGGGGAACTGTTCCAAAGATAGGAAAATGGAAAATTTGGGGAAATTAGATATCTCATCTGTTTGGGAATGACTTCCATCTGCCCTTATCACAGCTAAAGTAACTCTTGGCCACAGTGGGTTATCTTCCATGTTGTTGGGACCTGGGGCCTGATTTTTTTCTGTATTTTTCATATTTTCTCTTTTGACGCTTCAGAGAAGGCTGACTGTCACGTTGATCACGTAGGACCGTCCAGATTCCCGTCCTAAAAGACAGTCCTCAGACCTTAGGGAATAAAGCTGCAAATCGGCCACTGGAGATGGTGTGAATGGGTCGGAGAACCAGTTTCAGCGTCTTTTTCTCTGGGAGTCTGAGATGGCCTTTCTGTAGGTTGCTTCCCTCGCCCCCCCCCCAACACACACACAGACACACACACACACAGCCCCGGCACACACTCTATTGCAGTCTTCCCTTTGATGGCCATTTCTCACCTTGGGCTTCACATTCCCAGGGCATAGACCCCTAGCTGCTTGCTCGCGTCTACAGTGCATTGTTTGGCACATAATAGGTACATAAAATTATTTCCAATAAAAGAGGGAGACCTGTTAGTGTTGCATTTTAGTGGTCTGTTTGCTTTACTCAATTGCAAGCTCCTTGAAATAAGAGACTTCATTTTTTCAGAAATATACTGTATTATTTGGACTTCCCGTGTGGCTCACAAAAGTATGCTGTATTAGAAAAGTGCTTGTTGCTAGGCAGTGCTCAATAATTACTGAGTGAGTGAGTGAATAAATAAATACACATTAACCTTCCCCCCCAAAAAAAAACAATTTGAAAGGGAAGGAGGTGATCAGACTGGTTACCTAATACCTTAGCCCTCAAACTCCACTCGCTGCCCAGGACAGGTGATTTGTGCTAAAAATGCTAAAAATGTTCTTAAATTAGTCCATCTACTTCTTTATTCTGAATCATTAATCCACTTGGTATGCATATTTTAAGAATTCTGGCACTGAAGCCATTCCAATATCTACTACTTAAAAAAAAAATAAAGCTCTATTGAGGTATAATTGACAGACAATAACCTGCACATTTTAACGATGGATAATTTGATATATGTAGACACTATGGAAACCATGACACAAAGTCATGGACGTAGCCATTACCCTCTAAAGGTTTCCTGTGTCCCTTTGTCATCACGCTTTCCTGTCAGGCAATCACTGATCTGCTTGCTCTCACTGTACGTTAGTTTTGTAGTTCTAGAATTTTATGTGTGTTCTCATTTTTGTTTGGTTTCCTTCATTCACCACAGTTATTTTGAGACTAATCCAGGTTGCAGTGTGTAATAGAAGTTCCTCCTGGTTTTGCTCAGAAGTATTCCTTTATATGATGACGTATTTGTTTAATGATTCACCTGTTGTGGGATATTTGGGGAGTTTCCAGGTTAGGGCTGTTCTAAACTAGGCTTCTATGGACACTTAAGTAAAAGATTTGGTATGCAAAAATATTTTCATTTCTCTTGGGCAGATACTTAGGAATGGAATGATTGGATCGTATGATGGGTGGATGGTGGACTTTTAAAGAAACGGCCAAGTTGTTTTCCCAAAGTAGTTGTAACATTTTTCATTCCCGCCGGGAGTGACTGAGAGTTCTGGTTCTTTCATATCTTTTCCAAGACTTGGTGTGATCGGTCATGTTAATCTTAGTCCTTCTGATAGGTATGTAGTGCTATCTTGTAGTTTTAATCTTCATTTACCTAATGACTAATGATATTGGGTAACTTTCCATGTGCTTACTTGCTACTCATGTAATCTTTTTATTTGTTGGGTTTATTATTTTCTTATTAGTGACTTTCAAGAGGTCTTTATATATATATATATATATTTTTTTTTTTGTCTTTTTGCCTTTATGTACAGCCGCACCCACGGCATATGGAGGTTCCCAGGCTAGGGGTCTAACAGGAGCTGTAGCCGCCGGCCTTCGCCACAGCCACAGCAACGCGGGATCCGAGCCGCATCTGCAACCTTCACCACAGCTCACGGCAACGCTGGATACTTAGCCCACTGAGCAAGGCCAGGGACCGAACCCCCAACCTCATGGTTCTTAGTCAGATTCGTTAACCACTGAGCCACGAAGGGAACTCCAAGAGGTCTTTATATATTTTTAATACAAATTCTTCTTTTTTTTTTTTTGGTCACACCTGTGGCACGTGGAGGTTCCCAGGCTAGGGGTCCATTTGGAGCTACATCTGCTGGCCCACGCCACAGCAATGTGGGGTCCAAGCCGTGTCTGCGACCTACACCACAGCTCATGGCAACGCCAGATCCTTAACCCACTGAGCGAGGTCAGGGATCGAACCCGTGTCCTCATGTATACTAGTCGGGTCCTTTAAACACTGAGCCACGATGGGAACTCCCTGTTTTGAATACACATTCTTTACCAGGTATTTAACCTGCAAATATTTTTCTCTCAGTTTGTCCTTGTTCTTTCATTCTCTTTAACAGTGTGCTTTGAAGAGTAGACATTTAAAATTCTTGTGAAGTCCAGTTTATCAGTTTGTCCCTTTATGGATTGTGCTTTTGATGTCATAGCTGAGAAATCATTGCCTAATCCAATGTCAGAAAGGCTTTCTCCTATGTTTTCTTAAAGTTCATAGTTTTAAGTTTCGTATTTAGGTCCATTTTGAGTTAATTTTAGGTATTATTCAAGTGTTCAAGGTATGGATCAAAGCTACTATCTTACATGGCTATTCATTTTTTCTTGCACTGTCTGTTGTAAAGACCACCATTCATCCACTGAATTACCTTTGTACCACATAGAAAATTAGTTGCCTGCACATTTTTTGTTGGAGCTTTATGATAAATCTTGAAATCGGAGTGTTAGCTACGCAACTTTATAATCTTGTTAAAAGTTATTTTGGCTATGTTAGTTCTTTTTCATTTCCATGTAACTTCTAGAATATAGTCAGTTTCTACCATAAGAAGCCTGCTGAGGTTTTGATTAGAGAGACTTGACCTCTTAACCATATTGAGGCTTCTGACCTCTGAACATAGCATATCTTTCCATTTATTTAGGTCTTCAATTTTTCCAGCAATGTTTTATAGATCTCAGGGTACAGGACTTTCATGTGATTTTTCAGATTTATTCCTACATATTTCAAACATCATGGGTTTTGATGATACTGTAAATGGTGTAAATTTTTTAATTTCCAATTGTTTATTAATAGGATATAGAAATGTAACTGATTTTTTTTATATGTTGATTTTGTGCACTGCAACCTTGTTAAACTCAAGTATTAGTTTATAATATGGCAGGGGGATTCCAGCAGATTTTCTACATAGAAGATCATGTTATACATGAATAAGGACCATTTTATCTCCTCCCGATCAGAATCACTTTTATTTCTTTTACTTTGCCTTCTTGCACTGGTAGAACACCCAGAGAAACACTGAACACACGTGCTGAGGGTAGTCATTCTTTTTCTTTTTTCTGCTCATAAAAGTCTTCAAGTTTGAACCCAAAACATTTGCAGACAGAGATCAACCATGCTCTGCAATTGATAGAAAGCCCCAAAAGTATACATTTGTCTATTTCTGATGAAGATTGCTGTGGAATGTGGAATATCATTATACAGAAATTAGAGTCAGCAGCTGACACCAAACCAGATAATGAGAAACAGGATTTAAGCAGGACAGAATGCACCCCTCAAGAAGAGAGGCTAGGGGCCTAATAAGAAGGGACTGCAAATTAATATCCGATTTGCACGTGAGATTATATAGAACTTGATATTGTCAGATTGAGTGAAAAACACTCATCGGGCTTTACAGGTCATTCCAGGCAGCGTTGTGCTGCTGAGCCACACTGGGGGGGAAGGAGTGTGGTCAGCTCTGGATTTACACTGGTACAGTCGTGTGCTGGGGCTGCTCGTGCAGGCCAGCTGTGTTCCTCTCATCCCAGTATGTGTTCATTGACATCACCTTGTTAGCTTGAAATTGACCATGGTAGGAGGATTTACACTAGGAGAATTTAGCCAGTGCCACAAATCAGGTACTGTTTTTCCCAGAGAGCTGGTCATTAAGCATGTACGAGCACAGCACCACACAGTCAGTACTCTGGTAGGTCACTGCTATTGATATATTAATACTTTCGTGTGAGTTATAATTCCTTGCATCTGAGGATAAGACACAACATGATTTTATGTCTCTCCATGAGATAAAAAGATACTATCGACTGTAATTTTGAGATTGTCCCGATAAGAGGACACATCCTGTTTGCAGCTATGCTAAAGTGTGAAAAACCCCGAACTGTAGTATTGAACAAATGCAGCGTTACTAAAATTCATTATAAAGGAAACACTATATAGTTTATTTTAGTGTATGCTTCAGTCCTTCACATAAAATGCTTAGCTGTCGTTACAAAATCCTCTTGAAAACAAAATAACACCAATAAAAGATTTTGGAGTTTAACTCAAGTATTTGAACTTGGTGAATGCAGCTCGTAGTTTGTGTCGAGATTTTGAGACCTTGTACAGACAAACCAAAGAAGCAGCTCTCATTCACCTCCTCTCACATAGCACTTGGTGCCTTTAATTGGTACAGTCCTTTTATGTCTTCATTTGTCTCTCTCAGCTAGATAATATTAATGCTTGTGGCAGAAGCTCTTCATATCTTAATTACCCTTTACATTCCCAGTGTTGAAATAGTTGTCCAGCTCGTTGTAAGGGATCAAGACATGTCACATGAAAAAAAAATTAAAAAAATAAAAGCAGCTAGCAATCTGTCTATGTCTCCACCCATCCGGAATCCTGAAGAAGGCACATCCATGTTTAGGAATCTGCTTTTCCATCTGTTTGACTGTGGCCTAGAAATCAGATGTATTGTTGAGTTAACCTCTTTCCCTCTGACAGCCTCATCCAAGAGGCCAGCGCCAAACAATCCCATCGGTCGGAGGGTTATTTCTGAGACATGAATTTAGCATGAGGACGGTCAGTGCCTGGTCCCCTCACGTGACCCACTGGCCCAGTATGCTGGCATTCAGGCCTTCTGCCTTGGGTGCCTTTGCCCTTTCTTAAGCTACCCTGCAGGACTGAATGCAGCCGAGAAGCCACTCTACGCTGAGTTGCTTAACAAGCTCTGAGAAAGGTAGCCTTTGGGAAGACCTGCTCAGGCAGCCCGGTTCAGTACGTGAGAAGCTCTCCAATGCTACCAGGGACCGGCCAAGCACGTCCCTGTGAACAGATCCATTTGGACACGGTGGCTTCTTTCCTTTTCTTTTTCCGGTAGCTGAAAATATCCCCTGAGAGCTCAACAGAGAAGAATAAATTGTCCCTGTGTATTTACACAGAGGAGAAAGATTTTCCTCATTGTATTTGCAATTCCGTCTCATGCGATGACCTCCATTTTCATAATCCTTCATGGAGTATCATGATTTAAAAAGCTTTCTCTCCCTGCTGTTTCTGTTAAAAGGTTTTCTGGTGCGATTCTTGGAAAGTCAAATTCTGCATTTAAATGTTGTATTTTCGCAGATATAATATGAAAGAGGCCATACTTCTGGCATGTTCGCCTTCGTGGGAGAGTAGCAAGGAATTCCACCCTTCTGCATATGTTGTTAACCAAGCCACGAGAGTGTGCAGCAGCTTTAATAGCAAAGCCATTGTGATTACATCTCGCTTGTAATTACATTTATTTGCTCGCCTATGTCCAAAAAGGCAAGCATTATCCAGGCCGTATGGGTATGTGTTTGTGCAAAGAAAATCATCTGGCAGATTGACGGTGAGGAAAATAGCTTTCAGCCACTTAGGTCTCTCCTGTCACAGACACTTGCAAAGACTGTCAGGGCTTACTTAGTTTTTGCTTTCATGCTTCTAAAATCGATTGCATTTGGAAAGCAGGGGGATTTATTATGGGTGATGGATTTGCATCAAAATAATCCAAATATGAGGGGCTGCCTGTAACAAGACACACGTCTGTGGTCCAAAAGGATGCAAGGTGAGAGACGCCGTGGTTCAGAGCAGCTTTAGAGATGGCCACCGTCCCATCTGGGGAAAGGGTGTTTGCAGCCTCTCTGGGAATTGAGAGGAAATTAAGAGGGTCACGCGTTTGAGAGAATTTTAGATCTGCATCGGTGAGCTGTGCCTAAGGAAGATGACACAGTGATGGGAAGGGCATTGTGATTGTTGTTTCTGTGTGTTTGTTTGTGAGATGAGTTTGGCTGGGCCACTTATGACTTGAAAGACTTTGGCGAACTCTAGTTTACCCTTTTTGCCCTTATTTCCTTTTCGCTGGAATGGGTGTAGCAGGGTCAGGCTTCTTGGGCTCTTTGCTCGTTTTGCACTCCCTGGGATATAAATAAGCTTCTGACTGTTTGGGCCACTGCTGTGTCCTCAGAAGCTGGCACAGTTCCTTGAGCGTCATATTTACTCAGCAAATATTTTTTCGAATAAAGGAATAGAAATTACTTGATAGATGCGCAACTCAATTAGTAGTATTGTACTTGCTGTGGCCGCTGTAATAAGCTGTCACAAACTTTGTGGCTTAAAACATCTCACAGTCTCATCTCACAGTCCTAGAGGTCAGAAGCCCTGAAATGAAGGTGCCAGCGCGTTGTGCTCCTTCTCAAGACTCTAAGGGGGATCCCTTCCTTGCCTTTTCTGCTTCTGGAAGCCGCCTGCAATCTTTGGCCCACGGCCCCTCCCTCCATCTTCAAAGCCAGCCGTGCACTGTCACTGAATCTCTCTCTGGCTCTGACTCCCTGTGTCTCTCTTGTAAGAATCCTTGTGATTACGTTGAGTCTACCGGCTAATCCAGGGTAACCTCCCCGTCTCAGGATCCTTAACCTCATCGCCTGTGCAGAGTCCCCTTTTACCGGGTAAGGTTACACATTCACAGGCCCTGGGATTGGGACGTGGCCATGTTTGAGGACTGTCAGGACTCCGTCTGCTGCGCGTCTCTCTTCGGGAGTGAAGGCGTCCCTGTGCATTGTGACCACTTCCTCTTCTCACCTGTTTGGAAGTTCCTGTTGAGGACTTCCCTAACAGGTGACAGTCGGACTTCCAAGGTTCTTCAGGCCTCCCTGGTCACCGTCCGAGGGTGCCAGACCCCAAGCATGTCCCTTTGGCCTCAGCTGAGGGTGCTGTATCTCGTGTGGAGGCAGGAGGGCATGTCGTTGGGTTGAATAAGTTTCTCTCTCTGCAGCTGGCGAGGGTTTGGACCTCTTTACATGACTGCGGAGCGAGTGAGGAGATCGGTGTTGAAAAGGTAACAGCCCACCTTCTTGGATCATTTCTAAAGATGCGGGATGGCCTATAGAAAATTCTTTGTAAACGGCAGAAGAGCAACACTTAGAAGTGAGCATGTCTCTCCCGGGACTCATCTATCAAGGAAATGTGTTGGTTCAGATGCCTCTCTCCCCTTGGGCGCGGAAATCTTCCAACACAGGGATAGAGCCCTCCAGGCCTGAAGCTCGTTGGCACGGCGGCTGCCAAAAACTGAGAGACAGAATTGAATTGTGCAAAAAACACAAATGCTTCAGGGAGAAGCCCAGGTTTCAGACATGTTTTGGGCTAGGAGAGGCTTAAAGGGTCATCACATATTTAGAGCTCTGGCCATGTGGTCTAAAAATAAGCCAACAAAGTCCTCCTGTGATGGTGTCAGATGAAATGAGTTTTCTGCTTGGCACACCTGGTGGGAAGTTCTTTCTTCTCTTGAACCAAAACCTTCTCCCTGTGGTGCCTGTCTGTCCATGTGTCCTTTGTGTCATAGGTCACCTCCCCTTTGGTGCCTTCCATAGATTTCTCACCCCAGCAGATGTCTTCCTTCCTTCCTCTCTTTTCCCGTCCATTCCTTATGACTCCGAGGGCTTCCATGATGCCAGATCACAAGAGGCTATCCTGCACCTCTTCTGCCAGACTATACATTTCTTATTTTTAGTTAAAGTTTAGTTGATTTAAGATGCTGTGCCAATTTCTGCTGTACAGCATAGTGACCCAGTCATAGTGACTATATATATATATATATATATATATATATAGTGATCCATGTATATACACACACACATTCTTTTTCTCATACTGTGTTCCGTCATGGTCTATCCAAAGAGATTGGACATAGTTCCTTGTACTGTACAGTCAGACCTCATTGCTTCTCCGTTCTAAATGTAATAGTTTGCATCTGCTAACCCAAACTCCCAGTCCTTGCCACTCCCTCCCCCCTCCCCCCTGGCAATCACAAGTCTATGAAGGTTTGTTTTAGCTTTGAACCTCAGAGCTTAGCAAAGTGCAAGATTTATAGTGGCGGGAAAGTCAAGTTTGGTTTAATTAATGTTACAGGTAACTGAGCATCAAGTCTAGGACTTGTTCCATGATGAAGGAGTTGAAGTCTGCCTGTGCTGCTACTGAAGCGTGCGGATCTGGGGGGGCAGGGATCCTCTCCAAGTCACATTTCCTGTGCCTTTATGGCAGCCGCCTGGGGTTGTTTTGAGGCTAACATGTGTGAATTATGGGGGTGTATTATGCAAATGTGAAGGGTTGTCCCGATGTCCTTGAAGCCACGTAGAACAGATCTCATCCTTTTCTACTCAGCAGCCCTTCACTATTCAAAGGCAGAGGTCTCACACTCCTCATCCGAGCTGGCAGTGGGTAGAACAACTAACTGGGAGGCTCCAGAATTCCATTTCTGGGTTTCACATGCGTGGCCCTGGGAAAGGTACTCCTCCATGCCTCTGTTTCCCCACCTGTGAAACGGGATACAGATAGAGCCCATTTCATAAGATCGTTGCAAGGATTGGGTAAGACATTGTACTGAGAATAGTGCCTGGCATCTAGCAGTCAATCAGCTATTACTACGTGATTAACACTGTTTCCCCCCAGCCTTCAAGTCTAGTTCTTTCTACCCTGTGAACCTTCACCCCTCCCAGGCATTATTCTCTGAGGATGCAAATAAATTCCTTTTAGTCTTCCAGTGGCAGTTGATTCGTAATAGCTGCCTTGAACTTGATGTTAAGAAGGATTCTGAAGCTCTTTGTGGGTTCAACAGGAGAGAGTATGAAAACAAACTATCTGTGTTTTCTGGCAACGGTGCAGTGTCAATGCTCCCACCCTCAGCGTGCCCATGTTGCATCCCTTTATAATCCAAGGTACACTGAGTCTGAGTTCCTTACTTTATTGCATATGTTAGACCATATGTCAGGTAGAGCTCCCCGAAGGTCAGTTTAAAAAATATGAAAGGTAAGAAGTACCAGCTGAACTCCTGCCAAGTGCAGGCACTCTTAGGTATTGTTTATACAAAAGTGAGTTTTGCTTATTAATGGCGTTTACATTCTCATGAGGCAAGACAGAATCAACTACAGAAATAAATTTCAAGGTGACTTCAAATAGTGATAAATAGTGAGTGCAAATCAAAACTAGCTATTTTGATAGTGACTAGGGCACAGGGGAGGGGGGCGTAATTTAAAATGAACAGTTAGAAGGGACTTTTCAAGTGGTGACATTTGAGTTGAGGTTGAAGTGTAAAGGATCCAGTGTTCTGTTGCTGCTAAAACAAATGACTGCACACGTGGTGGCTTCAGACAGCACAGGTCAGTTTATCTTACAGTTCTGCAGGGTACACATCTGCACTGGTCTCACTGGGCCCAGACCCAAGGGTCAGCAGAGCTGCGTTCCCTTTTGGAAGCTCTAGTGGAGAATCTGTTCCCTTGCCTTTGCTGGCTTCTCTGCCACCTGCACTCCTTGGCTCATGGTCCCTTCTGCAGCTTCACAGTCAGCAGTAGTGGGTCAGGTCCATCTCAGTTATATCTCTCTTCCTCTTCTGTCTCTATCTTCTACTTTGAAAGGCTCTTGTAATCACACTGAACCCTCCTGAACAATCCAGGATAATCTCCTTCTTAAGGTCTCTAGCGTGTTCACGTTGCAGAGTCCCTTCTGTCATGGGAAGAAACCTGTTCACAGATGCCAAGGCTGAGGACTCAGACATCTACTACCCAGTTCTCTGAGCATATGGAGCAGAGCCTGCCAGTCAGTTGCACTAGGAAGCGGGGCGCCGAGGTGGCACATGCTGGGCATGTTGAAAGGAAAGAGAGGAGACCTTTGTGCCCGTGGCCTTCTGAGCCAGGAGGGGAGTGGCAGGAGGTAACGTTCAGGCTTGTTACTTTTTATTGAGGAATAGCTGTGTGTCTGTCACTTGGTGAGCACTTCCTCTATATTATTTTGTAGATTTTCCTGGTAACTCTATGAGAAAGGCATTGTTATTCAGTGCCTCCCACCTGAAGAAAAAATGGTAGCTCAGCAGTTAAGGTCTGAGGTCGTGAAACTAATACAAGGTGAAGGCGAAACTGGAGTCTGAGCCTTTCTGTAGGAGCCTCTGTTCTTTCCTGCACTCAGTACCCTGACACAGTTGCTTGAAAGTAGATCTCATTGTGAGCTCAGAGAACATAGTCCGCGAGCCACTGGTGGAAACCGGCTCCCATCTTGTCTTCTCTCTCTTAAGTTTGCTTTGAAACCGTCCTTACTGGTTTTGAGCTTCAGGGATATTTTCCTGCGAAAGGACAGTTGAGAAGGAACGATCGCTGCTTAGAGCTGGTATCTGTCCTGACACTGAGAGCCAGACTCGTAGTTCTGAGAGCCGGCCTGGTCCCCCAGCCAGGCCGCGGAATTCCTCTGCTGCACGTCAGCGACGCCTTGGAGCGCCAGCGTCAGACAGCGCCCTTCTGTGACCAGGCCGGAGTGAGGCGAAAAACAAGAGCACCCTGAAATTATGCCTCAGTGCAGACAAAACCTGAACAAGATACCAACCATCTTGCTTTTCCGGCCAGTAGGAGTGACTGCAGCTTCCTCACCAATGATGGTTGTAGCCTCACTCTTGCCTGCCTTCCCTATAGGTAAGATTTATTAAGACACACAAGCAGAGAATTACCACCGCTTATTCATGGTACCCGACCTAGAGCAAATCCCTATTTTCTGGATTCTGAAAATCACTTAGTACAAGCCCAAATGTTATACGCTTTTCTAGCTCTTTACCGAGTTAATGCATGGCTTCCTGTGGTTCGTTCTCGTTCCATCTTTGTGTTACAGGTGTGTTCTGGGTGTGTCTGGCTGGTAGGCATTACCAGTCAAGAAGCACATGATTGGTACCACAGTGAACCCGATATTCTGCTGTGCCTTTGAGAGCTTTAAAGGTCCAGTGGAGTCTTATCATGAAAGAGACATGTGATGCAGGTTGGTGACAAACGTGGTACTCAGAGTACTCAGGAACAGGAATAGGTAGAGGGAGACGTTCTACTTAGGGTTCAGGTCCTAACCCTCATGTGTGACCTCGGGCAGGTTGCTTAACCTTTTTAATCCTATTTGGTCAACTTCAAAATGAGCGTAATGACATATCCATCTACAGAGATGTGGACATGAAATCGGAGAGTCCAGAGAAAGAATCTAGCACAAGACCTGCCACATAGTAGACATACGATAAATGAGGACTATTTATTTTAAATATTTTTTTCAAAGAAAAAAAAAGTTTTGGCAGAGATGAAATGAGAAAGGGTAATTTCTGGAAGAGGGGGGCTTAAAAGGAGTCTGGGTGATGGACCTGTCCTGTAACTTGTGAGGGTTGGTAGTCACACAGGTATATGCGTTTACACCAACTCACTGAACTCTACGTTGAAGATCTGTGAATTTCACTGCATGTGAATTGTAACTTAATAAAATAGTTCATAATTAAAAAGTACAACAGAAGTTCCCATTGTGGCTCAGTGGAAACCAACCTAACTAGTATCCGTAGAGCCACAGGTTTTGATCCATGGGCTCACTTCATGGGTTGAGGATCCGGCGTTGCCATGAGCTGTGGTGTAAGTTGCAGACACAGCTCAGATCCTGCGTTGCTGTGGCTGTGGCGCAGGCCGGCAGCTGCAGCGCTGATTCAACCCCTTGCCTGGGAACCTCCCTGTGCTAAAGGTGCAGCCCTAAAAAGACAAAACAAAACAAAACAAAACAAAACAAAAAAAATGGTAAAATATATCTTTGAAGGCCAAGTTGACTAAGTAAGTCAAAACAAACTGAAGAGACACTCCAGGCTTCCAGAATAGCCTCAGAAGTTTTCAGTGAGTGATAGAGGCAGAGCTGCGTCCCCCTAAACCCATCCTCCAGCCACGTCCGTGAGCCCCTGCATCAGTTCAATGAGACAGACTTTTCTACAGACTATGGTCCAACATCAGATGATGATAGTTAAGCCGCTGAGTTTTTGTAAGAGAAAAAGTCCTAAATAACTGAGGGGTTATGGTGAACTGAAATTATTTAGTGAAAGCACATCAAAAATTCAATGTAGTTTCGGATTGAGAAATAACCTGGATTCAGATCTTGGCTTCTGACTTGACTTTGTGACACTGGGCAGTTCACACTCTATAACCTCCTGTGTTCTTGGGCAAAAAAAGGATGCTTATAGGACCATCTGGCTTTGTGGTATTGTTGAAGGAGAGAAGGAATGTAAAGTGTGTAGCATACTGAGCATATGTAGGTAGTATTTTGTATCACTTGTGATAATGGTGGTGGTGGGGGCGGCGGTGGTGATGGAGATGGTGGCTATGGAGGTGATGAGGTGATAGTGTTGAAGCTGGTGGTGCCAGTGGTGGTGGTTGTCAAGTTGGAGGATACAGAAAACCTCCAGAACAATATGGGTGCTGACCCTGGATTCCAAAATAGAAATTGAGCCAATGGAAAACTGAGAAGTTAATGGTTTTCTACCCTTGAAGCTTCATCTTCTGGTTGACCTGGTTGAGCTAGTGCTCCCTGTTTCCATCTATAGCATAGCTTGAGGCGACAAGAAAGAAAAGAAAGTTCACAATGAGAGGGACAGCAAAGGCTGGAGCCTTGGCCCCACTTTTTAGAAAAGACCATTTTTAGCATTGATACCTGGTACCTTCTGGTCCTGCCTGAGATATATGCTCAGGCATGGTTTCTTACCCTCTTTGAGGTGCCCTGTCACTTCTTGGAAGGAACTAGCAAGGAACCTCAGACAGAGCCTTCATGTGCACCACCAGTAATAACAACGCCCACTTCTGCACAGGCTGAACGAGAATTTGCAGCAAGTCACAATGCTGACACGTGGTTGACCCCAACTTTGTTCACGCGGTGCAAAAGCAAGCCACATCCTGCGATCTGTCCTCTATTTTTTTCCTGCTCCAGTATATAATAAATTAAACATAGTATGAAATGCAAAAAGATTACATTGAGACATATACTATTTGAAGGTTTAATTCATTTTTCTAGTGTATAAGACACAAGGCTATTAAATTTTTAAAGCAGTGATCTCCTAAACTCTCTGCTTTATGAGGGCTTTCTTCATAAAGATAAATGGTTTCCTTGCCAAATCAAATGCAGATTTGAAACAAATTAAGTTAATGTTCAATGGTACAAGGTAGAATGGATGGGGGAGCTGTTTTATTTTGCATTGTAATAACCATACACACCTAAATCAATAGCTGTGGAAAAAAGGCAATAATATCACGTAACTGCAGGAAATGAAATATAGTGGCCGGGTAGGGGGGAGCCGGCTGCAAAAAGAAAGGGTTTGTATTGGAATAATGACATTTCATTAAACAGGGAAGGAGGACTATTGAAGAGAAGTCCATAGCAGTAAATTCTATTTCTTATAATAACACTTGAGACGAGTTAAAGTTGGCTGGGTATTGTGATAAAGGATAATGCCGGCGTCGTTTCCTGCATTGTGCTGTAATTTTATGTTTAAAGAAAACCTGAGATATTAAAGAGGCAGTGCATGTTTTCAGAGGGCGTCCTCATACTTCTCTTTTGCTGCGTTTGGTACAAGGTCCAAATCTGTCTGAAAGTCAGTAGTCACAGAAAGACGGGGGGCCTGAGGGTATTTTTTTTTAAATTACTCTTGAATGAAAGCCAACAGGTTTTCTTCTCTCTTTCTTTCTTTCTTTCTTTCTTTCTTTCTTTCTTTCTTTCCTTCCTTCCTTCCTTCCTTCCTTCCTTCCTTCCTTCCTTCCCTCCCTCCCTCCCTCCCTCCCTCTCTCTTTTTCTTCCTTGCTTTCTTTGCCTTGGTCCCCCTCCTTCCCTCCTTCTCTTCCTTCCTCCCTTTCTCCTGTCCTTCCTTTTCTTTCTTTCACAGGGAACAGGGCAGGGACAAAGGGATTTGCCATTAATGAAACTGCTTTTCAGCAGTTATGGGAGAGACATTCACAGAGCTGAAATATTTTAATTTAATTTTTTAAAGATTTTTTTAAAAATTTTTTTAAAATCTTTTTTTTCTATTATGGCTGGTTTACAGTGTTCTATCGATTTTCTACTGTACAAGGAAAGTGACCCAGTCACACATACATATATACATTCTTTTTCTTACATTATCCTCCATCATGCTCCATCATAAATGACTAGATATTGTTCCCTGTGCTATATATACAGCAGGATCTCAGTGTTTATCCATTCCAAAGGCAATAGTTTGCATCTATTAACCCTAGATTCCCAGTCTATCCCACTCCCTCCCCCTCCCCTTCCCCCTTGGCAACCACAAGTCTATTCTCCATGTCCATGAGTTTCTTTTTGTGGAAAGGTTTATTTGTGCTATATATTAGATTCTAGATATAAGTGCTATCATATGGTATTTGTCTTTTTCTGACTTACTCCACTTAATATGAGAGTCTCTAGTTCAACCCATGTTGCTGTAAATGGCATTATTTTGTTCTTTTTATGGCTGAGTAGTATTCCATTCTGTATGTATACCACATCTTCTTAATCCATTCATTGGTTGATGGACATTTAGGTTGTTTCCACGTCTTGGCTATTGTGAATACTCCAGAGCTGATATTTTTGAACATATACTCACCTACCCATGGTGTCCAGAATAACTGTCTAGGAGTTACTTTAGAAGCCTCCAAACCTTGGCCTTCATAGGTACAGGAGCCTGACTCAGGGATATTGTGGTCTGAAACCATTTGAGTAAACCATTATTGCCTCAAGCTGGCTCTAAAAGAGATGGTCCAAGGCCCCCCATCCTCCTCCCCGAGCTACAGCCTCCAGTGGCACGTTCTTGGATCACCCCAGTGCTTTGAAATCAGCCTGCAGATCCTCAGAGTTGGGGAGGAGCTTTTGGTTTCTCCCTGGGTCCCTTTCTGCTCTCTTCACTGAAGGAGACAGAGGCACCTTGTCCATCTGGCACCTGCATGCCCACCTGGACCTGGGCCTGTGGAGATGCCAGCAGGAAAAGCATGATCCCAGAGGGGTCACCTCCAGGAAGTCTTCCCTGACCTCCCCCGCTGGATGAGCTTTCGGTCTCCACTGGGTAGGAAGACGGTCCAGTCTACATTTGATTGATGATCTCAAGCTGTCCTGCCTGCATCGAGGGAAGCAGGTAACACAGTTAAACACACAGGCTCTGAAAGACAAACCAGCCAAGACAAAACAGAGTCTGTTATCCCAGTAGCTGCGCAGTCTTTGGCGGTTCCCTTAAACTGTGTCTTCCTCAGTCTCCTCGTTTGCAAAATCGTACCCACCCCTCAGGGGTGTCATCAGGAAGGAGCGGGTGCAGACGAAGCAGTGAGCACAGTGTCTGGCTTGCAGAATGCTCCCTGACTGCTCGGTGTTGGTTGTTATTGCTCTTGGTGCCGTTATCTTCATTACGAAGAACCCTCTCAGGGGTTCAACATTACAAGGCCCACATGGAAGGCGCTCAGCAGAACTAACTTCTTTCCCATCCTGGTGTTTTATGCATGGAAGAGGCCCCTCTTCCAGGTTGGTAAATAAAAAGGGTTGCCCTGTTGAGTAGGAAAGGAGTGGCGGGTTTGTTTGTTTAATACATTAATCTGTAAGCGAGGCCTCAGGTGTCTCCACCCCAGACAGGTGCCTCAGTGTCTCTAGGCATCTCTGCTTCCCACAGAAAAGGCATATACCAAATGCCACCTTAATGGCTAAGAAGCATCACCCAAACTTTAATAAAGGAGCTCCCATTAGACACCCATGGGCAAAGAGTCAAGAGAGCGCACTAAATTACCCACTGAGCACCGCTCCTGGAGTTAAGTCGCCTGGTTATTCTGATCCTGTGTCCTAAGTCTCTCCCGAGTCGCTCGGCCCCAGAGACTCTGAAGCACCAGCCTGGACAGGACTGGCAGGGGCCGTGGGGAGCACGCAGGTGTCTGACACCAACAACAGAAGAGGTTGTTCAGTCTGGTGTCAGGCTGCAGGGGCCCGGCTGCCAGGGCAGGTGCAAGTGCAAGAAGCTTTCCAGGCGCCTGTTAGCGGGGACACCACAAAGCGCTGCCGTGTACTCTGCTGCAGCGTGTAGTCGGGGGGTGGGGGGTGGGGGCGAATGCGTGACGCCTCGTCCCAGGAGCCATTTACTCATGCTTTCCTCCTGCCACAAGGGGGAGAGAAGGCCTTTCCACTCCGTCCGGGTGTGGCACACCGTGGGTCTGCGCTGGGCGAGGGCGATTCTCTCGCTGCTCAGCCTTCACGCCAGCCCAGGTCTTACCTCCTCAGCATATTTGTTTCTGATGCCGCATCTACTGACCTGGTTCAGCATGTGACACGAAGGACCCCCCCACACCCCGCTTCCTATCCAAAATCCACCACCTTCTTGCTGTGTGGCCTCAGGAAAATTATTTGCCCTCTCTGAGCCTTTTGTTTCCTTATGAATTAACTAACTGAGAATCATCATACCGATGATCTGAGGGTTAAGTGTGGCAATTCAGGCAGACGATCTAATACTGTGCCTGGCAGGCAGGTAACACCTTTTTAATAAATGCGTGCTATTCTTCACAGCTGAAGGCAGACTCACCAGATACGTACAAGGTCAAAATCCAACCTGCCCAGGAGAGAATGTCGCACCACCTCTGTACTGAACAGAAGGTACTCTGTGGCCTCAGGTCACATAGCTCAGGGGCTCATTAGTGTTTGGCCTCTGGAGCCGCACGGCCTGGGTTTAAATCTCAGCGCTGTAACTTCTGTCTCTGCTCTCCCCCTGCCAGTTTCTCATTTCCATCTGCTATAAAATGATAATAGCACCTTCCTCATAGGGTCTGGGTGAGGATGAAATGAGGTAATTAAGTGAAGAGCTGGACTAGAACTTGGCACTAGGAAAGTGTTCAAAACACAAACATGAAAACAGGTACTGTTATTTGCTGCTTAGAACCGCTTCTGTGGGAGTGGCTAAGACCAAGGATCTTCATTTTAGAGAGAAAGAAGCCGATGCTTAGAACTGAGGCAGGTATCTCCCCCCAGGTCACACACTGAGCAAAGGGCACATTTGTGTAAAACAAACCTGTGGCCATATTAACTCTTCTTGGTCTCTGCTTCATGAGCCCCCTCTGCTTCCGCCAGTTTGCCTCTCTTTTTCACTCCAGGTCTGTGCTCAGGCTCTTCCCTATGCCTGGGGCGCCCCGTCTCCTCACCTTCTTCTGATGCATCCTTTAAGCCTCAGCCGGTCACCCCTCCCTTCCAGAAATCTGCCCCTCCCCCTCCCCCGCCTCAGTCCGGACGAGGGGCCTCTGTGTGTGCACATCTCTGACGGCTCTGACCGCCCAGCGCCGTCCCGGACTCCCTTCACAGCTGCGTCCTCTCCTCTGATTTCAGAGGCCAGCCCGTTCACTGTTCACTGGTTCATGGCTTGATTGCTGAGCGTGTGATAGAAAGTGGAGGGAAGAAGCACAGAAAGAATTGGAAAAATTCTTTCCAATCTGAGAGTGTTATCTTCGATCAGTAGTATTTCAAGTAGTGTTGCTTTATCTTTTTCTTTCCTAAACATTTAATAAGACTGTCAATCATATTTGCAAAATGACGATTTATTTTCAGGTGCTCTGGGCAGTGCAAAGGTCAGGAGCTTTGTAACCAAATGACCCTGGGTTTGACTCTTGGTTCAGGAAATTACTCACTTGATGGTCCTCACTAGTAAGACAGGCATTCACATCTCCTGCCATGCGAGGCTGCTGTGAGAATTAGAAATAAATTTCAGGAGTGACATTGCCCATGCAAGCTGTCCCATGCTTTCCAGTGGTTGCCCCGTCATCCTCATCTGGTTGGCCTGGTTGCTGCTGTGATTTCTGTGGTTTTGATTAAGAGTAGGGCTCTTTCTATCTCAATAGGCTGTGTTCTTCAAGGAACACATAGTTCCAGCACATCAGCAGTTTAGCCCATTTCTCCAGTCAGCAGAATGTCTTAAACATGTGCTGGACCCCGCCCTGAAGAGAATTTGATACCCTTTTCTGCTCTTGCATGGAGGAACTCACATTCTAAACTGGGGAGCCAGAAACCATCCTGAGTACACTGGCTAAGGAACCAGGCTGAACTCATCTGACAGAGTCCTCACTCCAAGGAAACAGAAGACAGGCGCTCCCAGGGGATCTGCACGGTCTGGCTTGGCCACTCTGTTCATTCCTTTTTGCTGCTGTAATAAATCACTGCAAACTTGGTGGCTTAAAACGACGCATTTATTATGTGACAGCTCTGGAGGTCAGAAGTCTGATACAGGTCTCACTGCCCTGAAATCAAGATGTCAGCTGGGCTCTGTTCTTTCTGGAAGCTCTAGGGGAGAATCGATTTCCTTGACTTTTCCAGCCTCCAGAGGCCGCCTGCGTTTCTTGGCTGCTGGCCTTTCCTCCATCTCCAAAGCCAGCAAGGGCAGCTGTCCCGTGCTGTGTCACCCTGGCTCTGCCACTCCTGTCTCCCTCTTGCACTTCTGGGGACCCGTGACAGCGGGCTGACTCGGATCATCGGGAGTAATCTCCCCATCCAGGACCGCCCTCCCAACCCAGGCTAAGAGTACATCTGAAGTCCCTTCTGCCACGTAAGGCCACACGTTCGCTGGTTCTGAGACCTAGCACGTGGGCATCTGCGGGGCCGTTCTTCTGTCTGTCACGGGTTCTTCAGCGCAGACAGGACGCCCCAGAAGGGGCTTTGAGTGGAGCTCTGCTGAAGCACAGAGTGATGGGCCAAAGGCTTTCCCAGGTGGGGCTTTCTAGGCATATTTCTAGGGAACATGACGGAAATGTGTCCGTTTAAATAAATTCATTATCATACTTTTCAGAAAAGGACAATTTTCTTTTAGGTAAGAGGTGATAATCATGATGCCAACTGTACGATTTGCAAGATACCTAGCCACAAGTATGTGTTTAGTCTTTACGCTAACCCAGCAAAGCATTATCTTTATCCTCTTGAAGGACCTGGAGCTGTTCTTTGTGTGGCTGGGATTTGAACCCCCATCTGCGTGGCTTGAAAGCTCCATTCTTTCCCGTAGGGCACACAAGTTCCTGGAAAATAATTTCTCACTTTTTCCATGGACTGCGGCTACTGGTCAAGAGTCTCTTTTTCCCAGCCAGAGGTGGGCAGATGCAAAATGAGGGGGCCGCTGTGCCTCTTTTTTGAACGCCAGCTTGGTGGGGAGGTCCGGCCTGGCAAGAGCTCGGAGTCCTCTGCTCTTTTCTCACCGCCCTTCGAGAAATGAGCCGGGGACGTCGGGAAAGGAGTTCCCCTTCCAGCCTGACATCAGAAGGTTCCAGCCGGGAGCTCCCTGGCCCAGGATGCTGTTGGCGTATGGGGTATTAACCAAACACACTGCACCCCAGTGTTTGTCGGGTGGTTGTGTCTTTGACGCAGCTTCATTCCTTGGACTTAATTAAAACCCAGTTCCCTCTTTTATTCAATTTATGAGGCCTAGCCAGCAGGATTAAGCGATTACAGACAAAAAGCCCCATTTCTGAAACACTCCTAAACTCAAGCTGTTACGCTGCTTACTTGTACTCCATTAAATTAATAAGGAATGAATCGGCTGATCCATTATGAATAAAGCAGTGGGGAGTCTCCGCGCGGTTCATACTTCCTGCTCCCTCCTCAGAGAACATTTGTGTAAAATGATTATGTTCATATTCATTCAGTTGGAATTCTCTAAAAGTGGAATGCATAAATTACTCTAAAGACACAGAGTTTATCTTAAACATTAACTACGAAGGGTGAATGAATACGACTATTATAAAACCATTAGCATTCAGTGTATTTACCTACAGCTGCAATACACCCAAACCAAATTCAGCCCACAATTGCATTTGTGTTGGGTGATGAGGCTGGTTTATTTTAGCCCTTAGTTCATGGGCACTCATAACACACCCTGGAATATCCAATTTTTCCATTAGCTCCTTTTTTTTTTTTAGGGGTTAACTCGGTTGCAAATTGACTTTGATTATTTCCTAGTTCAGCCACAAACCTCTTGCCAGCCATCATTATACCCAAATGTTTCCAAATATTGGTAGTTTAACTCTGTAAGATAGGAACCGAGAGGCTGACTTTAATCATGTGCAACATCACTTGACACTCTGAGGTCCAGGCAGGTCAGTTACTTACGGGGCATGGGCGACACGCCTGGGGAGACATTCAAGGCCCTTTCATCAGCCCCATGGCCAGGCTGTTTTGAGAGGATAAAGAAGTAAAGAAGTAGGTTTAATCCACCTGCCCGCTGCATTAGCCCCCACGCCACCCCCACTCTGCCCTCCTCCTGCGAGTGTAGCTCAGAATCACATCTGCCTGGTTCTAAACTCTTCATGGTCACGCAGGTGGACTTGTGCGGGAGACGCTTCCAGACAAGGGCAGTGGCGTTGCCCCTTCCCTGCTTGAGATGCCAAGACACACACACACACACACACTCTCACACACTCGTGCGTGTGTCCCCCGCAAACATACCTTTAAGAGATGCCTGCCCCAAGGTCAGGAGGGAACTCAGATGCCCTAAAACCCAGCTTGTCCCAGCACGGTGATGCCAGGTCCTCTTCCTTTAGCATCCACGAATGCTATACTGCCCACACAGTTACATGTGCCCTCTCCCATCTCATACCCTCGGGGGTGGGGGGTGGGGGCAGAGTCAGACAGGTGCTCATGAGCCAAGCGCACGGAAGGGAGGCGGCGTGCACGCTGCAGCTGCAGGCGGGAAGGTGGTGAAGGCCAGTGGACGTTCCCTTCCAGTGGCTCTGCTTCCCTGCTGAAGGCTGGACTGCAGATTCTGTCTGTTACCAGGGGTGCTGTCCTTGTTTTGGGTACACAAGCTGAGACTGAAAGGTACTTGAGGCAACTTGCTCAGTGACACATGGCTATAGAGAGGGAAGTAGGAGTGGAAGCCCAAGTGCCTGGACCAGTCGTTGACCCTGACCTCCGCACACTGCTCTGTCATTACCTTTGAATTACCGCCGTCTTTGCAGCCCGTCGAAACCGCACTCCTCGTGGCCAGGACTGAACACCGAGTAATTAAATGCATTTAAAAATCTTCTCTATACCCAGGGTTTTGAACTCTCGCCTTGCCCCATTTTGCTTTCTTCTAAATCGTGTAATAGCAGTTTTACCATTGACTTTTTTTTTTCTCTTTCATCTCATTTTCCCCCTCCTTTCTGAGTCAACTACTATCCTGCGCTGCATCTCATCTGAGTTTTAAGAAGAAGGAGAAAGTAAGTCAGGTAGATGGATAATCGGCAGTCTGGGTCCTTGGCCACCTGCTCATTGGCAGAATGCTGTACTTGGCCTCATTCAGTAGAGGATGAACTGGCTGTGTTGGCTGCACGTGTGTCAGGGGCTTTGCGGTCAGAGGACAGGGTCCAGCCCGCTGCTGGTACCTTGTTAGCTGCCTGCACTCGGGCAGGTTCCTTACAATGTGACTCCCAGTTTTTTCATTTGTCTAAAAAAAAAAAATTGCGTTCTCTGCACCTTGGTGCTGTAATGAGAATAAAGGGGGTCCCCGGAGTAAAGACTCGGTTAAGTGGTCCTCGCCCACCTGTTCAGCACATAACCACGGCCAGGGAGGCGCCCTGCTCCCTGAGGCCCCTAACCTCCTCGTCCCCAGCCCCGCGGGAAGGATTAATATATTCTTTCTTGAAAGGACTTACATGTACATATGGAATTGGCAAAAAGTCTGGCTCTTTGGCCCAGTTCCAAGCAAAACTAATCATCAGAAACTTCATGCAGATTTACGATTACTCTTTCTGTAACAGGGTGAGGCCTAAGCTGCTGAGACAGAATTAAAAAGGAGCTGCTGCAAGCAGAGAGGGCGCAGGTCCTCACAAAGAAGCATTTTCAGGCGAGGCCCCTCGTGTGGAGCTCTGACTCCAGGTTGGCTCTAAATTCCTATCAAATGTTAAACCGGCCTCACTCCCCTCTCCTGGGGTTGCCGGGAAGGGCCCTCAAGCCTGGGCTCCTGGCTTCTGTTGAATGCTAATAAAGAGAGGCACACAGGATCTTCCCAGTATCGTGTGTTTAATCCGAGGCATAATTTAATTTTATGATGGCTGGTTTATCTCCATTAAGCCAGATGTGTGCGCAGAGTTCCTTCTCGTCGTGGGTGGAGTGGAAATGGCATTGAGTGCTGAGCCTGGACCGCATCGTGCCACCACTAACTGTGCCATCTGTCATGAGCCGTCTCCCTGCCCTGCAGCCCCGGGCTCCTGTTATAAAATAGCCGTTTAGGGTCAGAGTGGGGAATGAATGCCAACTGCAGGCAGCCCACAGAAATAGTCTGCGACACACCGGCTGCACACACTTTAGAAACATGAAATCTGTTACCAATACTAAAACACTGGCAGAATTCACGCACAAAATGTGGATTGGGGGGGGGCTTTCTTAGAAAACTGGGGAATGGGCCACAAGATCCGTGTTCCAAGATGCTGGCAGTTGGATGGTGTTGATCGTTGGATGCTGCATTTGCTTGATCATATGCTGGCTTTTCGGGTCACCACAGTCCCCACCATTCCCTCTTGTGACACCCGGCCTCTGTTGGTCATTCATCTCCTTTCTGGTTCCTGTGTTACAGTCTGGAAAAACGCATTGCAAGAACTCTTGCAGTTGGAGGAGGTAGGGTTTTTGAGGGTCGGTGTGGTCTGGGATTATCAGAGTGAAAATACTCTTGCAGGTATAGATTTTGGTGAGAAAAATCTGTTAAATTCTAACAAGTCTAAAATGTTTTTGATTCAATTTATTTAGTATCTATTTTGAAGCCCTACTATGTGAAAGTATCAGTTGGCATATACTGGAGATATGGGGGTAAGTGTACATTGGGTAAAAGAAAAGACAGAAAATGAAAATGGCCCAATTAATGTTCGTGAACTTAGCAGAGAACCCCAGTGTCATAGAGGAGCAGAGTTTTATGAAAAAGAGACATTTAGGTGGGAGCTCCTTCGGTCTGAGGAGTTGCCACTTAAGCTGAGAATCGGAGCTGGCGAAGAAGCCAAAGGGCCGTGTGGCTGCATGCCGGAGGGTGGGAGAAAGAGGTGTGGAGAGGAAGCTGGTGAGATGAGCAGAGACTAGACCAACAGGGCGCTGGGAGGTCTGATGGAGAGCCCAGCTTGATTTTTCAAAGCTCTTAGAAAAGGTAGGTGGACCCAGTAACGGATGCCCACACCCACGTGGACCAGAGTTTCTGCCCAGGGAACTCTCAGAGACTTAAACAAATAGATCCCCTCACCCAGCTTTCTGACCTTCCATCTGTGCCCCTTTTGCCAAATCAGGGGCACCCCAGTAGGTTGATGTCATTGCAGACATCATTTAGAGATGGAGGTTGCCTTTCTTGCAGAGGTTGTGACTGAACCATTTGAGGAAAGAAAACTGGCCCTTACTGAAAATGTTTTTCATGCCAAGTGCTATTCCATATAATTTTTAAAAAACCTTTGTATTGACGTGTAAACTTGTATTGAAGTTCCTAGATCATCACTGTACAGGTTGATGGATTTCACACACTGAGCTCATTGTGACCAGCTCCCAAATCAAGAAAGAGAACCTGTCCACACTGGAGGTCCCTCCCGCAACCCACTTCCCGCCATCACCCCCACCCCTGCCATGGGCAGCTAATCCAGTTTCCAGCCCCTGTTTTTGAACTTGCTGTAAGCCAGCATGTACTGCCTTTTTGAGCTCAGCGCTGTGTCTTGTGAGAGCCATTCATGTTGTTGGTCACAGCTGTACTTCCTTCGTTCTCCTTCCTCTAAGTTACCTTGTTATGCAGGTGTGGCACAGCTCTCATTTTTACTGTGGATGGACATGCGGGTTATTTGGCGTTACTGTGCAGGGCGCTGCAGTGAGCATTCTCGCTCATGTCTCTTCGTACACGAGTGCGTGCATGCATTTCTCTGGGTGCACACCTGCGAGGCGTGTTCTGCCTCATTTCTCCTGCCAAGCAGTGTCCTGTCTTTACACATTTTACATACGTATACTCTGAGTTCTCACATCAACAATTTAATGCAGATATCCCTTCCCCTTTGGACAGGTGAGAACACACTTGGCTCAGAAAGGCACTGTTGGTTCTTCAGGGTCACAGAGCCAGTGGGTGGGAGAGCCAGGGCGAGACTTTGGACTTGTCTGGCTCCCCTGTGCATACTCTTGATCATGTGGTGAGCTGTGCAGTCCCACTCGCACGGTAGCTCTCCATCACCCCTTTCCTGACCCAGCCTGTAGAGGTCACCGTGCCGCTCTCTGCATCCCATGCACCTCTGAGGTGTCCCTGTGGCCACCGTCATGGATAGCGTTCCAGGGGGTGAAAGGGCGTGTCTGTGGTCAGGCACGCCTGGTTTGAGTGTCAGCTCTGCCACTCGGTTCGCACGGGCTTGAAGCAAGTTGTGTTTACTCCTGGGTGCAGTGAGGGTGCTGGTAGTGGAGACCTCACAGGGATGGTGTGACGCTTAGGTGACATGATGTAGGAGCAGCGCTTAGGCAGGATCTGGCAGAGGATAGGTTTTTCAGCAAAAGAGAGAGGCAGACGGACAGACAGATGGGTAAATGGAGAAGGCCCGAGATTTTCCCACAGACGAGCACTTAGGGTTTGGGTACAGCTGTATGTATAGATGTGTCTGTCTGTGCCTCGTACCTGCACTGTTAGATCTGCATGTACCGCCCTGTACCGCCTTCCACTTGACAGGGCTTGAGTGTCCTTTGTCCTCTTAGGGGACTGCCTTGCCCTCGTCCATCACCGAGGACCTGAGAGCAGATTCAGGTAGAACAAGCATTTGTTGATCAGCTTCTCTCTGCCGGGAGCTTTTAGGACCTGTCCCCATTAACTATCTTTTTCATCAAGTAAGCCTGAAGGATTTCATGCCCAATTTACAGTGGGGAAAAGGAGGCTCAGAGAGGTCAAGTAACTTGCCCGAAGTCACCAGCTTATATTGAGCAAGAGAGGCAAGACTCAGTATTAGGTTTCGTTCCAGAGCAGAACGGTCCTCTTATTTCCTGTATCATAGTGTTTCCCTATTGAGTCTGTGGCCCTCTGTGATCCTTCTAGGGTTCTCTGTGTTCCTGGGAAGAGACTTTGCAGGGGCCCAGCGTACATGTACAGTAGTGGCCTGGAGCCTGAGATGATCCTGAGATGAAATCGCAGGGTCTTTGCGTGTAGAGAAGAAGGCGCGGAAACCAGAGAGGAGGAACCCTGTCAGGATGGAGGCAGAGGTCAGGGTGATGCTGCGTCAAGCTGCAGTATGCCTCGGATCGCTGGCGGCCTCCAGCATGAGGCGTTTTCTCCTTCACAGCGTCTGGAGGTTACCGACCTGGCCAGTACCTTGATTTGGGTTTTCGGACCTCCAAAGCTGCGAGAGCCTCAGTTTCTGTTGCTGCAAGCCATGCGGTCTGCGGTAACGTGTGCTGGAGCCCTGGGGAACTCATCCACTCATGGACTGTGTCCTCCTAGGAACCCCCTCACCTCTGAGCCTCCGGTGCCACACGTGGAAAATGGGTCGATGGAGAGGGAACCAACTCGTAGCGTTCTGGAGGCTGTAGATCAGTCATGATCAGTCGTGTGCAGGGCCTCTGCACACCGGGTGGGTGTTACTTCTGTGCCATTACACCAGGTCAGCTGCTTGGGAAAGCCACCAGCCAAATTGTCGCTCCTGGACAGAGAGGGCCTTCCCTGGGTCTGGCCACTCCAGGGCCTGCTCCACAGCGCTCCTGAAGGCAGCGCCCTTCAGCCGAGTGCTGTGTTCTTAGGGCATTTGCAGTGGCTCCTGGAATCAGCACACCCTGTTGCTTTTAGTCGCAAGCACGGATTGCCAAAGACGCGTATCCCCCTTAGAACCATAAACGCTCTAATAGCAGAAACGGGGCAGCCTCGATCATGACCAAACGTGATTACATTCCACATAAAAATATAAAAGCTCATTTGAGCCAGGGCTCCCTGTGGGCCCATTGCCTGCGCTTTTATTGAAAACTCCACATTCCTGACTCTGAGCTCTGATGTCGGGACCCAGGGAGCCTGCATCTCGAGGATCGTCGTAAAGCCCGGAGGTGGCCCAGCGGGCTAGCCTCAGCTGGGACTCCCTGAGGTCTCTGGGCCTCCTGAGGTGCAGGGGCTTCCTCACCCTTTCTTGTCTGGGAGCTGCTCTCTGCTGGAGAGCTGCCTGCCCCAGCCCCAGCCCCTGCCCCTGCTTTGCTGTCTACCAGGATGTTAGGCTGTGGAGGCCGGGGGCTGCTCTGATCTGTTCCCGGCTGCATCCTTGAGGCTCAGCCCTTGAACGAGTCAGCCTCGCAGGGCAGCCTTCTTCTCTGGGCCTGGTTCTCGCACAGCCGACTTCATTCGCTCCCACTTCGCTCTCCAGTCCCACCTTTCAGCCACACCCCAGGGCCTGAGACCCAGCCTCCGTTAACCTTGGGGGGCTCCCCATGTGCCATGCTTTCACCCCCTGGCTTGCTCTCATGCTTGTCCCTCTGCAGGGGCCTCCGCTCTCTTATTCATCACTAACTTCTCAACGTTACTTAGGCAGCTGCTTGGATATTACTTTTTCCCTGAGATGTCTTCTTTCTTCCATTTTTTAAATTGAACTATAAGTGACTTGTACTACTGTGTTAGTTTCAGGTATATAGCAAAGTGATTTAGTTACGTATATATATATATATATATATATATATATATGAATATGTATATATAAGAATTTGTTTTTTGGAAACTGTAAGTTTGTTTTCTATGTCTGTGAGTATTTTCCTGTTTTACAAATAAGTTCATTTGTATTAAGTTTTAGACTCCAGACAGAGGTGATATAATAGGGTATTTGTCTTTGTTTGCCTTACTTCATTTAGTGTGATAATCTCTAGGTCCATCCGTGTTGCTGCAGATGGCATTATTTCATTTGATCTCATGGCTGAGTAGTGTTCCATTGTGTGTGTGTGTGTGTGTGTGTGTGTGTGTCCTTGTCCATTTAGCTCTCAGGGGACCCTCGGGTTGCTTTCGTGCCTTGGCTCTTGTAAACAGTGCTGCTATGAACACAGGGGTCCACGTATCTTTTTGAGTTAGAGTATGCATCTTTTCTGGATAGATGCCCAGGAGGGGGATTATTGGGTCATATGGCAACTCTGTTTTGAGTTTTCTAGGGAACCCACCACACTGTTTTCTGTGGCGGTTGCACCAGTTTGCATCCCCACTAAGCATCAGAACAGCCACTTTTCTCCATACCTTCTCTGAGATGTCTTTCTTATGCCGAAGCCTGGCAAGACTCTCTCATTCTCTGTCACCTGTGCCTCCAGGTCACCCTGACCAGCCAGTCACCCCATCACCTCCGTGGACATGTCTCTAGCACCCTAGGGTCCTGGGCAGTGTCATCTTCACCCTCCTCTCCCAGGATCTGGAGTGTATCTGACTCAAGGTCATGTTGATAAGTGTTGGTTAAATGAATCAACTAATTGCTGAGAGAAGAACACATCTTTGTGGAAGCAGACAGACACCCAGAGAGGGAAGAAGAAAGGCAGGACAGGGGCTGCCCCATCACTGTGACGGCAAAAGCCACGCGCAGGGTTTTCCCAAGTTCTGTCTCCTTTGATCCCACAGCAGCCACATGAGAAAGTTAATACTCCCCCCGCGCCCACATCCCCCCTCTCTTTTACACGTGAAGAAAAAGCCGTCACAGAAATTAACTTAGCCAGTGTTGCATACACAGGAAGCAGGCAGCACCAGGGTTTAAATCTGGATTTGTTCGACTCTAAATCCAGATTCACACAGCAAGGTCAGGATATAAGAAACCTAAGGGGAAAAAAAATTCTAGGGAATATTTCTCGAGAGTGTGGGTGTTCAGGCCACTGACCTAGGAATCAAGCATCCATTCTGCCACTTGCACCTTGGCAGGCCTGGGGCAAGTCAGTTCTCAGCTCTGGGCCTCGATTTCTTCACCTGAAACCAAGGGCGGGAGACATCTAGCCTTAGATTACGTGATTCCAAACAATACCCATTCAGCCCCAAAGATGTTCTGAAAGTATGCACAATTTTTGGAAAAAAAAATCTTTTGATGAAACTCAGTGACTGAGGCAACAGCTGTCAGCATGAGATTTTTGTTCTATGCTTTAAAAATAGATTATACAGAAGTACGTATGTGTTTGTGTGTGTGTATATACACATTTATATGAGCCCATGAGTTGAGCAATGGCAAGTGTGGTTCGTGGGTACCTTTTAAAGAATGCTGTTGCCACTTAAAATCCTCAGGGAAAAAAACAGATGTGTTGATAGTGCTGATCTAGAATCAGACCAAATATTGTGGGCATTGTCAGTGTATTTGTCTTGATCTGCCTGGGTTTCTATACAAGTGGCATCTCTTCTCTAATGTACAGAGATAATCAGCTCAGTGTGAAAAGGTCTCGGTCGTCGGGGGAGGAGGCGAGGCTGAACAAGCCTGGTGGAGCGGAGTGCGGAGGCGGGCCTGAATCAGAACAGACATGTTGGCGATACGTAATGAGGTGCAAGGCTCTTTGGCATCCGTAGTTAATACTCGGCCTAACATGAGGGGCAGTTGTAGTGGCCAAAAATATTTAGGCTAAATGGATGTTGGGGAAGCTGTTCATGGATTTTCTTGAAAGGCGTTTTCTTTCTGTTAGAGGAGTTCAATCATTTGTTCATTCATTACAGACACACGCACCCCTTCCAACGATGTGCCAGGTACTGTGTTTGGCTGTGACGAGCGGTCCTTGCCATCACAGAGCTTGTGAGCTAGGCGGGGAGCACGACAAGCTGAACTAGTGATCCCCGCTCCCCAACCACCACCACACAAAGATGTCCACAGGCTGATCCCTGGAACCGAAAATTACAGGGCAGAAGGGATCTGATGATATGAAGGATCTGGAGACAAGGATGTTATCTTGAGTTTTCCTGGCAGTCCCCCTGTAGTCGCAAGGGTCCCATGTTCCCTGCATGAGGGCCCAGGCTAGGAGGGGATACGGCACAGGTTGGGGCGACGAGGAGGAGCGCCAGAGGGCTTGTGGTTCTGAGCGTGAGGAGATAAGGAAGTGAACTCACCCTGTAACTGGTTCACTGGGTCATGCGGAGGCTGTAAACTGGGTGAGGGGTTTGGGTTCCTAACCCCAGAGAAATGGGAATACTTGGAATAGCACTAAGTCACAGTGGGATTTGGTCAGATTCATGTTGTCCAGTTCACAGCAGTCACTAGCTGGGTGTCGCTGTATCGGTTTGAATTAATAAAAATTGAGCAGTTAAACAATTCAGCTTCACGGTGACTCTGGCCACATTTTAAGTGCTCGGTAGCTCTGTGCGGCTGGTAGCTCGCGCGTGGGACAGAGCCGAGCAAGAACACCGCCAGCGTGGCGCGAGGTTCTCCGGGCTGGGCCGCGGGAGAAGAGGCGCTTCCGCTGCGGAGGGGAGCCTGGCCTGGCGAGCGCGGTAGGAACGGGTGTGAGCGGGGAGGTGGGAGCTCACCTCCCAATGTTCCGGGGGGGTTTGGTGGTAGGGCACCCTAAGGTTGGTGCCTCTAGACACGGACACAAGTGGGTTGACTTAAAATCTGTGTAGGAGGTTAATTATGAACGTGGGGAAGTTTTTGCCGCACTCTGAGCCTTCGTTAGAAGAGTAACCTAAGTTCACGGAGCCTCAGTTTCCTCATCTGTGCGACGGAGTCAAGCCCCCCTCAGAGGACATAGTGTAGGGTCCAGTCGCTGGCATGATGGGTCTTCAGTAAAGTGTCCATCTCGTGCCCTTTATGACTCTCCAGCTAAAGTGGTCTTTCACATATGAAGGTCCAGGAGGAGTCGCTTTGGAGTTACAAACACCTGCTGCCCAGGTACGCGCTCTCGGGAGTGGATAGGACTCCCGGCTGGGCAAGCCCTGATTCCAGACTTGCCCACGGGCGTGAAGGTCACGGGAAAATGTACGGAGGGAGAGAGCCCTGTGCGGAAAATGAGCAATCCCGTTCCCACCACGACGGCAGGGCGCCCAAATGGAGCTATTTTGCAGCCGGAGTACCGCGTAGGACCGCACTAGGAGAGCGAGCTTGAGGGAGGCAAGGAGAAGAGCGTGCCATCCGTGTAGAGAAGATAATTGAATCCATGGGAGGTCGACTGGGGCTCATTTCACACGGAACCGCACAACGGCACATGGCTCGCTCAAAGACAATACGGGCCTTCAAAGGGAACCGCTAAGGGGAGTGCATTTCGCTATTAAGGGCACAACACACTCTAAGTAAGATACATTGTTATGCCTCTTCTTCCCAGCCACAGCCTGGAAATAGCCATAAAAGAAATGAAGTATATTTGCCTTGTTAACACAGTTTGTATTACATATTCATAAACCATTTTGTGAAACTGCAAGGGAAAGATTCAATTGTCTTGGAAGCTGATAATGGCCAAACTGCCATAGAGAAAGCAGGCAGCATGTTACGGAATTAGCTGCACAATGAATGAAATGCAATGCCTATAATAAACCCATTCAGATATAAATTATGGCCGAGTAGATGCAATGTTTGTTAAGCAATAAAGCTTGCCACCCTACATAGGAAATTGAATGAGATTTATCATAAAATATGGCGGACAGTGCGCTAAGAATCTGACTCCCCAAACCGGGCTTAATCAAAACCATCTTAGAGAGCAGGCTTCCAGGAAAAGAAAGCCAACGGAAAATGATAGCAGTGAGTCCAAAGGGCGTTTTGACATTGTGACATAAAATATCCTTGGTCTCAGCAATTCCACCAAGAATATTTGCATTTTGAAAAAAAAAAAAAAAGGTCTGTTTTGATTTTTCCTTTGAGAATTGTCAGAATGCCTTCAGCTCTGGGAACACCAAATGTGAACGATGATCGACTTCCTGGTTGGCCAGAGCAATAATTAAATTCACGGGCAGGGAGGTTGTCCCCGCGACACGGGGCCCTTGGTTTCCCTTGGAAATGGTTGAGGCTGACGCTCCCCAGGGAGACAACTGGCTTTTGGACCACACTGTCGGATGTTTCACTGTCCTTGAAGGACGTGTGGCTCATTTGCTCAGAGAAGACCTCCCACGAATCTTCCACACACTGTGCCAACTGGATAGGAGGGCACATTATGTACCATCAGCTGGAGCTTGGGCTTATCTCAGACTCCACTTTCTGGGAAAAACATAATGAAACCAAATAAAACAAAGCAAGAATTAACTCAGCATGATGCAGCCTTTCTGGTATTGTTACTTGAAAATAACTGCAAGTATTTTATGGCTTTACAAGTTGGAGTCAATGATTTCATTGTGTTGAGAACAATGAAAAATACCTTAGGAATGTAATAGGGTCCCAGAGTTGGATTAAGAGTGTTCGGAAGCCAGAAGGAATTTTCTGCCTGCTAATAACATTACCCTGAAATCTAATGAAATAATCTCCCTAAAGTCGAGTTTATTTTCCCATTTGCTATTAAAAATAAAACAAACAAATGTCTTATTTGGTCAGCTCATCACTCAGTCCATATACCATCAAACTGTGCTTTAGCAAAATCGTGCAACCTAAATGGGTCAATTATGGGATTTTTGAAATACCAGTCTTCAGGGAAGCAGCCCGACAAGTTGAATTTGACAACAGACTTCAACACATTCTCAAAGAAGCTTAAGAACACACATTTTGGAGTTGTGACTGCTGACTTCAGTTACACCCTACTCATTGTGTCCACACAGTGTGTTTATGTGTGTGTGAGTGTAAATATGTACAAATATATACACATGCATATAAACATGTATATGTATTATACAGACGTGTGCATATGTATATGCATATATGAATATATATATGAGTATATGTATATATGAGCGCGCAAATGATACATATATCAATAGGAAAAGATGGGTATTAAAATGATTGGAAAAAATTAGAAGTCGTAGGAGTTTCTAATAAACTGATGATGAATCTTTTTTTCCCTCTCATCAAAACCCATTCTCCACACTCCTTCGTCCAATTAAGATGAAACAAGTGTTGAGCATTTGGAAAGGTAATCAGATTGTTAGGGCCCTGAAACATAAAGATATAATAATGGTTCTCAGTGTCTTGTCTAGGAGCATAGTACCGACAGCTTGCTTTTGTATTGGCTATTGACTTTTTCTTCGCTCTCTTCTCGTTCACTTCCCACAGAAATCTCTGCAGAGTGGGCATCTCCACCTCCACCTCCATTTTATGGGTTAGGGGATCAGGGAAGTTCATGTATCATTAAAAAATAATCCCCTCAGGAATGAGAAATAGACACTGGGACTGGAAGTGACAAAGGGTTAATTTGTCCTACAGAGCGGAAGTTCTGGTGGTAAGCCTCTTAGAGTAAAATTGCTAACAGAGACCTAGATCTTTGCTCTTTCTGCTCACCATTATCCTGTAGACCTTTCGGGGTGAAAAAGTTGAAGGGCCGTAGACCCCACAGCTGGTCCTTTTCTGTGGCCAAAATCAGCTACCCCTGCAGCCCCATTCTGCAGATTTTGCCAGTTTCATATCAGTGATCAGAACCAGAAGTGGCCAGAGAGAGAGAGAGAGAGAGAGAGAGAGAGCTCTGCAGATGTAATATTATGCATGAATTATTAAATGTAAATCTGGGTTTGCCCGATTGGCGCTTCTATTTAATGATGTTTACACTGAACTTGAGATGAATTGGACAGACCCACGCTGAAGATTCTGTGAATTAGTTTAAGCAATAAGGATAATTCAGCATAATTTTTGAGCCATTTGGCTTTTATGGGAAGACTAGGTGAGGCAGGCATTAGGGCTGATTTTTAAAGTCGTATGAGCACTGTGATCTCTACTTCCAGCTGAAAACTCTAACGTGTTGAATAGTCCTCCCTGAAATCAGCATTATGTAGCCCTCACTCTCCTTTGCATTGTAGAATGGTTAACTAGTACCACACTGATCGCGTAACTGGGGCAGCAGTCATTCTTCCTCACCTGGACAAGGATCAGAATTCTGGCTGAGAGTTTCAAAAACCAAGAGAATGAAAGAAGGAGCACGCTTTCCCTTAAAAACCTCATCATCTTGGCTGATCAGGCCAACCATCATCTTGACTGCGGGTACAACCAGTTTGGTATGGGTGTCCTTCAGTTCCCATGATGCGTTGTGGCCACATTCCATAGCGTGAGCCCTTCCATGCACCGTGCGTGTGGGAGGGGAGGAGAGAAGGGAGCCAAAAAAAACAAGAACACACTGCAGACTCTACTCGCCTTTAAGACAGTCTTCAGTGAAATGTAACCAAACATTACATCTCATACTTGGGTCAGCTGCACTTAGTTCAAAGCACAGGGTCTCGGTCAGACAGGGTTTGACTGAGGTGGAAACTTTCTTAAAGCCTCAGTCATCTAGTACAGTGCAGTAAGCCGTTCTAGAATATAGTGAGTCAGTCCCCCTGCACTGGCTCACAGTACTGCAGTTTCAGCAAGGGTTGGGGTGGGGGTGCTGGTTTGTCTGTACCATGTGATGTTGCTGTCATGTGACTCACTCACTGGTGAGTCACACAGAGTCTAGCCTCAGCCGCCCCCTCCCCCCTTTTTTTCCATGGCAGCTGGATCCCAAGAAAATGAAGGTGGAAACTTCCAGGCCTGGTTATTAGTGCTAGATTCCAGAATTTACACATCTCTTTGTCATGTTGGATGGGTCATAGCAAGATAACGGCCAGCCCAGATTCCGGGGAAGGGAAACACAGTCCAGCCCTTGCCCTTGATGCAGGCAGTGGCTTGTGCTGAGGGCGGGACAGGGAGGGGAAGGGATCCTTGGTGGCCGTTTCTGCAGGCCATCTCCATCCCCAGGATCTACTCTCTATGGAAACTGTATCGGTTCCCTGGAGGAGTCATCCTTACTTCTCTAGAGACTTGTTCCTCCGTCAGATGGAGCAGTGACACATTGCAGAGGGTTTCAGAGCAAGGGCTTTAAAGTGGGATTTCTGGTGTCTAAGCCTGGCTCTCACGTCTGCTCGCTGTCACATCTCAATCAAGTTATTTACTCTGGGCTTCAGTGTTCTCAATAAAATGCCGATAATAGCAGTGTTCCCCTCGTAGGCATTTTGAAGTATTTTACAGACTTAAACACGTACACCATTCAGGATAGTGCCTGATACGCAGTCAGGGCTCAGTAATATTGATTCACAGCTGCCTCCTCCTCGTCTGTGAGTTTCTGAGGGCAGGGCTGGTGTTGGCATCTCTGTGCTCTGAGACCTAATAAAGATTTCCATTTGGTGGGGGCTCAGTCGATATGTGATAAACAAATAAATGACAAGGCTATCCTTTTCTCTGTGTCCATCTGAAGGCAAATATTTATGTTCAAAAAAAGTATGGATTGGGTAGCATATGTCATAAATGTCAGAGAGATGAACACTTGTCACCTATTCATTCATTCAGCAGATATTATTGGGCACACATTTTGAGCTAGGAAGTCCTTTATGTTGTGGACATAACAGGATGCATAAGCATGTGCAGAGCCTGCCCTCCTGGTAGTTATCTTCTAGTGAGAGGAGAAAATAAATAAACTCAAGATAATATTAGTAATATGCATTTTGAAGAACATACCTAAGACAGAGGGTTTGACTGGGTCAGGAATGAGATGGTGATACAGCTTTGGGTTGATGGAACTCCCAACTTTTCTGAAAAGTTAGAGTTTCAGAAGAGACTTCAAGGAGAAAAAGTCAGTTGTTTGGAGATGTGTGAGGGGATCCTTCCAGGAAGGGAGAGGAGCAAAAACAGAGACTCGTGGTAGAAGCAAACGTGGGATTTAATAGCATGAGGAAGACCCTTTTGCCTGGGTCTTGGTGAGCCAAAGTGAGAAGAGGTAGGCTAAGGGCTCAGTGGTGTGGCACTCCGGATTCCTGTTTTACTCCGAGTGCAGTGGTGTGCCGTAAGAGGTGCCAATGTGCAGCAGGAAATAGATCCCCTGCCTTGTATTTCACTCTCGGGTTATTTTATTGCTGACAGTCACCCAACACAGCCATGACCCTGTATACACACAGAGGTTGGAAAATCCTGTTCTCTTGAGGTTGGGTTATAGGAGCATGGGGCGGTGGTAGTTTAGGGTGCCTGGAGAGTGTCCTCTGCCAGCGGCACTGAAGCTCTCTTGAGTTCCCTGAGCAGAATCCAGACGGTCCAACCTCTTTTTGTCTCACGAATGAAATGATGATGATGCATGGCAATGGCGGCCACTTATTTCACTTTTACTAACAGTCCGGTCACTATTTAGTGCTTCACTAACATCCTGCTTGGTTTTCACATACATCCAAACGACAGCTGCGGTTGGTGTCTGGGTTTACAGTTGAACACACTAAGATCTCTGAGGGGAAGTGCCTGCCCTGAGGTTAACCTACCTTGAGGATTTGAGTCCGAATCCCTGGACCTTCTCTTTCCAGCACATTTCAAAGTTCTGCTCCTCTGCACCACCTCCCGTGAAGGCTCCCCAGACGGTGCAGATAGATGGGGAATGAAACTCAGTGATCAGTTACAAGATGTTCTCTAGAACTTGCAGAAATCATAGGGTGGGCGAGCTGCGCTGGTTTTGCAACAATAGTCCTAATGAGCAGTTTAGCGATGAGCGGTGCACATGTGTGGGGGAGCCTGCAGCACAGCCCGCCCTTGGCGCACATTTGTGTCATTGTCTGGTGTCTGTGCACAACTTGAGATTTCCAAAACATTCCCCGAGGAAGTGGATGAATGGCATTTCTCCGATTTTAGAGATTTGGGGCTGAGGCAAGCTAAACGTCGGCCTCAAGTCACACAGAAAGATGATGGAAGATTCTGAGGCCCGAATGGAGAAGCCATGTTTTCCATCCTCCCCTCTAAAGGTTAAGCACTTTGACCTTCAGCTGAGGGCAGTCTATCCAGGAGAGGTTTGCTGGCTCATAGCACATCAATTACTTCTTTAGTTCGTTCACCATACATTAAAGGCCTTCAAGGTCTCAGGCACTCTGCTAGGCAAGAGGAGTGTAGGGGCGAATAAGACATGGCCCTGACCTTGAAACGTTGTCAACTGTTTCCACTTGGACACCTGCCTCCTTCAACCTCCCTGGGTCCCAAACCCAGTCCAGTGATGGTTAGCGATGCAGCACTGACCTAAGACTGCCTGGTTCAGATCCTTGCTCTGTGTCACCTAGGGCTAGTGTCTTAACTTTTCTGCTCCTTGGTGTCCTCACCTATAAAGTTGCAAGATGAGTAGAACATAAAGCAAAGAACTGTTGTGTAAATAAAATGACATAATACAGCTTTCTTTTCACGTTCCTTAATGATAAGCATTACCTGGGATGCTTGTTAAAAACACAGCATCCCAGGCCCTTGTCATGGAAATTCTGAGGCATTGACTTTGGGGTTCAAGACCTCATTTTTTCTTTGTTTGTTTTTCAGTTTTAAATATTGCATGTAGTTGTTGTCATCAGGATAATCTATCTGGGCAATGCTGATGTAATGCATGAAAAGCAATGGTTCTCTACTTGCATCTTTCAGTTGCTTGGGGAGCTTTAAAAATACAGATACCTGGGTCCCCCTTGAGATTCTGCTTTCATTGATGGGAGTGCTTGTTGGGATGTTTAAATGCTCCCCAAGAATTTCTAATATGCAACCAAGGTTGAGGATCCCTGATATAAGGTATTGAGCACAGTGCCTGGCACAGAGTACCGTACAGCAAACACACCATCATCTTTGTCATCGTTTTCATCCCCTGTCCCCAAAGGAAAGGAGAAGCACACAATTAAGGAGAAAAGTAAGAATGTCAACTTGTGTGTAGGAGGAATGGAAAGAGCCATTTTGAACTTCTGTAACACTTACTATTTCCTTACGGCATTCAGACTCTCCCCTGAGTACCAAACACAAAGTATTTTTGTCTTTCTTCTTCTTGACTACAAGCTCTATCAGGAGCAAGATAATGCCTTTTATTTTAATTTTTTAGTAATTCCCCAAAGATTTATTCAGTGCTTTGTATACATACAGTAGGAACTAAACAACTCTTTGTCAAGTTAATAAGGTAAATGTGTTAGTGAAGGAGCAGGAGAGAGAGAATATTACAGGAAGGGTGAGAAGGAAAGAACTGTGGACTGCTGGAGAGTAAGTGAGTTATCGCCTGAGGAGTGGCTTGACTGTTTTGAAGTGGAGCAAAGGGGGACATTTCTGGTGGGCGAAATGGTTTGAGCGCAATTGGGGACGAGGAGACATACGCCTGTAGAAGGAAAAGCGAATACTCAGTTTAAGATGGAGGGAATATCACAGGCATCCCTGAACTAAAAGGACAGCTGAAAGAAGACGCTAGAGGGTTCATAGTGTTCACTCGTACGTACATAATCCTGAGGAGACTGAGGCTCAAAGAGCTTGGGTCACTTTGCCAGGCATCCGCTGGTGGATCAGGGATTGGAAGCTTGGCTCCGGCAGCTCCCCTGCTCCGAGCCGCTACTCCCTCCTGGCTCCCAGCATCTTGAACAGCAGGGGGATAATGAAGACTTTCTCAGCAGAAGCGTGACAGCCTCAGAAAGATTCTGTAGAACAATCATCTTGGCAGCGGTGAGGAGGAACAGTGGCAGAGGGCTGAAACCAGAGATCGGGAGAGCAGTGCTTTCCTTCTCAAAAAGAGTGAGCGACAAACACACAAACAAACAAAACCAGCCCCAAGGTCAGCGCACAAAGCATATAAATATACGGCAGGCATTCTAGTCCCCTGCTTAGAGGTGGGCCACCAATTTGGAACTGGGCGTTCTGACAGCCAACGTGATTGATAGAGGTCATAAAAGGTAAGTAGCATGGTCTCTCAGGAGATGTCGAGCCCTTGCTTTTTTGAAACCGGAGAGCAGCCCCCTTCTGTGGACCTCAACGGGAGGACCCTGCGTGAAATGCTGCGTGTCACTCTCAGCAGTGGAAGTAGCGGAGCCCACGGTGCCGCTCTGCGGATGGTCCTTAACAGAGGTGGTCGTGCCAGTGGGTTGCGCTCCGTCATCACCCTGCAGGGTCTGCATTTTAGGATTCGAACATTCTGACGTTAAGATTTTCCTGTTATTTTCATTCATTACACTATACCTCTCCCGTGCCACCTCCCGAAAGTAGTGGTTGTCTTTTTTAAGTCAGCTAAATGACTGATCAGTTCCTCCTCTGTCTCACTTTGTTTCCAGCACTGAGAATGGAAGGCTTGGCTTCTAAGTATGTATATTATAATTTCCTGATGTCATATCTTAAACGTTTATAATGAAATGTCAGTAGCTGTGGTGGTCTAATAATACAGATCCTCCTAATGACATATTAAACAGAATATGCTGTTTTCAAAACTCTTCGTATCCTGTTGGCATAGAACCATAGGTTTGTCATGGAAAGTTTCCTGAAGCTTATGCAGCCACAGACTCTTATCCATCCCCTTCCCACCACCTCAGGACTCAAGATGTTACAAAATCCAATCAAGCATGGCTCCTCACCTTCCAGGCATCACCCGCACCATCCCTCCGGGAGACCAGGGTCAGGGCAGCAGAAGGGGACGGCGAGGTAATCAATGGCTAGGAATTAAGCACCTGCTCTGTGTCATTACCTCTTGGAATTGGACCACACATTCAGTGACACGCGTTTGCCTCCCACTTACACCAGCCGACTAGCCTGTCTCGGTTTACACAGCTTGTGAGTGTCAGAGAAAGATTCTGTCTCAAATCTGATGCCACTACCCGAGTTCTGTCCATGGTAATATACATCTCCAAGGTTCAACCTGAGAACATAGGTGCTGTGATTTCAGGTAAAATGATGTACACACACTCCATCTTGTCTCTTCCCCTGAATGAAGCCAGAAAAGCTCAGCAGGATAGAAGAGGAAGCTATGCCTGAAGGGGCCATTTGAAGACTGCAAAATAGCAATGGCAGGCAGATTGCGGAAGAAGAGCAGAATTCAAAGTGTCGTTGTCCCTCTGGTGAGTTTGCCAGTTTTTTATTTTCCTCTATCCCACAGCCTTGGCTCTTGGCAGCTCATCACATAAAGTGGTCCTCCACGTACACAGGCAGAACTCCAAAAGAGTCTTTCCAGCCCTGGCTGCAGGGGCAGGAAAAGGGCACCCAGAGGTCAAAGAGAGCACGTCACTCAAGTCATCCCTCTTGAAAAATACGTTTACTCTCTTAAGCCCCGATGCCCAGGTAATCACTGCATGTGGTGACAGTGCAGTGTGAGTGATGGAGCTGGGGCTCTTCAAACTCCTAAAACTCTGAAGGAGATATAAGCTTTCTCTCTCCTTGGTCCCAAGAGAGTGTGGAGTATCCCCATTGCTTTTTTCCTCTCCTCTCTTCCCACCACCTGGCTGTGGATGCAGGTGCTGTTGTGGGGAAGCTGAAACAAAAGCGCTAGATTTCTGTTGGGGCCACCAACACAGGAAGCCTTGGGAACATGGTCTGTAGCAGGGAGATGATGGAGAGAGAGGAGCTTGGCACAGTCAGCCCATTGAAGCGTATATAAGTTCCTGGAATCACTCCCACCCTGAGCATGTGTGTTTCTTTCTGATCCCAAAGAACATATCAAAAATTTTGAGAACTGAAATGACAGACCCCCATCAGGTCCCATATGGGCCCTCTGGGTAGGACACATGTGGTTCAGTTCGAATAGCAGTGCAAAGCCTTTGAAAAAGGGACTAAAATTGAAACCACAAACTGCAAAAGTCTGGGGAGAATTTGTAGCTTGACCCAGTAGGGTTGATTGTCTGGTAAACCAACAGTGTCAGTATTCTCCATCGGATTTAAAGAAGATCCAGTGTCTCCTAGCCTAATATCCAACATGTCCCACATGCAATCCAGTGTTTACTAGCCTGTGAAGAACCAGGAAAAGAACAACTTGCATGGGAAAAGACAATCAGTAGAATACCAGTGCCGAAATGACACGGGTATTAGAATTAACCGTTGAAGGCTTTAAAACACCTGTTACTGAAATGAGCCAAGAAGAGCCTACGCTTTTGAAAAGCATGGAATAATAAAACACTTAGCAAAATAAATAGAAGCTATACAAATATGGAAATTTTTGAAATGTAATTCGAATACCTAGATTAAAAAAAAAACCAGAGTGTACTTATAACAGAATGAAGGTTAAAAAAAGAGTGTCACTAGGTGAACATAAAGATAGATTAATAGAAATTATCCAACATGAACAATAGATTAAAAGAGATGGAAAAAAATTGAAAAGTGCCTCAGAGATCTTGGGACAGTATCAAAGATCCAGTATTTGTTGTTCTAGGAGTCCAGAGGAGAAAGAGTGGGGTACAGAAAAAAATTTTTGAAGAAATAATTGCTGAAAACTTCCCAAATTTGGAAGAAGACATGCATATAAAAACTCATCATTCTCAATGAATCCCAAACAGGATAAACCAAATGAAATACTCTGATACATTATCATCAAGCTATTTAAACCTGCAGATAAAGGCCAGGGAACAGCTCATTACTTATAGGGAATAACAATTCAAATGACTCTGGTTTTCTTCTCAGAAATCATGGAGGCCAGAGGAGGCAGAATGACATTTTTAAAGGACTGAAAGAAAAGAATTGTCACCTTAGAATTCAACAACCATTGAAAATATTGGAAATATTCAAGCAGTGAATAAAGGTAAAATAAAGGACCCTTAGGGGAACCAACTGTTCCAGTGTATCCAGGATTGAGAGTTTCTCTGGATGCAGAACTTTTAATGCTAAAAGTAGGCAAACAAGGACAGTTGATCACTGTAACATTCTCAGATGAAAGAAAACTAAGAATTTGTTGCCATTAGACCTGCTCTAAAAAAAGTTGCTAAAGGAAGTGCTTTAGACAGAGGGAGGTAATAACAGGTGGAAACTTGAAGCACCAGAAATGAAGAAAGAAAATGGAAATGATAAATATCTGGGTCAATAACATGGTGAATTCTTTTCCCTTTGGGTTTTGAAAATGTGCTGGATGGTTGAAAGCAAAACCATAACACTGTCTGATGAAGTCTCAGTGCATACATGCCATCCAACGTCATACTTAATGATGGAAGACTGGATGCTTTACCCCTAAGATTTCAAGAAGGAAAGGAGATCTTCTCTTAGCGCTCCCATTCCATATTTTGGTGGAAGTTCTAGCAAGTATGACAAGGCAGTCAGAGGAAATAAAATTCATACAGATTAGAAAGGGAGAGATAAAACTCACTTTGTTTTTTTTAAATACACAAACTTATTCTAAACTCTGTATGGGCAGGCAAAGGAAGTGAAATAATCAAAACAAATTTGTAAAAGAAAAATGAAGTTGGATAAATCTACCCAGCATTCAGAGTTACTATAAATCTATAGCAATTGAGAGACCTGTGGTATTAGTTAAGGGAGATCCATATAGGACAAATGAAACAGAATAGAGAGTTCAGAAATAGACCTACACCAATATTGTAAATTGATTGTTGAAAAAATAAAAAAGGCGATTCCATGGAGAAAAAAATTTTTTTCAAATAAATGGTGCTGGAAAATGGAGTGTGTGTGTGTGTATCTGTGTATCGACATAAACCTCACATTCTGTACAAAAATTAACTCCAATTGTATAATAGATCTGAAAGTTAAATGCAGAACAAGAATACTTTTAGAAGGAAACAAAGGAGAAAATATCTATCACCTGCGATTAGCAAAAGAGTTCTTAGACATAACCAAATCATAATCCATTAAGGAAAAAAAGTATCATTTGCCTTAATATTAAAGATGCTTGCTCTGTGGAAGACATTGCTAAAAGAATGAAAAGATAAACAACATCCTGGGGAAAATATTTGCAAATCACATATCAGCAAAGGACTTATGTCTGGAATATATAAATAACTCAATGTAATAATAGTAAGGTGAATCACTTAATTTTTTTTTTTTTTGTCTTTTTGCCTTATCTAGGGCCGCACCCGCGGCATATGGAGGTTCCCAGGCTAGGGGTCTAACAGGAGCTGTAGCCGCCGGCCTTCACCACAGCCACAGCAACGCGGGATCCGAGTTGCATCTGCAACCTACACCACAGCTCACAGCAACACCGGATCCTTAACCCACTGAGCAAGGCCAGGGATCAAACCCGCAACCTCATGGTTCTTAGTCGGATTCGTAAACCACTGAGCCACGAAGGGAACTCCAAATCACCTAATTTTTTTAAAGGGCAAAAAACTTGAATAGGTACTTCACCAAAGGGAAGGCAGATTAGCACATGAAAAGATGTTCAATTGATAGAAATTAACTGAAGGCAATTTAAAACCATGATGAGATACAACTACAGTTTACTGGAGTGGTAAAAAAAAAAATAATAATAACAGTACCAAGTGATGGCTGTCAGAGGTGGTTGAGGAGAAGAGGTGGGTTGACCCATGAGCTGGACCTGGGAAATTGGAGGCTCCTCACCCACTCCCCTGTCTTGGGATGTAAACTCTGCCCACTATTCCCACAGTGCGAGCAGTTCCAAGGACATAACCTTGAGAGAGTAAGGTGGTGTTGAGACCATCTGAATGCTATAGTGGTGGAACCCATTAAAGCTTCTGTATAAATTTTTAAGATTCAGCCACCCACCACTGGAGTGATTTGCTGGAGTGACCGGCCTCTTCCTTCCATCTTTCCTCGCCCCTCTGTGTATGGGGGCCAGTTTCAGATTTCACCCAGAACCTCCCACAGTTGTGGACCAACGGTGCTGAAGATAGGGAGCAACTGGAACTCACATGGTGTTGCTGGGATTATAAAATGAAGCAGTCTCTCTGGAAAAAATTCAGTAGTTTCCCCAAAAGTTAAGTACCCACTTGTCCTGTGGTACAGCGGTCCCACTCCTGATGTTTACCTCAGAGAAATGGAAACTTATGTTCACACAAACATTCATACGTGAGTGTTTATAAGAGCCCTCCCCACAACTGGTAAAAGGGGGCACCAGCCCAAGTGTCCTTCAGCAGAATGTGATGCGTCGATCCAATAGATTACGAACCCTTGAAACATACAACTTAAATGAATCTCAGCACATCACACTGGATAAACAAAGCTGCTCTCAAAAGGTTGTGCCACATCCCGTTCATATATCTTTGAAAAGACAAAACCATAGTGAGTGACAAAGAATAGGTCAGTTGTTGGCAGGTGTTAGGGATGAGGGCAGGGGTGGCCCTGAAGGCAGGAGGGGATTTGGGGGGAGGTGGTGGGTCTCTTGAGTATTTTGATTGTGGTCATAGTTACAGTGACCCATGCGTGTATTATATAGAATTTATAGAGCTATGAATGTAAAACAAAAGCCAATTTTTCTATAGATCATGCTGAAGAATACTAAGTACAGCAACTATTTCTGTTCTATTTTTAATTACCATTGTATTTCCTAAATACATTTTCATTGCAAAGACACTATTAGCAGAGATAGAGATGAAGCTGCCACACCACCTTGACTAAAACTCCCAGGGTCACTCTCCTCCCCAGCCATCACATCTCTTATCAGTTCATCTCTTCTTTTTCTAAAGGAGCAATGATTTCTAATGTTTGGAATTTTGGATGAAAAGCTCAACTCTTTCATTATAAAATTAAAGTGAAATTAAACAAGGAAAGAAATCTCAAGCATTTAAATATTGGGGAAAAAAAAAACTGGAACAATGTGGGTGATAAGGCCATTGTTACGACATTGCAGGACATACGAACATGTATCTACATTCATTGAGCTTATTTACTTACTCATTTATTTTGGCCACGACTGGCCCTGCAGCATTTGAAAGTTCCAGAGCTAGGGTTCGAACCTTTGCGAAGCACTAACTGGAGCCACAGCAGTGACAATGCCAATGCTGAGTCCTCAGCTGCTAGGCCGCCAGGGAATTCCTCACTGAGCTTATTTTTAAAATAATCGCCTCTTACCATCTACCCCACTCACTCACACTTCACCTCTGTTCATCTGGTGTCACGTCACTCATTTTCTATGACTTATTTCATTCCTTTTAAACCTCCCCATCTAAAATCTGCTCCCCATCAATCATGGACTATCACAAAATCAATCTTAGGGCAGATGTTATGAGCAGATACTCAACAGATGCAAGAGTACGGCCCGGTGCTCATGTCTTGAATATTCACCCAGTTCGTATCTGTGACAAAATGTGAAGGCCATATTTCTGGCCTTCAGCCTGAGTTCCATTTTCCAGGTTCTGACCGTCTCTCTTGTTTGCGTGTGGAACGTTCCAGGCTGTGCTGGCCTCGGCCTTGTGTGGCCCACTCCTGAGGATGCCCTTACTGGTCAGTGACTGGTCCCCAGGGGGAGTCCTCTGCTAACGTCAAGCAAAGACTGGACTAGACGAAGCCTTAGGCCGAGTCCATCTTTCTTCCTGTCTTGCATTTCCCCACTCTGGATTGCTTTTCTTCCTCTTTGCTCAGTCATAGATGGTATCTCTTTGCTGCCACTAACTCAACCATATTTTAATCACATTAGTTAGTCCAATTGTCAAGTGGCAAAAAATAGATTAGTAGCTTGAATAGTTGAGCTGATACGGTTATTTCATCATCAGTGGTTGTAATGGTTCAGTGATTATAATGGGATCAGATTGAATATTTAGTATCTAATCCGTCGAATGGAAATTGACCTAAAACAGTCAATTTGGTTTTTCAGTTAGAGCCAGACTCTGTTCTTATTTTTAAGAATTACCTTTTTCGGTAGGATCACAAGGCCATTTTCCATGATCACAAAGTATGATCTGTGTCCCGATTTATATGGATTTTCTTTGATAAACACTGTCAAAGAACAGCCATAGCCACAGACATGGTGATAATGGGCTGTGTGATCTTAAGTGATATTTTTCTAGTTCCTCAGATTCCTGTGATATTCATTTACTGATTTTATAACAGAACAACAACCCGAAGAGAGACCATTTTTAAGAATAGATCTGTAAAGAGAGAAGCTTCCTACATAGTTGAACACACAAAAGGAGGTGCCTTCCTTACTCTCCTGCTCTTTCCTAGCCCCAGGGACAAGAACTGCATGTCAGAGGCTCTCACACTGGAGAAGGCAACGAATGTGGCTGACAGGCATGTGTAGGAGTCCGTGCAGTGTGCTGCAACCCTTTACTTGTGTGATATTTTTAAAATTCCCACAGTGATTCTGTGACGTTCATGATTCTTTCTCAATTTCAGAGGTGGAGAAACTGAGACTCAGTTTATATAGTGATTTTGTGCCAATGAATCCCCTGGAAGACGCAGTTCCATGACTTGGCTCATGGGGCACATGTAGAATTAGAGTCTTTACTTGCCCCCTAAGTTGGGAAACTTTTTGCAGTTAGCAACCTGTACAACTGTACTTGGTGGCCCTGCTCAGAAAAGTCAAGGAACTTATCCAGGGTCACCCATGAGAAATCAATGTTTAACTGCCTCTGAAGTTCATGTTCTTGCTAGTTTCACAAACTTCTTATTGGTAAGTGAATAAAATTCATACTTTTCTTACTCTGAGAATATTCAGTAATCCAGGCTCTAAAATTAAAACTGATTTCAAAGATTGGCTGTAACAAAATACATGTAGCGGCTTTTTCCAAATTCAGCTCAGATTGCCTCTGATCGAGAACCTCTTTAGTTTTGCATGTTGTGGTTGACTTTAAATACAACTGAATCATGCTCCAAAACCATCCCCCCCAACCAACTCCCCAGGGGTCAAGTTCAGCAATGCCCTCACCTTATGTCATAGACAGGGCCCTGAAAACTGGCAGTGGCATCAGTGAAAGCCGCAATAACATTAAGAGAATTCAAAGAAAGCGATTTTCTTTCAGTAGCTCAAATAGCCAGCACTTTCCGAAAATATCTGCAGCTTTGTCTAATGCAGATTTATAACTTGACTCCTAATAAAGCTTTATTTCTCCCAAGTTGTGGTATTTAAAATTCACGTGATGTAATGCAGTTAACTAATGCTGCAATTTATTTCTATTTAAGGCATTATGCAGGGGAAACATAGAAGAATAGCTTAATGGGAGTGATTCAGAATAATATTAAGTGTTAATCAAAGCACAATGAAGTAATAATGAGCTGGATTTTCTGACCCAGGTTGGGGGTAAATTTTCCCTGGATTTTGCCCACCTCCTCATTAGTTCATAATGCTGTGCCCCTCTGAACGTCTTCTCTTCTTCTACCTGATCTAGATTTGGGCCCATGATTTGTGCCTTTAAGAGTTTTGTTTAAGGAGGTGTATGGCCAGATGAGACCCAGTACATCTGTTTTATTAATAAATGGACAAATGCCTGGCATCAGCATGCAAGCTTTCTGGTATTAAGCAAATCTAAAGAATGTACACCCAACAGATTTAAGGATCCAGTGTTGTCACTGCTGTGGCTCGGGTCAGTGCTGTGGCACAAGTTCGATCCCTGACCTAGGAACTTCTGCATGCCTCGGTGTGGCAAAAAAATAGCAAAGAATGAAATCCTGCCATTTGCTACAATGTGGATGGACCTAGAGAGTATTATGCTTAGTGAAATAAGGCAGAGGAATATAAATACTGTATGTTATCACTTATATGTGGAGCCCAAAAATAATGCAAATGAATGAATATAACAAAATAGAAGCAAAGACACAAATACTGAGAATAGTGGTTCCCAGTGGCTACGGAAGGGAAGATGGGCAAGATAAGGGTAAAAGCCTGAGAGGTACAAAATAGTATGTGTAAAAAATGTTACGGGGATATATTGTTCAACACAGGGCATATAGCCAATAGTTTATAATAACTATATAGTCTGTAAAATATTTAATCACTCTGTAGTATAACTGCAAATAATGTATCAGCTGTACATCAATAAAAGTGGGAGTGTAACAATAAGAAAAAAAAATAAGTGTAGAAATACCATAAGATTGAGCAAATCTCCTTTGAGGTCTATACCCAAAAGAACTGAATGCAGTAACTTGGACAGGTACTGGAGTGGTTTTCTTAGCATCATTACTTAAGATAACTGAAAGGTAGAAACAAACCCAAATGTTCGTTGGTAGATGAACGGATAAACAAAATGTGGTATATTCATGCAGTAGAATATTATTCAGCCTCAAAAAATGCAAATTTTTGACACAGGCTGCAGTGTGGGTAAATCTTGAAAATATTATGCAAAGTGAAGTAAGTCAGGCTACAAAGGACAAATGCCGAATGACCGTACTTGTATGAGGTGATTAGAACCTCATAAACTCTGGGGGAGGAGGTAAGTGGACATAACTATTTAAAGGTAACAGAGAATAGGTCAGACATGATGAGTCCTGTGGATGGATAGTGGAGATGGCTGCACAAGGATGGAAATGTACTTAACGTCCCCTAAATTGTAACTGGAAGAAAGGTTTAAATGGTAATTTTTATTTTGTATGTAATATACCACAATAAAAATAAATAGTTCAATGCAAGCAAACAAAAAAAGAACCTACACCCAGCAGAAATGTTCCATGACAGTCATGCAGTACAGTGTTCTTAGGGGCAATTTTTGCAGAAGCCCAGATCTGAAAACTGCACAAGTGCTTCAAGAGTAGAAAGGGCGCTGGAGGACTCTGGCAAGTGGCTGGCACTCCACGCATCTTGCCTCCCTGAGTTCTCCTCCTCAATATTTGCTGATTTTAGCTCATCCCAACCTGATGGCTGAGCCCTCTCCTAGCTGCTGCATTCCTAGTGTGCTCGTGGGTCCTCCTTGCCCCCAGATGGCTTTGAATATCAAGAAGCACACTGCCTCTGAGCCCTTGGTCAGCTGAGTGAGATGCAGAGGCCAGTGCTGATTGTAGGTGAAGTATCAGAGCCTGACTGTCCACTCCAAGCCCTTGCAGAGCAAAAAGCAGGGAAAAGACTAACTATATCCTGCTCTGGGGCCACTGTATTAAATGAGATGATGCCAAGAAAGCTCTGGGAACCAAGTAACTGCTTGATAGTTACTGGTATTTCTTTTGACCGGCTTTTAAAAGGAGGACTGGCATATGATGGAAACATCCGACTTCTTGATATTTTCTCAAAAGTGTTAAGAAAAAAATCCTTCCCCTTCTTATCTTCAGTGGCTCCCTAATGTTTATAAAATACATTTCTTAGTAAGTCATTTCAGTTGTGACCACCCCCAAATCAGACACTGCAGACTCTGGCCTGCAAATCTGGCCCACCACCTGATTTTGTAAATAAAGTTTTATTGAAACCCAGCAGTGTCCATGTATTTACACTTTGTCTGTGGTTGCTTTTGTACTTGAAGAGTAGTGGAGTAGTTGTGACAGAGACAGTGTGGCCCACAAACCCTCAAGTCTTTGGTCCTTTACAGAAAGTGTTTGCTGACCCTGTCTAGCCTCATTTTCCCTCCAGGTCTCACCCCAAACAGGGCTTCCTCCTGGATCCGTGATTTCCTTCCTGCCACCAGCTTTTCCCTCACGTGGTTCCTTCTTCCCAGTTTTACTGTTCCACCAGGCCTTTTTTTCAAAAACTTACTCATTCTTTTCTCCCCAGTCCTTACTGACATATAAGTGACATAGAACATTGTGTAAGTTTAAGTTGTACTACCTGATGATTCGATACCCACGCGTAATGCAAACTGATAATGACAGTGAGGTTGGTTAACATATCTATCACTTCACATACAGTTTTTTAGTGAGACCATTTAAGATCTACTGTCTTGGCAACGTTCAGGTATCTAATGTAGTGTTGTTAACTAGAGTCACTTTGCTTTATCTTAGATCCCCACAACTTACTCATTTTATAACCAGGAGTTTGTACCCTTTTATCAGCATCTTCCCATTTCTCCCACCTCCTTGCCCTTGGTAATTATCATTGCATTTTTTTTCTATAAGCTCAGCTTTTTAAGATATCACATATAAGTGATAACATGCAGGATTTGTGTTGATATGATTTTATTTCACTTAATATAATGCTCCAGGTTGTTGCAAATGTCAGGATTTGCTTCTTGTTAATGTCTGATTAATATTCCATGGTGTGTGTGTGTGTGTGTGTGTCACATTTGCTTTATTCATTCATGCATCAGTGGGCATATAACTTTGTTTCCATATATTCCTTGGCTGTTGTGAATAATGCTGCAATGAACGAGTGTAGATGTTGAGATTCTGATTGCATTTCTTTTGGATGTATTCCCAGAAGTGAGATTGCTAAATAATATTCTAGTTCTATTTTAAACTTTTTGAGAAGTCTACGTGCTGTTTCCTGTAGTGGCTGTACTAATTTACATCCCCACCAGCGGTGCACAATAGTTTCCTTTGGTCCGCAACCAACACTTAGTATCTCTTGTCATTTTGATAACAGCAATTCTAACAGGTGTGACGTGATATTTTATTGTGGTTCTGATTCAAATTTCCCTGAAGGTTAGTAATGTTGAGTATATTTTCATGTACCTGTTTGCTATTTGTATTTGGAAAACTGTCTATTCAGGTTTTCTTCCTTTTGAAAATCAGGTTATCTGTTTATTGCCATAGAGTTTTATGAGTACCTTATATACTTTGGGTTTTTACTTCTTATCTGATACATGGCTTGCATATGTTTTCTCCCATTCCCTAGGTTGCATCTTCATTTCGTTGATTATTTCTTTTCCGTTGCGGAAGCTTATAAGTTTGTTGGAGTACCACTTATTTATTTTTGCTTCTATTGTTTCTGCTTTTAGTTTCATATCCAAAAAAGAGTCGTTGTTAAGACCATTGTCAAAGAGATTGTTTTGTTTTAAAAGTTTACAGTTTTAGGTCTTATATTTTAGTCTTTAATCTATTTCAAGTCAATTTTTGTGTGTGATATTTAGAGAGCAGTACAGTTTCCTTCTTTTGCATGTAAATATCCAGCTTTCCCAAGACTGTTTATTGAAAAGACTATTCTTTCCCCACTGTATATTATTGGCTCCCTTGTCAAATGTTGGTTGACCGTATGTGCATGGATTTATTTCTGGGCTCCCAGTACTGTCTCATTGGTCCACACTGGTTTATGTGTCTGTTTTTATGCCAGCATCCTGCTGTTTTAGTTACTATAGCTTTATAGTGTAGTTTGAAATCAGTAAGCGTGCTGCTTTTGGCTCTGTTCTCTTATCTCAAGTTTGTTTTGATTTTTCTGGTTCTTTGTGGTTCCATGCAAGATAATGAATTCATCTGCTTTTGTTCAGAGAATTTAGGCCATTTATGTTTAAAGTAAGTATTGATAGGTAAGGCCATTTTGTTAATTGTTTTATAACTTTTCCCAGTTTTTTCTTTCTAGGTGATTGTCTTTTTGTAGTGATACATTTTAACTTCTTTAACGCTTTTTGTATCTACTATAGGTTTTTTGCTTTGTGGTTACCATGACGATTACATAAATATAACAGTCTGTCTTAAGCTGATGACAACTCACTTTGAATTGCACACAAAAACTCTACACATTTACTTTTCTTTTCCCATATTTACACTATTGATGTCACACTTTACATATCTTTATATTGTATATACCTTAACAAATTAAAGACGCTACAGTTATTTTTAGTAGCATTGCTTTTTAAATGTTTTATACTAGAAATACAAGTAATTTACATGCAGCATCACCATATTTGAGTATTCATAATTTGACTGTATATTTAACTTTACCACTGAGTTTTATACTTTTATGTTTTCATGTTGTTACTTGGTGTCTTTTAATTTCAACTTGAAGAACTCCCTTTAGCATTTCTTGTGAGGTAGGTCTCGTGTGGTAATGAATTCCCTTAATTTTTGTTTGTCTGCAAATGTCTTTTATCTCTCCATCATTTCTGAAGGATAGTTTTGCCAGGTGTAGTATTATTTGACCACAGTTTTTAAGATGGTGCTGTCTTCAAGGGCAAGGACCTTGGGAGCCTTGCCCCGAATGGAAACTCCATGTACATCAGTGCAACAGAGGAACAAAAGTGCATTGGATTCAACCAGCTCGTGAGGGTCCAGCGCTAAAATTCAGGCCTCAGATATAAAGAGGCTTTCTGTTTCCAGAGATCATCTCCACATTGATGGCTCCTTTACTGCAGCAGCTTCTGGCTACCCCCAGGCGATAGGCAACAGGAGTGACTGGATTGGTAGACACTAGGCTTTCACTGGGCCTTGTAGAAGCCACACTCCCTAATGAGAAACACCGTGGGGACTAGATCCAGGAAACCAGCCCAGTTGGTAACACCCTTGTAAAAGAGACTGATAAATGAATAAGCAAGCCATCCAGCATTTCTTCTCCTCAGCAAATGAGATGGAACAGCTGGCCTTGGAAAGAGGCCCCGTGCTTTGTTAACTGGAAACAGATTAGCAAACTTAATCTGAAGACTGGTTTTTCAGTCCCTGGCCTTGTAACATTTGAAAAAGGGAATTTTTGTTAAAAGTTTCTCTGGCAAGGCACAGGCAACAAATGACACTGTCCTGGCCTGAATGTTGCATTCTGGTGTGTAAAAATACTGGTTTTTATTTTTTATTTTTTTGAATTCTCATCTTTAACTTTCCTATGGGTCTTTGACAAAAACCTCAGGGAATTCTATAGAGTGCATGTTATCAGTATTTTAATCAGCTTCAGCTGTCAAAACTCTTGTAACCCGCCTCTTCTATTTAAAATGTGTCTTCTAGGCATAAAATAATTAAAGGTGCAGGGCCATACAACAGGCTCAGGGCCATCGCAATGTGACAAAACCCTATGGATGAAAGATATTATTTCAGGAAGTTTTAAATATAAATTTTGTTTTGGCAGAAGGCTGCAGGGCACACATTTTCTATACTGTCAAGCTTGATAGTAACAATATTTATATTTCAAATAAAAAGATTAAATTGTGGTCTTATGTGTTTCTGCTTTTCGTCACTTTTTTTTTACTAGTTTATCATAGTGGTGCATTCTAAGTGTGTCATCATCATACCGTTTTTTTTCTTTCTAGTGACAATTCTTTTATTTTATCGAAGTATCTTGTCTTTCACTGTCAATCTCAGGGTTGAAGTAACAAAGGCACACAGCCACACCACTCGGGTTTGGTTGTTTTACAAACATCTTGTTTTACACCTTGTTAAAGGATCTGTGAAGGAAATGCGAAAACAGCACTACCAAACCCAGTAACGGAGGCGCTCAGACCCGTGTGTTCAGTGGGTGTATTTTAGACAGCTCTGAGTTCTGCACCTGGAGTCACATACGTGCCTTTTCCTCTTAGGCACTGGGAAACAGTGAACGGGCAAGGCCGCTGAGCCCCGGGAAGGAGCGTTTGCCGTGAGGGGCTGCCCCGGCTGCTCTGTGTCAGGGCTTGTTAGCTGCTGCAGCTCAGTGTCTCCAAAGGGGCTGAGGCAGCCAGGGGAGCTTTCTGAGCCATGGGAGCTGATGAGTTTCTGAGTTTGCGGGCTGGCTCAGTGTCAACCCTTCAGTATTGCACTTGACAGAGCTGTTTGGGGGAAGCATGCAGCATGAATGGCGTTAACACCTGTTGGACCGGAGCCTGACTGGCTGGAGGCTCTGGACTTGCTCATGATGAAGTGAAGGGGAATCCTAGTTTCCACATGGTGGCTTCCTCTTTCTGATGGGCTGCACCTTCTTCTTCCCACTTAGCACTTTACTCTGCTGGGCGAGGGCCAACTGGTTGATGAGAACACTTCTCTCCACCCCACCCCACCCCACCCCACCCCCGAGTCTATGAAGTCATCCAGGCCCAGGAGACGTACCCTCATCTCTGAGAGTACAAATCACAGAGGAGCAGTCATTTTGCACTCTGACCATGGCAGACATCACTAGTCAAGCTCAGCACTTTACCATTCAACCAGCTGCCTCCACAGATTCCCTTGAAGCCTAACTCCCTGGGCAGTCACAACCAATCAGTCAGGTGACAAGCCATCTTTGCCTCACCAGTTACCTCTGCAGGACCCAGGGGCACCAGTCCAGGCACATAGGTCCCTAGTGGCTCAAGTAACATTGCCATTTTAATGTTGCAGTCCACAGCCCCAACTAATCACATTTGAGCCATATTTCAGGTCACAGAGTCCTTTCATATCCTGATCGTACATGGCAGTTTAGAGCTCTCAAAATCCCCAGAGGGAAGGCTGCCAAGCATAGAGTCATTTCTGCCACATTTTGTCCATTCTGTCAGTGAAAGGGAGGCACAGGAGCCACCCAGATTCAGCGTGGGAGCAACTACTACCAGGGCACATATACGAGGAGGTGAGGTTCATGGGAGACTGACTTTGGAATCTGGCTAGCACAGAGACCACTCACCAATCTGAATTGTAACACTTGACTCATGTGGAAGGATTTCCTATTCCATCAGTTTAACAGTGACCTTTTCGCTTTTGAGTTAAGAGCCAAACTCTTTAGCATAACTACTAAGGGCTCTCACAGTCTAGCCTCCATTCACTGGGGGGTCAAGCAGTGCTCTTTCAGTATATGAAATTTTGTCTGTGAGGCCTTTATTTTCTTTGAGTTCCTCATTTTCACCCACCCCATGTGGTCACCTAGGTATTCTGGAAGATCTAGTTCCAGTGACTCTTACTGAAGGCCTCTAGCAGAAGCCAGAATGTTTTCTTTGCTCTCCAGGGATCTTACAGGGAACAGCAGGAGGAAAGAAGAGGAGAAAAAGGGGACACAGGAAGTTATTTGCATTAATTGTGGGCAAGAGGCAGGGCTTATAGTTTGAACCAATAATTAGATGAACATAGACTTAAAGATTCTGAAAACCCTTTTTTTTTTCAGGGTGTATACACAGAGAGAGAGAGAGAGAGAGATAATAAAGTTTAAAGGACAGAAGCTAAACCAGACCTTATTCCTGAAGGAAGCTTCTCCCCCCATGCCCAGACTACCCTGACCTGGAAATCTAATGATAACATTACCTTTTTAAACTTTTGCCGCTAGAGCATTTACCAGAATACCAGCCCTGTCATGTGTGTGTCACATGTCATTCTGGACATGGAATGGGAAACTAAAATCTGAGTCATTCTCTGTACCAGGCAAGTTTGGTGCCTGTCTCCTTTTATCTTTAGGTCTTATGGTCAGTGGCGAAGAACAGTTTGAGGAGAAGCTAAAGGGGGTTAAGAAGAAAGATACGAAGAAGTCGTACAGAAGCCACTGGGGAGAGAAAGTATGAGCAAGCCTCCCTGGGCGTGGGGACTGGGGCCAGAATATTGCCCATGGAAGTAAGATGTCCCGCCTCCCAGGTTGTGTCAGTTTTTGTGTAAATCTGATACAGGTGTGTCTCTCTCCTCTTTCTCTCCCTGCCTTGATTTGGTGCCAGCCAGGTTTCTCACCTCACTACATAAGGTCTACACGTGTCCGTACCAAGAAAACTTTACATTCTCCTTGCCTGTATCTTAAGACTCGGTGTTTCTGTGTCTTTTTCCCCCGTAAGTATAAATACAGATGTTTAATGAATGCATGTTCTTTAGTGCATATACGCACCGCTTTTTAAAAATTGAAGTATAGTTGACTTAACAGTGTCATGTTAGTTTCAGGTGTACAGCAAAAGGATTCAGTTATGCATACAAATGCATCATTTTTTTAGATTCTTCTCCCATATAGGTTATTATAAAATGTCTATGTCTTGATGCCATCTTCCCGAGGGAGAGGATTGGATTGGCCCAGTGGACACCTCTTTTTTTCCTGGGACAAGTGGCCACATTTGGTCCAAAGAGACATGACCATTGTGCTAGGATGTGGGGAATTCACCTGCCACTGTGTGGGTTTAGAACCTCCTTCGTGTGTTTGGTCGGAAAGATGTTTTCAAATAACGGGCTATGGGATGGCTGGGAAGAGATCCCAAAAGCCTTCCTCAGCCTTGCCATTCTTATTTTGTAGAGAAGAAGGTGCGATTTCAGAGAGTTGATTTTTGGAGAAAGAGACTCTGTCAGTTGTTACATTTAGCAGGGAGATCGTCTTAGGCCGCGTCTTAACATCTGCTTTGGCCCAGCTCTTGTAGGGTCTAGTCATTGTTTCCACGTGCCAGTCTTTTGTTCTCTTTTTGTTTAATCACACAGGGGACCATCCTTATGACACAGCCCATTTACAGGAGGGTTGACGGATCCATGGTGTGCCCAGCATAGAACATAAAAGAAAAGACACTCCCTAAAATCCCTGGAGGGGACATCAGTAACCTCTGGTTTCATAACCAGAAATTCATAAGGATAGAAGTCACCAGAGGAAAATAAAAAAGGGGATTTTTTTTTTCAAATAGGTGATTAATAGACCTGAAATTACTGGCAAAGGAGGGTTATCAGGAGCCAAAGGAGTCATTCTTAATCTTAAGCAATAGTGTGTCACAGGATGGTTTTCAAAATTTTACTCCATTTAGGAAAGTATGACTGAGCCCATTCTAGTCCACCTCCACCTACCAAGTAACTTTTAAGGCTTTACGGAGAAACTTAGTCTCTGTTGTTAAAAAAAAAAACAAAAACACGAAAACCAAAACGATTTAAATCAAAACAAAACCAAACCAACGTCCTGATTTGGTAAAATCACAGGGAGTTGTTTGTAGGGATTTATCCCATGGCTCTAACCCATCTTCCAAAAAAAGATGTAAAGGGACTCATCCCAACTCAGGGAAGACCGGGCTCTTTCCAAAGCTCTAACCACATTATGTGAAAGGAAGAGAAAAATAGATGCGATAGGCTTCCTGGAGCAAGTTAATGTAGATGATCTCTAGTTGACTACCTATAGGAGGCCTGGGTGGGATATTTATCTTAATTCCAGGTCATCTGTAAGTCAGTTTCTCAGCATGTGCCAGAAAGGGGGGGCATTCTGGGTTAGATGCTTCCCGAATCAACAAACAAAAATGTCCCAGGCTCAAGGAAAGAAGAAGCATTCTCTCTAGCACTGGACTCCTGCTTCAGGAAGGAGTTATCTGTTAGAGGCTCTTAGTACTAGGATGAATAATGCCTACAGTGTGGGAAATTATCATAGAAAGTGAGGATTCAGTTCTTTGGGGTGGGGGAAGCGCAGCAACATAGAAGAACGAGGCGGGGGGAAATAGGCTCCTGTCCAACTCCGCTGTGAACTGTTATTGACAATACCAGCAAATGAATCAGGAAGCCGCTGGTTTGATGCAAAGGAAGCTGTCACTTTCCCTGCTGAGACTGGCACGCCTCGTGACATCGGTATAATTGATGTCTGTTCAATAATGCCCAGATCTGTCCCAGAATCTGTGCAAGAACATCTGATAGTTATATGAAACTTAGAAGCAAGAGGCTGGGGAGGAGAGTGTCCAGATGGACCCAGATGTTCTCAGACAAAATAAGATTTTTTAAAAAAATTATTCAAAGCTGTCTAACAGATGTCCCGTTCAACAAAGGAGCTGTTCCTGGTGCACACACTGGTTCTGAAGAAAGGGCTGGGCTGGACCAGGCCCTCAGAGTCACTTGCCCCAGCCCTGGCTTGAGACTGTGGCATTCCGTATACTTCCCTCCAGGAGAAGCGTGCCGTTCCTCCTGAACCATCTTATGAGCGATTGTTCAGCGTGAGAAGTGTCTCCGTTCAGCCTTAGTCCTTATGTCATCTCAGATCACCCAAGGGCCAGATCGTTGCCCAACCTGAAGTTCCCACCTCTCTGATTTCTGGTCTAAAAGACAAATGCAGCCGCTGGGAAACGTGTCAGGTGGCACCAGAGAATGCTTTAGTCAGCCATCTCTCCAGTAGGTGCCGGAGCGAAGGCTGGGGAATGGCCGAGAAGAGAGCCAGCGGTGACGCAGCGATTGGGGATACTACATGGTCGGGGGAGGCCTGGCCGGGGTCTCTTTAGGATAGAGGTCAGCCATGTAAGGCCCACAGGCCACGTCTGAGCTACCACATGTTTCTGTGAATAAATTTATATACAGTGAAATACTACTCTACCTTAAAAAAAAAAAAAGGACATTCTTTAGTTTGCAGCATGGTTGGACCTGGAGGACATCTACGTGAAATAAGCCAGACAGAGAAAGACAAATACAGTATAATCTCGATTGTATGTGGACTCTAGAAAAGTCAGAGTCAGAATGAGAGAGCGGAATGGTAGATGCTATGGGCTGGGGATTGGCGGAAACGGAGGTTCTGGTCAAAGGGTACAGGCTTTGGAATATAAGATGAGTAAGTTCTGGGTATCTAACGTCCAGCATGGTGTCTCTGCTTAATAATAGTGTATTGTAGACTTGAAATTTGCTAATAGAGTAAATCTTCACTGATCTTGCCACAGATAATAAATGGTAACTCTGGGAGGTGAGGTGATAGATATGTTAATTAGCTTGACTGTGTTAATTATTTCACAGTGAATGCATCTATAAAGTCAGCATATATAGCACCTTAACTATGCAGTTGAACAGCTGGGGTTTGAACTGTGCAAGTCTTCTTAAATGAAGATTTTTTTTCAATAAATACATACACGATGCTTGGTTGAATCTGTGGAACTTTACGGAGGGGCCAACTACAGGATTTGAGCACCCCTGGATGTTTGTATCTGGCAGGTCCTGGAACCAATCCCCGTGGATGCCAAGGGAAGACTATGTACAGTTTTTATTTGTCAGGTGTATTTCAGTAAAGCTGGAAAAATATAAAAGGTGGATCCTTAGTGTGCATGTCGGACCTACCGGAAAAAAAAATTTATTGGAAAATAGCCACACCCTTTTTTCGTAACATCTGTGGCTCACGATGGCAGAGATGGAAAGTTGCGACAGAGATCATGGGGCCCACAAAGCCTAGTGTTTACTCTCTCCTCTCTAGAGAAATGTTGGCTGATCCCTAGTTTAGGACCTCTACCAGAAAGACCTTCTTCCATCCAGAAGATACAATTTCCATAGTATTGCATCCATTAATTCATTCACTCATTCATCCTTCCACAAAGATTCATTAAGTTCCTCCTCCCTCTCGCCCAACCACTCTAGTACATTGTTTTCTTTTTCCATTTTGGTGTCCGCAAGGATGAATAAAACTTAGGCTCTTGTCAAAAAGTGTAATGAGTCTTGTAGCCAGTTTCATGGACTTGGCTTTATGACTCTTGTTCTCTGGTGGTGATGGTGAAAATTATTATTAGCAATAGCTTATGTTCATCGAGTTCCTTCTAAATATGGAAAACCCAGTGGTGACTGCTTGACCCACATCATCTCATTTACTCCAAACCCTGAACCCACGAGGTAGCCATCCTCGCCATTCTGCAGGCGAGAACTCTGAGGCCTAGAGATATCATGTTATGTGTCCAGGGCCACATAATTAGAAAGTGATGGGTTGCTCAAGGGAACCCATTTTTGCAGAAAGCAAAGCTTACACTCTCAAAATAGGATGAGGACCTGGAATGGAGCTTCATGTCCACTGGATACGTATTGTCTCTGTGCCTGCTCTTCCCCTGACCTGATTGGACTTTGGAAACACACAGGAACAATCACCACCAACCCCCGAGAATCCCATGCCGTGGGGTTCCCGATCCTTACAAAGTCAGCATTGCCCTGGCCAGAGGCTCAGAGGGGCCGCACCTATTTCTTTGATCAGCAATAGTCTTCGCCATAGCGAAGCTTGGGCAACAATCCCATTTCCGCCATCTGCTTTTGTGACTGCCCGACTGTTTGTCCTTCTCATGAAGATGAACGTGAGAAAGTGGAATGTAGTGGCTTAGATTTATCTAACGAAGAATACCAACCCGTTTGCTTTCTTTTACACATTCCTTTCTTTAGAAATTAAATGAGGTGATACACTCAGATTACTTAGTGTTTATTTAATTACTGGTAGCCATCATTATTACGACCTCCCGCCCCGACTCTTGACACTTTTTAGCCTCTCTGCTCCCCACAAGAAAGCACCTGAGTTTCCATTCTCATTCCTTTGGAGACTAAGGGCACAGAAGTTGCTTAAACAGCAGATAAAGTTTATTTGACAAAGCAGTCTTCTACCCAAAAAGGCCCAATCAGCCCCATGAGGCAAATGCTCGTTAAATCGATCTCTGTGGAGTTGGATGGCAGGGTCTGTCACATCACTGTCAGCGTTCTGACATCCGGCAAGGGGAAGTCCTCCCCGCCAGCTCCCCAAGATCTCTCCCTTCAGGAAAGGAGCTCACATCAAGGCTAGAATGTCACGAAGTTCCCAGCAGAGGAAATAGTGTGTTGGGGGCACTGTCTGTAGATTCGCATCCACACCCCCTCCCAACAGAAAGCTCATTTCATTAGATGGTTCATTTACTTTCATGTCTCCATCGTCTTTAAGTAGCCTGGGCACCTCAGGGGCAAATTATTCCATCTGCAGCATCACAGGTGAGCTGGGTTAGTCTGAGGAACTTGCCCCTCCTGCCAGTGACTGTTCCACGAAGAGCATAGTACCCCCTGGGCCAGTGGGGTATAGGAAGCAGTTTTCTGGGGGCCTCCTCACTCTTCTGGGGTAACTTTCTAGAGTGGTTCTGTGCAATGCGATGGCTCTGGCCACATGTGGCTACTGCCCACTTGTCATGGGTGGGTCCAGATAGACCTCAAGTCACAAAGGCTTAGCATGAAAAAAGAATGCAGAAATTTTTATCAATTTTTTTTTAGTATTGATTTCATAATGAAATGTCAATGTTTTGCATGTGTTGGGTTAAAATTATATTTTAGTGAATTTAATTTCATCTGCTCACTTTTTAAAATGTGAGTACTAGGCCATTGGAAGTTACTGCGTGGCTTGTCTTCTGCTGGGCAGACCTGTTGTAAAGTGACCCCCTCTCATCTTCTGGAAGTGGTCAGGTGCAGATGGCAGTCGGGAGCTGCTGCAGCCTTTGGGCAGGGCCCCCAGGGGAAAGGGGCAGAGTGAGGAGCCAGATGTTCAGAGAACCTCTGTGCTTCCAGTTGTGCAGACCAGTGGGCATCCATGTGGTGCAAAGGAGTTTGAGGTCGGTTCTAACTCCTCCCGGCTGTGGCAAGCCAGAGTCTGGGTTCTCCAACGTCTTGTGACCGGGGTCTAAAGGAGCTGGGCAGGCGGATGGATTCAGCCTCTCAAAGATGAGATTAAGTGTTTCCGGGAGATGGAACTGTCGGTGACACTTTGGGGCTGGGAGCCCATCTGTGAAGATAAGCTCCTGAAAGGACCCTGTGGGGCAAGTAGAGAGCCTGGTCCTTGTGTCGTTCCAACCACAATAATGATGGGCACCCCTTCCTTCTCCCCCCGCCCCAACACCGGAAGGAGGAGAAGAGGCCTACTCAGCCTGAGCCGGCAGAATGATGGAGCTGGGAGCTCCCCTTGCCCTTCCAAGGCACTCTCCGCCTTATACACCTGCTCCCTGCCCTAGAAAGCGGGGTTTGTCACCAGAATCCTTGCTGTCTGCCTCTCAGGTGGGTTTAGCCACTGGGGAGCACCAGCAGTAGACGAGAGAGAGAGGCGTACCTGGCTGGGGTACTTGTTCCTCCGACTCCCTCCTGAAGGTTTTCCCTAGCTGGTGGCGTCCCTCAACTTGATATCACAGCTCCTGTCACAGGTCCTCTCCTTCCAGGTGCCATATCCTTCCCTCCCTCTTTTGCCCCTTCCAAGTGTAGCAGTTGTCACAGTGCCCACTTGCTAATAGCTCTAAGATCCTAAACCTTGGGATTTACTGATACCCACCTATACCTTTTTTTTTTTTTTTAAAGCTCTCTTCCAGTGATACAAGTTGACTGTCATATTTTCTTCAGTGACTCTGATAGTGGTGCTTCCAGCTCTCCTGTGCTTTTCCTTTGACTGGCTTAGGGGACAGGCTTACGGAGGTCACAGATTGGTAGATTTCCATATGAACACTGTCCAATGATCAGACGGTAGGGGTGTTACTGGTGGACTAGGACAAGGAGGTGAAGGGAATTGGCTCAAGGAATGAGCCACAGATAGGAGGTGAGGGAGATGGACCCTCCCGGGTGCTGGTAACTTGATTTTGGACGGAAAGCTAAGGAGTGCTGGTCAGAATGTCCTCATCTTCACTCTTAACTCGTAACCTCCACATCTGCACACCACACTCATATTTGGAAACTTAAGGGTGCCACGTAGAGTTTCTAAAACCCTGTTCCAAAGATCCCACACATATGAGGAGTTCACAGTGAACGACACCCCTAGCAGTGCCACAAAGACTGAGCTTATGGAGTTAAGGAACATGCACTCACATTTATGATGTGGATGGGTAGCCAAGCATATGGGCTGGTTCAGCTCAGAGTGAAACTAGAAGGTTAGATAAGTTCGATTTGAATATTCTTACCTCACCTAGAGAATCCTAAAGACTCTACCAGAAAACTATTAGAGCTCATCAATGAATTTGGCAAAGTCGCAGGATACAAAATTAACACACAGAAATCAACTGCATTTCTATATACTAACAATGAAAGATCAGAAAGAGAAATTAGAGAAGCAATCCCATTTACCATCGCATCAAAAAGAATCAAATACTTAGGAATAAACCT
>PVHT020000012.1:9798295-9832496 GCA_004024745.2 Catagonus wagneri | reverse complement strand
TGTCTGGTTTGGAAGCCAAGCGGGTGTGAAGACTGCACCAAGAGTTCCAGGACGTTGGCTCAATTATAGGCAGTGCTGAGTGAGACAGGCTTTTGTGGGACCCACTGGGGAAGATTTACAGGATCAGAATGCAGAGCTTCCTCCTTCTAGCAGGAATCTTACTCCATGAGGAAAGAAGGAGGAGCTAAGCCACGTGGTGCTGTTTTCTTCCCAACTTGAATTTCTGCCTAACGTAATCCTCACAAGGCCCTCACCTTTTCCTGGATCATCAGCCATGAGAAGGGGATTGTCCCTTTGTGCTGCCATGTGCGGTCCGCCCATCCCTCCCTCACCCGTCGCTCCCTGGTACTCAGCAGTGTCCAGGGATCCTCTGGGAACAGAGATGAAACCTGAGCCTACCCTGACCACCTTCCCCTCCCTTTTAGTCCTTTGCTGCCTGTAATTAACAAGATATAACTGGTCCTTCCTGCACAGAAAGTAATTCCCTCTCCTAGGCTTACAGTGTCTTTAATGTCTGTGCCATAGGCAGAAAAAATTTAAATAGCCATTTTAAGGTTTTACAGGGAATATCAAAATAAACCAGTCAAGGCTGGATGTCTGCAGTAAGTCCCAAGTTCTCATTAGGTACTAATGGGAAGGAAAAGTGCTCAGGGCAGAAGTCCCCCAAAAGCCTGACAGCTCCCAAGTGTGGTCCATGGACTAGCAGCCTCGGCATCATCAGTGAGCCTTTTAGAAATATAGAGTCTCGGGTTTTAGTCCAACTTGCCCCGAATCAGAACCTGCATTAGAACAAGGTCCCTGGTGATCTGTGTGCTCAGGTCAGTTTGAGAAGCGCCGCCACGAAGTCCTTCCCACCCAAGGGACCAGGGAGCCCCTGCTGTGTCTGCGTAAGCACCCAACTTGATATTTACTGGGGGAGAGGAGTCGGGGTGGGGGTCCTCTGGTCCCTCCGCTCTCAGGGAAGGGTGGTTGGCTCTTGTTGGTAAAGTCTGAGCACTCATTCCTTCACTTGTTCGTTGGAGAGCTTTCCTGGGCTACACACTCTGCAACAATTTTGTTACCCTGTGGTGAAAAACAGACCTCTGCACTGACTGCAAGGAATGTGTGGTCTGCTGGGACAGAGGTAGGCTTACTTCAGTATTTGCTTGCAGCTCTGGTAAGCAGGAAAAACCCAGGGGGCTAAGAAGGGTCTTTTAAATTCCCTTGCTAGAAGCAGGGTGATTTCAGGACATTTTAGGGGATAGGTGATCTACAACAGGGGTCAGCACACTAGAGCCTCAGGGGCAATTCCAGCTTGCCACTGGTTTTTTTGTTTTATTGGAACGCAAACATACCCATCCATGTATGTATTTATGGTAATTTTGATGCTACGACATTGAAACTGAAAAATTGTGACAGAGACCACGTGGGTCCACAGAGTCTAAAATATTTCCCATCTGACCCTTTAAGAAAAAGTTTGCTGACCGTTTTAGGATCTTTGTTGTTTGTTTTTTAGTTTGTTTGTAGATGAGTGAAATGAGATCCAACCAAGGAAAGTTATTTATCCGGGATCACAGAACACGTAAATGCAGAGTCAGCACAAGAATCCAGATTTCCTGAATCTCAGTGTTTCATGGGGACCTGGAGACAGTGTACTGGGGAGACAGGTCAAACCAAGGGGCAGGGGTGGGAGAGGGGTCCCCAGACAACAGGCTGTGGACTTATAAGCTGGCCATGGGGTTGATGAGGAGGGTATTCTAAGGCCCACCGGGAGAGGGGTGCTCAGCCAAGCCCCCCTGGGCAGCAGGAGGGTGGGGCGAGCTGTGAGCCAAGAGAGGCAGCTGACTAACCAAGGAGTCCAGGTGCTGGGGGTTTAGATGCTGCAGCACAAAGGGCGTGCAGATGGCATCTCCCTCCAGGAGACTCCCTGTAAGCCAAGACCTGCAATATGAACCCAAGCAGGACAAGAATGGGTGGGGCGGGGGGACCGTGGGCTAGGGAGTATCACAGGCAAGAAAGAACAGATACAAACCCCTCCAGGCTAGAGAGAGCCTGAGCAATTCAGGAACTTGAAGGAACTCGGTGTGCATCATCCAGTTTGAACATTTTCTGAAGCTGACGTCACTCTGTAGGCCAAGACCACCAACTCCGTGGTCATCCCCAAGCTAAACCCTTAGCTGGGGCTTTTGCGCCATAAGCATTTTCTTCCACATGTAGGAGAAAGGTGCTGGTTCATTGTTCTGGGTCTTGCTTACAACAAAAAAAGTCAAACCAAACGGTTAAACCCCCAGGGCTGACCACCTGCTGAAATCAGGCTCTGCTTCTGTGGGAGACCGTTTTTTGCTTATGCTTTCCAGTTAAGGGAACATACTAGGAAGAGTATGGGAATCATTATCATTAAACCACGCTCATCAATGTTATATTGACTGATCAGAGTCGTATTTCAGTAGAATAAGGATGACAAACGGGAACCTATTATTTATTTACTTTCCTATTAAGTCCAGCTAGCTAAGCTTAATAGTAGAGGAAGTCTAGGTGTTAAATTTACTCTTTAAGTTGTCCTAGACATCTAGCAGTTACTGTAAGCAGCAAACTGAGTTCTGGCTTTCTCTTTGGTGCTATTTGTTTATCTTTTGCTCTCATTTAATACGTTGAATGTCATCATTAAGGGTGAGCTGCTCTGCTCCGGGACTAAGGCACTGCAACTTGTACTGGCCCATTATTTGAAGACTTCTCTACATCATATTATCATTTGAACGAAAACCCAAGACTTGGGTCTCATTTCTTACACTGATTCCGTTGTAGCAGGAGCGAACATAGAATTTAAATAAAGTTCTCCTCTAAAAGCCACTCAGCTTGCTCACACTTAGAAATGTTCACTGGGTTTACTGACAGACTCTTCTGAAAAGCAGGACTCCCCTGAAATCCTGTAGCTGTGTTTGACATGCCCGGAAAATTCTCCAGTAGAGCAGACAGAGGGCTCCGAGACTAAAATTGAACACTTGTCCCCCAAGTTTTAATTTCCATGGCTTCATTTCATAAAAAGCAATTTCATCATGGTTTTAGGTGGTCCTAATAGAAAGGGAAGATTTTCCCCCTGAGAGAGTCTCCCGTGAGAGCTGTTTTTGACATTGACATGTCTCCCTCTTGGCCAGAAGCCACAGATGATGCCCCCCCCCCAACGTTAGATCATTAATTTGTCCTATACACACACGGGTCTACACAGACTAAGCTGAGAATCTAGGCAATTAGGCAATTAAGTCAAGCAAAAAATGATGCTTGTGCTCCAGCGAGCCACAATTTTGGTTGACAGTGGCTTTGACTTGACTTGTCCAGATAATTGCTTCCAGTCCTCCATGGCCCTCCTACGGAATGTGCGAGTTCCTTTGGAGAGGGCACGGTCGGGGGCGCGGGCGGTGTGGACAGTGCCACCATCTTCTTACGGAAGGATGGGGGTTGAATACAGACGTCCTTTGTTTCGGTTAGATACAGCCTGTTTTAGTGCAGGTTCCCCAAGAAGTTGACCCTTAGACAAGAACTCAAATGAAATAGTTCAGTGTGGAAGGGACTCGCTGGTGGAGGAATGAGAAAGTAAGACAGCGAAGTAAGAGTGAGCAGATAAGGAGCTCACTGCTGCAGGGGAAATCTGGGAGCCAAGCAGAGCCCTACTTAGAACTCCCACTTGAGGGGGACATACAGACTCCCAGTGTTGGGGGTCTTCACTGAGGGCTTCAGCTCTTTAACCCTTGGGACACAACAGGCTCCAGCTCACAGGGAGCGCTCGTTCTTAGACCAGTAAAGCGAATGCTGGCCTAGGAGGTCTGACTGGTGGGTGCAGCCAAGATAAATCCCAAAGGGTTCCGGGTGAGGCAGGGGGGACCAGCTGTCTTCTCAGTCTTCCTTGAGCTGAAAGACCTCAATTTTTGCCATTCCAGATTTGGATCGACCTTGCTTCCATTCTCTGCTTTCCAAACGCATCTGGACGTTCGGACATGAACTTGACTGTTCATCTTGCAGTTCTCCTGGAGACAGTAAGTCAGACGTGTACATATCTTTTCAGTCTCTGCAGTCTGAGCTGTTACCTATTTTCACTCTCGGATACCCTTAGAAGAAACTTTAATCTTTGAAACAAACCCCGGTGCTCTTGGTCTTTGAGTTGTGTACCTTTTGACAGCCTTCAGTGCAAAATCGTACAGTTCTGCCCAGACTGTTTTCTGTGGTACACTGCGGACGTAGCCAGGGTGAGCCAAACCAGCAAGCGTGTGTTTAACACTTAATGTGATGACTTACCTAAGGTAAATACTTCTGCTGTGTTACTTGCTCTAATTCATCTTATTTTCCTGTGCTATTATTTGTAAGTAGAGCCAGTAAAAGAATGGAAAGAGAGCTAACAAGGGGTTTGTGGGATGGTGAGCAGAATTTTCTTGCTCAGCATTTTGGCTCAGGTACCATTCTTGGAAAACCTGAGTATCCAGGACTCAGGAAGCGTCACTAAACTTATTTACCACGGAATTCTTTATTCTCTCATTTACCACCTCCTTGAAGAATACTTGAGAATATTAGACTTGTCCAGATGTGGTGTGTGCACAGAGACTCAGGGTAACCCTTTGACTCTGTAAAATGAAGCCCAGGTGTATAGATTAATGTCCAGAAGAGAGTTTTTAAAAGAGTGGCTCTTTTATATAATTCTTATTAGCTAAACATCATTTAAAAACTCATGTGTTAAGCCCCTCCTACAATGTCTTACGCTGTGACAGGCTTCCCTAACTCCCCTGCGCAGAGCGAGTGGTTTTTCCACCTCCCCTCTGCCCTGTGTACCGTATTTATCTATTTTACATCCCCCCCGGTGAGTTCCTTAGAGCAGGGACAGTCTGTCATTTGTTTTTGTGTTCTCTTCTTGCCTAGGATAGTGACTAGGACATAACAGGTAACCAGAAAATGCTCGTTGAACCGAAGTGAGGAAGAGCCTTCCTTATTCTGATAATGTACCCAGACAGGCTATACCGAGTGTTGTAATTAGCGGTGAGATATTTAAAGGCTTTCCTTTGAGATTGGGACCTAAACAAGCGTGTCCATTGTCATCACTTTTTTAATGTCACATCGCATGTCCTAGCCAGTTCAATAAAGGAAAGAAAAGAAATTTTTAAATATTAGGGTAGAACAGGAAGAAAAATATATGTAAATGGTTTGACTCCACATAAAGCTAAATAAATAAATACTTTACTGGATCCCAGTTAAACCAGTAAGTAGAGATTTTTTTTAGCCTAGTGATATTCCATACCTGAGCATATTGTCTGGGTCAGTGCACTTATCACCCTATATTGTGTGGCAAGAAACTCTTGTCACGTATCTCCGTGTCAATGAAGTACCGCTGAGAATGTTGCCCTCTCTCGTCGTTAGTATCCTACTTGGACAGTAATTGCGGATTCCGACTTACAAAGCAAGACTCAGTCATAAGCCAGGGTCGGCTTGTTACCAGCTCATGGGAGCAGATTGATCACATTTCTTTCTTTCAGCTCTGGGTTCATTGTCATCAATCACTTCAGTAGCTTGAAATCATCAGCCATGCTGGGAGTATTTATATCACGGAAATTGGCAGAAGCCACAAGTCGTACTTAGGCCCTCCCCAACCAAGGCTGGCCACTAAACACTTACTAACACAGCACTGGGCAGACAGATAATGAAATGAAACTTTCTAACAGCTTCATTAAAAGGGCAAAGAAACTATTGACATGGCATATTAAAATTTGGAGTTTTGTTTTAAACAGGAAAACATGCACTTGAAGTTAGAGATGAATCTCCATTTAGACTTATATGTTGAGTTCCAGAGATGTCAAATGACCACCATCCAATTTAATTAAAAAAAAGAAAATGAATTTCATTGTTTTTGGATTCAGTGAAAGGGAGTTTTTTTTTTTTTTTAATTGATTTTTGTTTTAAAGTTCAATAAAATTTTATTAATTTAATTAGTTCCTATCAATTTTTAAATAAGCAGTGGCTTAGATTAAATTTGCACTCTTGCTCTCTCTCTCTCTCGCTCTCTCTCTCCCCTTCTCTCCCACCTCTTATTTAACACAAACTCCTCGAGCATATTAATGGGTCTGGTCTGTCATTTTACAGTTGGAACAGTATTGGTGACTGTAAATCAAGTAAAAAGTTTGGGTCAGGATTTTGAGCTGTTGTTTCTGTTAGGATTTTGAGGTTTTTCCATAAGGGTATGTTATGGGAAAACCACATACACACCAGGCAAAAGAAGTTTGCTGGGAGACGGGAGTGGATTGTGTCGATGGTGGCTGTTAATTTAAGATAATCACCCTGTGTGTCAAGTTCAGCAAGGTGATCCAAGCGTGGAATGGTATCGGAAGGCATCTGTAGGATGATCTAAGTTCACCTTCCAAGTGTACGCGGGCTTGAGGGTAGCTGGAGGAGGAAGGGGATCATGCAGCATGGTGAGAAGAGGGCCGGGTTGTGGAGTTCCCTGGGGGCGCAGCAGGTTGAGGATCCTGCATTGTCGCTGCTGCGGCTTGAGTCAGAGCGGTGGCACAGGTTTGGGTGCAACCAAAAAATAAATAAATAAATAAATAAATAAATAAATAAATAAATAAATAAAAAGAAAAAAAGAAGAGGGATAAGTTAGAGTAGGAGACAGGGGACCTACAGTTCACACTTCTTGTAAGGAATAATGAATAACTTCTGATTTGGATGGAAACCACAGTCCAGAAGAACTAGAAAATGGAATAAATAAGTCAAAAGACTGGAGTTAACTTCTGAGGAATATGAACCCCGAGTGTGATAAAGCCTTTGTTCCAAGTGTTTTCTTCCATGTTCTAGTTCTGTGTGCTAATTTCCAAAACCAAGGATTTGCATTCAAATCATTTTGCAACTTAATGGGCGTATATACCCTCCCTCCTCCTGGAAGCACACAATGGGCGCTGCTGTCTACAAAGCTCTGATGGGCCTTGTAGTTAATAAAGGCGTTTCGCATACCAGACTCCTTTGAACCTAGAAGCATTTTGGGCATCCCAGGGCGTGCGTTCTGCAGAGGACGTGGGGTGGCAGGAAGAGCTCGCGCTTTGGCCAGGTACTCCCAGACCTACGTTCTGGGCACAAGGTCTGTTAAGAGACTGGAGTCACACCCGGCACCTCCCAGACCCTCAACACACAGTGGCCTGAATTCTCGCGGCACGGAGGCAGGTGTAAGTCTAGAGGGACTGACCTCACGGGGGATCAGGTGACCTGTCTGCAGCGAGGGCTGGGGAAGATCCTGACACGTTTACAGAGTCCGTCCCCCGACATTGACCTCTGACTCTCCGGCTTTCTCGGGTGCAGACTTGAGATGATCATATCACCGGTTTTGAGCCTCATTTTCCTCAAGAACCAAGTGTGTCAGTGACAGGAGTTCAGGGGCTCCCAAAATTCTGGGCAGTTAATGGAGGCTGAGTGTGCACACAGGATCATCCTCCTGGGTTTGTTAAAGACAGTATCCAGTGTTGAGCATCTGTTTTCTTCCCTTTGAAGCAGCCTGTGAGGGAAGAGCTGTGTCTTCTGGAAGCTCCCGGGATCCAGTCTAAGAGGGTGAAATGAAACGGTGTGTGTGGAAACCTCGGTGTAAACAGTAGGGCTCTGGGGAGAAAACAGGGGCGCTTTGCATTGTCACGGTCGTCAAGACTTCCTGGATGGGTTTCTGGGTGTTTCTCCAGGAGTGCGGACCCCCGGGGCAGGGGGCAGGGGGGAATGCACCGGGGCGTTTGCAATCCAGGGAGTCTGTTTTTCAGCTCGCCAGTCATTTCAAGCACAGCCCGGCACTGGCTGAGTCATAGAGGAGGGTGGATTCAGATCTTCCTTTCCGCGGTGCTTGCGGTGCCAGGCGTTGTGCTAGCTGCTGGCGTTCTAAGACAAAAAGGGGGCAGCCCCCTCCCTCCACTCGTGGTCCGGGGCGGGGGAGCAGATGTACATCCTAACTGATCATTATGCCCCAAAGCAGTGAATGCTGGGAGAAGCCCGGGAGAGTGCTTAGAATACCGTCTGAGCGCATGATAAGGGCTCAATACATCTTGATTACTATTATGATCAATATAATTATTATTATTAAACAGGCAGGTTGCAATGGGAACATCAAGGAATGGGAGGCAAGGAGGCGGGGGAAAGGGGGTGGCTCACTTTGCCTGGAAGCTTAGCGGGAGCTTTCCCTAGAGAAGGTGATATTTGAGTCTTGAAAAGATGAGAATGTGACCAAGTTCAGGAGAGGAAAAAATGTATCTTTCTGGTCAAAGAGACATGTGCAGAAGCCTTGACAGGAGTATGTGAATATGCAGGCATGTTGAGATAACCACAGGTACTTTCTCCTGGCTGAGACATGACGTGTGTGTGTATGTGTCTGTGTGTGTGTGTGTGTCTCTGTCTGTCTGTATGTGTCTTTCTGTGTGTGTGTCTGGGGCCAGAGGTGAAAATGGGGAAGATGGAGTTCCCATCATGGCTCAGCGGTTAATGAACCCGACTAGTATCCATGAGGACTTGAGTTTGAGCCCTGGCCTTGCTCAGTGGGTTAAGGATCCGGCGTTGCCGTGAGCTGTGGTGTAGGTCGCAGACGCGGCTCAGATCCTGCGTTGCTGTGGCTGTGGCGCAGGCCAGCAACTGTAGCTCCGATTCGACCCCTAGCCTGGGAACCTCCATATGCCGCGGGTGAGGCCCTAAAAAGCACACACACAAAAAAAAGAAGCTGGGGAAGATGAGTGGGTAAAGGTCTGCGTGAGAAGGTCCTCAGTTTTCCTCTTGTGAAGTTCGGGATTAAGCCTGTTTGCGGTAGGAACATGGCTCTTTTTTCTTTTTCCCCAAAGAAATGTAAAATAATTCAAAACTCCTTAACCAATTGATCCCATTCAGGGAGTCTGTCCCCTTGAAGCAAATTATTTACATCAAAACAGGAGAAAAAAAATCTGAATGAAGAGGAATTGTGGTGTGAACTTGACTATGTGTCCATGGTTCCATTAGGTAGCAATTAAGATTTCTATTAAAGAACAATATGAAATAGCTTAGGAAAAATGCAGAGAGCAAATAGCCTCAAGAGAAAAAAGCTAGACCTAAAACTGACTGCAGAAAAGAATCTTAGCTGTGTTCCCAAATGTGATAGCTGGACGATTAGAAGGGAATATTCTGAAAGGCTTGAGTGGTTATTGTGGATGCAGGGGTCGTAGGAAATTTCCTTCCTCCCTTCCTTTCTTCCTCTCTCCTCCCTCCCTCCCTCCCTGCCTCTCTTCCTTCTTTCCTGCCTTTTTGTATTTCTTCCGATCAGAATGGAGCGGGGTGGGGCGGGGAGTGTCTTGTACCACAGTAGACATCCCCGTGCAGATGACAGCCTGTCTGTAGCTACCCGGTTTGTGACATGCCTCCCCAGGCCCCGGGGCACGGAGCCATTCCGTCCAGCTCGCGACGGGGCTGAAGCCGCACCCCACACCTGCGGGTGGTAACAATACCCCCAAGCCAGAACCATCTCCACCGAGGGCCCTGGCAGTTCTCAGCAGGAGAGGTCAAGGTGACCGCATGGACTGGGAAGGCTTCCTGCAGGCTGTGGGATCTGAACCGGGTCTTAAAGGGTATGAAGGTCTAGAAGGCTAGAAAGAAGAAAAGTTAGCCTGAAGCTTCTAGTCATTTCTAGCTTTTTAATGAGGAGCTTAACCCCCATTCTTGAAGGTCTGTCGCCCACGGGTGCCGTATCTAGCCGTCAGCGGTTCTCAGTGGGAAGCGTGCTGCACAGAGCCAGTGTCTGGTGGCATCCACGTGTGTAAGCATAGAAGTGACTCCGGTAGCTACGGGTTGCTGAGCACTCAGTCTGCGCTTTCCCCGCCTGGCCCTGTTAATACTCGTGGGAGCCCTGTTATAAATTGCAGATCGGAAAACTGAGGCGTTGAAGGACCCCCCCCCCTCCGCCCCAGACAATGCATACATGTTGGAGGTGTAAACGGGACCCAGGCCGGTCAGCTCCAAGGTCCGTGACAGGAAGCAGTGGATGCTGCCAACTGTGATTACTGTCATTGCCGCTTTCCCATTGTCATGCCTCTGTCCTCGTCGCACCTGGTGACGGAATCAGGACTCTCAGTATCCTGGATCCGTTTTCTGGGTGACAGCAGCGAGGCACTGAGATCGATTCATTGACTCCACAGGTATCTGAGTGTTGGATGAAAAACTAGAGTGTGCCAAGTGGCCGCCAGCTGAGGCCAGGTCCCTACTCATGGGAGCTCTCAGCATGGACTGGATTACAGAGCCTGCAGGCTCTGGGGTCTGTGAGGGACACCAGTGCCTTAGTCCTGAGGCCCTCCATTCACTCCCGCTGTTAGTGCAGGAACCTTTTCTTCGAAAGGAGAGACCTCGGAGCAGACCCCTCCTGCTTCTGGGCCTCCCTCTCTCGCTAAAAAATGTCAGTGCTGAACTCAGCGACTTCCGCGGTCTCAGTGCTCTGAAGTGACCCTGTGTGGCACCTTCAAAAGGTACAGTTCCTTCTAACACGGCAGCAGTTTGCTTCACACGGTGAAAGACGGGGTGAGAGAGGCGTTGCCACCCATCTGCCTTTCTTGGTGTAAAACAGGTCACAACAGGTGAAACTCACCCGTGGAGCCGGAAGTCAGCATCCTGGTCACTCCTGGAGGGGATGTGCCTGGGAAAGAAGAGGCTGCTTCTGGGAGGGTGGTTGTGCTCCGGGCGTGGATTCCACAGGTTGCTGGCTGTGTGACGTTCTGTCTACCTGTATGCTTACGAATTCAGGCACTCTTCTTTATGGTTAAAAAAATACTATGAACAAAAATTCAGGCAGCATCAAAAGAGAGTGGTATGGTGGGACCGTGTTCCTGGTGGGTTTCAGGGAGAGGGCAGGGCTCCGGACTGGCTTTGTGACTAGGCCGACGCCCCTCTTTGAGCAGTAGGGGGTCGCCAGGGACCACAGCATGGGTGGGGCGGGCCCTGCCTCCATCCGTTTCCCCAGGCCCCGCGCCCGCGCGGTGGAGGAGCGCGCTCTCGCAAGCACTCAACAGGTGGCAGTCTTCCCCCGGCCTCGGCGAGCTGCACGTTCCAGCAGCGCTGCCTCTTCCCAGCTGATTTAGCCAGGATGCTGCTCTCCAGAGAAGGCCTGTCCCTTCCCCGGAGGGGGGTCTTCTGCCAGGGCTCCCACCTCAAATATGCTGCCCATGGCCACCCTACCAGGGCTCCCAGGGTCCGCAGGAGGCGCCCGAGACCCTGCCCCCCGGTCCCCTCCTTATGGGGGAACGCTCCAGCAGCCCCTCTCCCGGCCTCAGCCGGGGGTGGGAGGGGGGTCCCAGACCTCGCTGGGGGAGGCTCCTCCTCCTGCAGGGCGGGCTTCGAAAACCAGAGGCAGAAATTTCTGGGAACCGGGGCTCCAGCAGAGAAAGGAGTATGAATATTTCATTAAGGTGGTTCAAGTTATCAAACATTACAAAACCAAGTGTGTTGGCAGGAATCTGAGAAGCACATTAACATGGGTAAAAATAGTGGGAAAAGAGGCCCCGAGCGGGGACAGCCTCAGGGAGAGCCCCCGAGGGCTGCTGCGCAGAGGCCCCAGCTCTGCTGGCCCCACCTCACTCCCCCATCCAAACCCATTTCAAAGCGGGACTCAGAAATGGCAGGACCTGGGGGGCGTCTCCCAGCCAGGGACCTTGGCTTTTGAGTCTGGGGGTTCTGGAGGCTGAGGGGCTCTCAGGCACTGCTCCCCTGGTCTGAGGGGCCCGGGGGGGCTGGAAGAGGCTTAGCAGCCGGAGCTACCCGGGAAGGCTGCCCTCAGGTCTCCCAAGTCTGAGCACGGGATCAAGGTCGGACATACTGAGACCTGTTTGTCACAGTGAGGATGGGCTCCACGTGGGGTCCCCTGACACCTCTGGACCACCCCCGGGCCAGCTGTTTCCCAGGCCCTTCTCCCATGTGTCCCTCTGGCTGAAGGACAGGAGCACACAAAGGCCCGTTTGTTTAGCTCCCACCCAGAGCTCTAAGACGTCTTGCCTCTGCATCTCGTGTGTCTCCCCTCGTACAACTCAAGGCCGCTTGTGTAGAGACTACTTCTGTGCGCTTTCTGTATAAAATAGTGCCGTAGCCACATGCTTCGAACTTAGCACTCTGCGCATTTAATTTGTCATGAAGCCCTGGCGTAGATCCTATTACTGTCCCCATTTGCAGACTAGGACGGTGACGCTTAGAAAGGTTACTGCCCAAAGGCTCGTTGCTGGTAGATGTCAGAGGGGAATTTAAATGTATGTTCCTTTGGCTCCAGAGTCCCCCTCAAGCCATCTTGGTTGGAGAATGTGTCAAAAACGCATGGTTCCCCAGTTCCCTGACAGTCCTAGAGAGGTGCGTGGGGGAGGGAACTCCTGAAGAAGCCACAGAGTGAGGGCGAGGAGGGTACGGGAGGAAACCAGGTCTTCCGTGAAGTCTGCCGTTTGCCCGAGGTGCTTGGGCAGTCAGCTTATCTGCTTAGAGCCTCCGTTTTCTCTAGTTACTGTGACTGAAGGAAAATCTGTGACGTGCCAGGCCTGGTGTCTGGCTCATAACTGGTGCTCGATAAACAGTAAAGCTGCCTGTTGCTGCCTCGGCCCAGCTACACACGGTTCTCTTACAGACTTGTCTCGTTATGCCCAGGAAGAGTTTCTGAAGAGAGGCTGTGACTGGTGGCTCCAAACCCAGGTTATATGTCAGTTGGGTGTTCTTTGCCTGCACCTTGGACTCCTCCTATCTCAGCACTTACCACAAGGTTCCATTGTTTAATTACCCGCTTATCTCTCCTCAACTGAGGGCTCGATGTGGCAGGAAATGTTTCTCACTGGTTCACTGTGGAAAATCAAGGCATCGTCTGTGAACCTGAAATGTTAAAGTGCTCGATAGGTACCTGTTGATGTATGGATGTATTGATGGATGGATGGAAAGACGGATGAGTGGGTGAGTGGAATGGAGGGACTAATGGGTGGGTGGAAAGACGGATGGATGGATGGATGGATGAAAGGACAGACTCATGGGGAGAGGGGTGGATGGATGGAAGGACAGGTGAGTGGAAGGAGGACTAAGGCATGGGTGGAAGTCTGGGTGGGTGGATAGATGGAAAAATGGACCAGTGGGTAGAGGGAGGGAGGGAGGGAGGGAGGGATGGATGGATGAGTGGATAGAAGGACTAATGGATGGTAGAGGAATGGGTGGATGGGTGAGTGGATGGAAGGTTAGATGTGAGGGTGGACAGACTGCTGGGTAACTGGATCAGTCATTGGATGCACAGATAGCTGAAGTACCTTGGATTATAACATTCTATCACGTGCGTATGCACCAGTGTTTTCAGAAACACTGTCCTGTTGACTCGTGACTCTTAGGCGTTTACATCCTGAGATAGGTAGGAGCAATACCCAAGGCTGGCCCTGCCTCAGTAGATAAGGGCCAATGTCCAGCCCTTATCTACTGGGACAGGGCCAGCCTTGGGTATTTCCTAAACCTTCTCATTCACAAACTTCGAGAAAAAAAGTTTTGAAAAATTCTGTTTGGTAAGAGTAGATGCCAAACTCTGTCACTCATTGCCACTGCCTTTCCTCCACTCAGGAAAAGGGTCTGCTTTGGATTTCTGGAATCTTAAACTCCCCCCTTTTTTTGGTGTTGATAGGAGCGAGGGAGACTGAGAGCTGCTGATGACCAGGTTGCTAATTGCACCACTGAGCAGGAGACATCCTGATGGCCCTGCACTGCAAGCAGGGTACGCGGGGGGCTGCGTTGCTGGAATCTGGGTCTTGGCAGTGCTGGGGTCCCAGTGGAGAGATTGGGGCTCAGGGAGAAGTGAGGGAGGGCAGGACAGTGGAACACTCTCAAAATAATCTGCAGTTCTTATCGATGGCCCGTTTCCCCGACATGCATACTTGATGTACTTGAACTTGTAACCTTGGCAGCACAATTGCAGCTTTAATCTCATGGGTCCCATGGAAGGCAGATTTTGGCTTTGAGAAGGCTTGGCGGGCGACCCATCCTGGAGTGGGTCTCAGAGACCAAGCTGTCTCCTTCTCACATCCTTTCTTCCTCCGCGGCACTCGCCCTCATTCCTGGACCTGTCACTGGAGGCTTTCTCCCTGCCCCCGCCCCCCCAGCCCCTGCTAGAAAGTTCTCAGTGTAGAATCAGATCAGCGCAGATCCACAGAGATACGAAGGCCTGAGAAAGCTCTCAGCCGCGCCAGTGATTGGAGTCATTCCTGAGATCTGAAACTCCCGTTTGCATTCGGCCAAAGACATTCCTATCGTAGATTCCCCAGTAAAGGAGAGGGTGGAGGTGGCCTGTCCAGAACTGCTGCGATTACTCCCTGTGAGAAAGAGAAATGGGCTCCAGCGAAGGGTGGAAGGAAGAGAAGGGGTGGCGCTGAGGAGGAAGGAAAGAAGAGATATTTGAAAGGACAGGCGGAGAGAGGGGAGGCACTGGCGGTGTGATGTTTACGGAGCATCTGCGTCGGTCAAGGTCTAAGCCACGTGTCCGTCTTCTCCAGTGTCCACAGCAGGCTGGCCAGGGACGTAGGCTGACTTAAGTTTGCTAGATGAGGGAACCGAGGCCCAGCAGAGTTGCCCCGTGTGCACACGGTCACACAGCAGCTGGAATCGGCTGCTTCCCGCCTCTCCCTCTTGCTGTGATGCGGTCAGTCAAGCACGGCCGCTGAGGTGGTCACGGGGACAGCACCGCCGTGAAGTGGTGACCAGGGCCTCTTTTCTGAGCTGACCCCTCCTTCTCAAACTCAGAAGCTGGAGTTGTCGGACCTTAGAACCCACCACCTGGAGACGGAGGCCCAGTGAGAGGAAAGATCTTGCTGAGGGACCCGCAGTTGTTTGAGGCAAGAGCTGGGACCTGGTCTGCAGTCTCTGGAACCCCGGCGTGGCTGTTCGGGGCCTGATCTGAGGCTCCAACTCCATTCTTGTGTGGAAATAACAACGGAGAATGAGGTGGTGAGGTGACAGATTCCGGGCATCCACCGTCGCATAGCTCCTCTGTGGGACCTGGGATCGTTGCCGTGTCCCTTTGGGGTACCACCTCATGGTCCAGAACACTCCTTGGTGCCGCATCCTTTCAGTCTCCTAGAGTATCTTGAGGACATTACTAGAAAGCGTTCTGTAGCTCTCAGCTGCGTGCCATGACCTACGGCTTCAGAAGGAAGTCCACGGGCGTGTTCCTTTGAACTCTCCTTATTGAGGTTGGTCAAAGGGCTGATAGGGATTCCAGGAAAAGCAGGCTGATAAGCTGTAGGGAAGAGACCCGGAGCCAGAAGGCTTGGTTGGTGCTCAAGCTTTGACTAAACTTCCTGCTGACAGCCTTCTCATTTTTTTAAAACGAATGAAGGTGGTGTAAAGAGGCTTTCCAATAGAGTATTTCCCCCAGTGCTTGTGACTCAGGCCCTGAGCAAGGGTCTTGCCCCCTGGGGGTCTTTGGAGAGTCCCCGTGGGTGGTGATGAAACCCAGTTCCTTAGAGCCCGTGGTCTGTGGGGCCGCTTCTCAGACCCTCTATCCCCCAACCTCTCCTCCCTCCGCGTCCCGTCTTCGGGTCCTCAGGTTGCCATGCCGGCCCCTCTGTGGGCCCTGTCCTGGGACGCCATCCACACCCCCCAGTTCCTCCACTCCCTTGATCTCGTCCCTGTCGTAATTTCCTCGGGAAAGCATTTATTGATCCTCACGTGCGTGTCCCCACTTCCATATGTGTCTTCTCTCCTGTATAGCTCTCCTAATCATACTTTTATTTGTGAATTACTTTAAAAAAAAGAAAAACCTTAATGGTCAACTCCATAAGGTTTGGGATCGTGTTGGACGATGCTCGTCATTTTGTTCCTGCCCTGAGAATGAATATGTGATAAAGTCAGACACATACGTGTTTGCATGGGTGAACTCATGGAGAGAGGGAGAGATGGAGGGGGGTGGGGCTGATCCCCACACGTGGCGACTCTTATCTTCCAGGAGACTTTTGTGGTCAGTTACTGGTGGACCAGTCAGATGTGATCCCAAGTCAGTATAGCTCCTTTGAATTCCTTCTAATTTCCCAATTTCTCATGGAAGCCCCCCTGGGGGTACTTGAAAGGAGATTCCATGCCCTCTGAACTCTGGCCATCAGACCAGGCACCTTGTTTATTGCTGACGGCTGCCCATCCCCCATTCTTTTATGACCTGCTTTCTTGATCAAACTGTAAGCCAAGGAGAGACGGTTCAGCAATCATTAACAGCTGTTCTTGGAAAAGGACTAGATCACATAATTGTACCTTCTGCAACGTTCGCCCGGACCGCTGTTCCACCTCCGTGGCCATGCATGTCCTCTGGAGCTGGAAAAATCACAAACAAGGCTCCTATCAGAGCAGGAGGGAGTAAGAAGAGAAAGACCCAGAAAACAATTCACTCATTATAAAGTTGCTGAGAAGCTTAAGCCCGCCGCATTTCGGTAGGCTACTAAGTGAATATGTAACTACTTTATATATTTCAACAAAATTAAACTTAAACCTACAGAATTAGGTTTATTAATTTCTGTCAGGGCTCAATGGGGGAATAAGAATGGCCATTCATTATGGACACACAATTACTGGAGACAAAAATGAAGCCCAGCTCTATTAAGTATAATAAAAATGTTGAACACTGAGGAAATTTTCATTAAATATAATCTATTCTTTATATTACTACACTTAATCCTTGCTGTCTGCGTCTCTGTTTTTCTCCAACCTATTTAATTTTATTACTTAACTTTTTATAAATGTTTCTTAATATAATTATGATTAAATATTTGGGAGGAGAGAAGAATGTTAGTCTCTTAAAAAAAAAGGGAAAGAAAGAAACTCCCTCTGTGTCCTCTTTTCTCCACCCCTAAGATGGTGAAAAATGATGTTTTTTTGGAAAAAGCAAGTGCTAAGTGGGATTTTATTGTTGGGGCAAGGCCGGAGCATGAGAGAAGGGACGGCAATAAATAAGAAAGAAGTGCCGATCAGCAGTTGTGGGAGAGCTCTTTATATTACACGTTTAAATAAAAGCCCATTGCCTTACTAAAAATGTCTGTGAATATATGCATGGCCAAACCATGTAATTAAAAGATGGGCCCGGCTAATGTTATTGCTTGCACTACATGGAAACATGTGTGATCTGAGCATTTATTTTTTAAGTCACTATGTGTTCTTCTGTGAATTGCTCTCTCTTTTATGGGATGGTGGGGGGGGGGTGCGGTGGCCAGAGGGAAGCAAAAAGGGGAATTTCATTGTCTTTGCCAAAATAGGGCTGTGTTGCCGTGTCTCCAAGCTTTACTGTTGGATCTGTCGTGGTCTTAGGATATTTGTGTCTTTGTTTGTTTTAAGAACAGCTCCGTCAAGAAGTAGCAGTGACTACAAGGGCGGGAAGTAGGGGTATTGAAATAAAGCCAAGATTCAACCTTCATCCACTCACAACCGCCTTAATGACTCTGTTCGGAACAGAGGGGTCTTGGCTCCGTGGCCAAGTCATTCTGGGAGGTCAGTTCTGGGCACCACATGTTCAGTTTTGAGCGTTATCTTTTTTTTTTTGTCTTTTCTTCCAGCTGTGTAAGATGAGAGTCGGGCCTTCATTCATAGCAACCACACCACCCTGCCCACATTCCAGGATCCGCTGTGTAGGTTCGTGTTTCCCAGACCCCGCCCTGGCAGCACGCTGGTGCGCGGCGTACCAGGCTGGGTGTCTGATCGCGGCGCTGTAATGATCATGGCAGCTCTGCTCAGAGCTGCGACGTGGTATTGCGGCTGATGCCTTCGTTCCCTTTAGGGACTGCTTTCTCGGGAAGCTGACCGTTTTCCGCGTCATAGTTGCTGCCGTTATTGTTACTGTTTGCGTGGTTCTCAGCCTGACTGTTCTTCCCCCAGTCCCGCCCGCCGTTCGTGTGAATCCTCTCAAACTAGGATGCTCTGTACGCCCCAGCTTCTCGACAAATGCTCTCTCAGCCTTCCGACCCGCTCTGGCCTGGATTGGTGTCTTGCTCGGGGACTCACAGCTTGGTCACCGAGCACACCGAGTGCTTCTCACACTGAGTCCGTTTATCGAGTCCCGTGCCCGCCTCTTGATTTCTCCCCATGTTTTATAGAGCGTGTCTTTTAGCAACTTGCAGAGACGGGCTGCTGGGGCTTAAACCTTGAGGATCTTGCCCAGTTAGAGAAGCCTTTTCTACCAGCGCCGTCTAAGTCAGCACCTCTGTGTCTTTCAGAACGTGACTTACCTGAGTCCTCTGCATAGACTTTTTATGAAACCAACAATCCTCATTCTTACTCGCGAGCGTACATTAGGTCTCTGTAAGAAAGAAAGGTCATGAGCGGCAGGACCTCATCTGCCGTGCTCACTGTTGAGTCCCAGTGCCAAGAACCATAGCAGACCTGTTAGACACTCCATAAATACTTGTTGATTAAAGGAATCGAATGTGTTAGCTTGCTTAAACATAGGACTCTACACGGAGTGGGAGGTGTTGGAGAAGGCTAGCCCTCACGTGGCATAGCTCCTGTAGAGGGCGTGAGGTTCTCTACGTGAACCAGAATATACATCAGCCTTTGAAAATGAAATCCATAGCTGCTTTCGGCTGGAGCACTGACTCCTGGCATCTGCAGCATGTGGCTCCCCTTTGAGCTATGACACAGCAACCCAGACTCTTTTCTTGAGGGATTTGCTTTTTTTTTTTTTTTTTTTTTTTTTTTTTTGTCTTTTTGCCTTATCTAGGGCCGCACCCACGGCGTATGGAGGTTCCCAGGCCAGGGGTCTAACAGGAGCTGTAGCTGCTGGCCTTCGCCACAGCCACAGCAACGCGGGATCCGAGCCGCATCTGCAACCTACACCACACCACAGCTCACGGCAACGCCAGATCCTTAACCCACTGAGCAAGGCCAGGGATCGAACCCGCAACCTCATCGTTCTTAGTTGGATTTGTTAACTGCTGAGCCATGACGGGAACTCCGAGGGATTTGCTCTTGTTCTCCTGCCAAAAGTTCAGGAAGCCAGAAACCAGAGAAGATAAGTTAAGAGACCTACTCCCCAAGGATTCAGTAGTCTAGATTGGTCTTCAGACTGTTTTGAGCATGTATGTGGTTGTGTGTGCATGTGTGTGTGTGTGTGTAGATACGTAGACATTGTGTATGTACACACTCATTTTTTAGAAGCACATGATACATACACAAATACATTTATATTGTTGGACTAATGGATTATGGCCGGTATACAACATTTGAAAAATTGATTTTAAAAATAGAAGAGGAGCTCCCGTCGTGACTCGGCGGTAATAAACCCTACTAGTATCCATGAGGATGCGAGTTCGATCCCAGGCTTCGCTCAGCAGTTAAGGATCTGGCGTTGCTGTGAGCAGTGGTGTAAGTTGCAGACAGGGCTTGGATCTGGCTGTGGCTTAGGCCTGGGAACTTCCACGTGCCACATGTGTGCCCCTAAAAAGCAAAAGAAAAGAGAAGAGAAAAAAAGAAAAGTAACTGTGAAAACGGAAAATTGACTGATTTCTTTGTATACTCTCCTGGGACACTCCCTTTCTGGAGACCGATGTAGATTCGTATTTGCCAGACTTCACTGTGCTGGGACACCGTGGATGGCTTCTTAAAAATGTAGCTTTCCAGGCTCCCTTCAGAGGGTGAGTCATTATGAGTGTGAGTCGGCGTTTTCCTCGGTCGGTCCAGTTGTTCTGATCTCTGTGGTTCGTAGACACCGCGCACCTGCCGCTCTGGGCACTGCTTCCTTATTTGGGCAGATTCAAGCAGAGCGACGTGTTGGGATCATGTTAGCTTAACTCCTGTTCAAAATGTCTTGAGAGGAAGGTAAAAAACTAGTAGGGGGGTGGTATCAGTGAATGGCCAAAAAGGACCGTGTCTTTCGTTTCTCCATATCTTATTAAAGTTAGTATCAGTACCTTCCATATGATTTTTGCTGTTCCTCGAGGTCTAAATTCTTCAAATTTAACATTAAGTAGTGGTGTTGTTATTCTTTCTTCCTTTTTTTTTTTTATTTTCCCACTGAAAAATGGTGCAGTAAAACTTGACAGCTGTCTATTTGGGATTCTGAATTTTCAGCTCATTCAGTGCCAGTCACTTTTCGTTAGCAGTCGCAAGCAAGGGCCTCACCAGGCAGGTCATATTATTCCCATTTGATAGATTTAGAAACCGAGGCCTAGAGCAGTAGTTTCATCAGCCACTCCTTCCACCAAACAAAGCAATAAAACAAAACCCCTGGATTCCAGACTTGCAAAGTCATATATGAAAACTTGGACAAGTGCAGGATCCCAGAGCTGGTGAACGGTTGGTGGGACCTTAACCGGGGCCTCCTCACCCGAGGCCCACGCTCCTTACACAAGACAGGCGCCTGCTTCACTTCCTAGCACCCTCAGTCGGCACTCGGCCACCAGCTAGGCCAAGGCTTCCTCTGTTTTTCTTCTGTCACCCCTGCAGTGGGCCGCCTCAGAGGGAGTTCAGAGGTCCTCGCAAGTTCCAGTGTCCCATAGACCACCGACGAATGGGACCTGCTTTAGTGATACAGTGGTACCTCACTTTGCTCAGAAGCCCCCCGAGTTCTCAGTCTCGGGGATGCTTTCCTGCTCAGCCAGTGCCCACTCGCCCGTCGCTCCGTCCGTGCGCTTGGCACCAGTGGAGCAGAACAAGCGGATGCCAAGCAGCGTTCTCTCTTTCCATCCCGATGTTTCGGCGTTACGCACACATGACCTCTGGGAGCATCTTGATGGATGCTTCCCCCCCATCACAGTAATATTAACCTTGTTTAATAATCTATTAACACTGAGGATAAAGGTCTCATTAACATTTACATGCTTTCCTTGCCCCTGGAATAACACTGTCTTTTTGTGTATTCAGAACAGTGATTTTTTTTTTTTTTTTTTTTTTTATGACAGCGTGGATGGCTGCGGTGGAAAGGGCCCTGATAGAAAGACGGTAGGTCCTCTGCTTTAGAGCCCCGCCTGCCGCTCACTCTCTGTGCGACCTTGGTGAGGTCACTCAGCCTCTTGGAGCCTCTCTCTGTTCCTTCAATTGTGCAGTGGGGACATTTGAATCTACAGCCACTGTTATTTTTAAGGTTCGAGAAAAATTTTAACCGGGGATACAGAAGGCACTAATATACGCTTGCTCTTTTTGCAGTTCTTATGCCCCATGAAATGGGTTGCCATGGCATGTTAACTAAGGCCATCGGTTAGTGATACTTAACCGAGTCCCCCGTTTAGGAGGTGTGCCTTTGGCTTCTGGGACAAAAACCATCCCGCCCACCCATACTAGCTGTGTCTCTCACATGATCTTAACCGATACCCGATGAAAAACAAGATCCCCAATGGACAAAGCTATGGTGGAGCGTAGGAGACAGTTAAGAGAAAGAACAAAGATTCTGTTTTCTTCTGAACTGACTTTTTCATAAATAACATGTCTCCACACCATGCTGGGCTTGGGTGAGTCAAGCAGCCTTTCTATCATTTAGAACAATGACTCGCAGTCTAGTTGTGTGTCTGTGACCAGCGGTCAGGGTGTGTGTGTGTGTGTGGGGGGGGCAGGCGTTAACCCCCCTGGAAGCCTCTCACAGAATCCCCACAGGGCGTTCCTTAGACTTGCCCCGCTTTTTCCTTGGGTGTGGGGGGATTGTATTAACATACAGATTACAAATTGCGAATGCAGATTCATTCCTGAGGGTGAGGTTCAGACTCTAAGACACGCCCTTTGCTGCTGCAGCTGGTCCTCACGCCAGGCTTGGAGTGGCAGGTGCAGGGCTCTCCGTACGCCTCACTCAGTGGACAGAGACACTCGGGTGCTTTTCCCAGCGCCATCCATCCAACCCCCTCCACCCCCGTGCCATTTACATCCTCCTTCCTTCTCAGCCTGTGATGCTGTGACATCTCCTTGTCCTTCTCTGTATCCCTGTCGGTCTCTTGTCTCTTTCAGAACCTACCTGGCCACAGATAGCTTCCAGTTTCATCTCTAAAGGAGGAGGTGGCAACAAAACAAGTAGGGCTGCAGAGCTACAGAGCCAAGTTCCAATAGAGGTTCTGTTAGGAGATCTGGGGAGAGGCAGTCAAGATGCTAAGCACACCTGTGGTGAACTCTTAACCTTCACTGCCACCAAATGGAACACTTGCATTGGCAGGCTGGGAATGAGATTTTGGTTTTTGGTGTGTTGGCATTAGATAGGTAGGTAGGTAGGTAGAGAGAGAGAGAGAAAGAATGATAAATATATAGTTATCAAAATCAGCCTCCCCCTCCCCTTCTCCCTCCCAAAGAATATGAGATAAGGCTCAGTTATTGATTTTTGTTTTTAAGCCACTACAATTGAGAATAGTGCCGAAAGGCAAATTGCAGGACTGGGGGTGCAAGTTATTTGAGATGGACGTGCTCTGCCCGCCGCCCCGCCCCAGTTTGGGATTTTTGGGCGTAGAAATGGATGAGTGCATTTCTATAGGGATTCAGAACTGATATCTTCATTTAAAAAAAAAAAAAGGCGTCTCCCACGTGCTCTTTTCTTCAAATGCATTCTTCAACAGAGAAATATTCATTTCACTCCTGAATTAATTGCAGCCCCGTTGCTGATGGATTTTGCATTAAGTTCAGCTGCTGCTTGCAGTGGGTAAAGGCACTCTGATTGGGAACGACACCAAAGCAGAGGGGCAGCTGCAGTTCCTGGGGAAATTATTACCATTTCAGATGTCACTCAGCTTGATTCGTGATTAAGGGGAGCAGGGGCTCCTCCCGCCCGGGCCTCTACGAGAGCGGCAACCTCTTCTCCGTGGCCCGCTCGCTGCACTGTCATAACCAATGCCCGTCAGCTCCAGCTCGCCCGGGAGCCCGAAACATTTAGCTTCAATTACAAACATTGCTTGTCGTTCCTGGGATGCCGACTACATGAATAAACTTTTCTTTTTCTTTTGGAGAATGTGATTAAAGTGTCTTGTGGATGGAGAGCATTTATCTTCTTTCCTTTTATTGCCATGGGGTGTCACCATGCAGCAGGAACAGAGACACACCTGAGTTTTCATGTCCCTGGGGTGGGCAGATGTGGCGTCTCTGTCTGTACTCCGAGGCTCTTGCACCAGTCTGGGGAGGTTTTTGTTTAACCCGATACGCCAAACCTTTCAACCACCTGCCTTCTGGTGCGCGTGGGGGCGCGGTGGATTCTTGGAAGAGGAAGCCAGGTCTGCAGAAAGTGCAGGGCCTCGTGGAGCCCTGGGGCGTAGGCTGCACTCAGAGGTGCAAGGAAGAGAGCACATGGCCCAGTGGGGCGGGGGACGCCCAGGTGAGCCGTTGGCAGTTCTTGCAGGACTGCAGTTTCCACACTTCCACGGTACACCTGTGGTTCCGATCCAGCTGGGCCCCTGAGCCCATGGCTCTTACCAAAGGCGGCAGAGCTCCTGGGCTAAAAGACAGGGGTCCAGGTTAGACAGATCTGGGATGGAATCCCAACTGCGTCTTCAAGGCCCGTGGTCCAGCAAAGCATCCGGGCCGCAGTCTCCGGTGGAGGGGAGCGGCATCGGAGCGTCCCGGGAGAGCGCCTCGGCAAGAAGGACTCAGTACCGGTGCCTGTACCCTCACACTGCCTGACACCAGTGAGACCAGTCAGCACCGGCACAGCAGCTCCGGAGCCAGGGTCTGCATACTCACGCCAGGCCAGGCCTTAACCCTTTAGTTGCTGGATGGTAGAGAGAACTAGGAAAGCCACGTCGGGGGATGGGGGGGTGGATACTTAGGTTACGCAGAAGTAGTTCGAAATTTTTAGCAGCTGAACAGCTATGTTGGTCCGAACCAGTTGAAAAACAGCCTCGGCACCACAGGTGTTTGTGGAGTAGCCTGCTTCGTGCTAGCTCGCTGCACAGGCCAAGCTGGATGATTCCACGGAGAGGACCGTAACCCCAGGGGCTCATGATGCAGTCAGATCCACCCAGACGTTCCTGGTAGCACACCCCCCAACCCCACCCCAGTGAGTCACATGTGCTGAGCATCTGCTGTGAACCAAGCACCCAGTTAAACAGAGAGTGACAGAGGTGGGCACGAGATGCCTCAGCCCTCAGGGAGCACACGGTTAAATGAGGGAGACACATCAGTAAACACATAATTGCAGGACGGAACATTCGAATAATTCAAAAGCATACAGATGGCAGAGGAGTGGGTTCTGCCAGGGAGCCTTAGAGAAAGCTTCAGAGGCATTTGAGCTTTTTGAAAAATTATTGTCTCAGCTTGTCGTGTAATGCACATAAAATAGCACCTGTAAAAAATTAAACTTTTAGAGATAAAGCTAAAATCCCCTAGGACCACCCCACCTCTGTCCCCAGGCCCAAGGGCGACCTCGGTTATTAGAGTTGGATGTGAGTCTCTGAGTTTGTTGCTCTGGGAAGTTGTAATGGTGTGTCTATACGTTTGTGTGCGTGCGTTTACATAAATTGTATCCATCTGCACACATCAAATTCTACTTGCATTTTATTTCTGGCTAGTGTATCTGGGGAGCTCTCCAAGTCAGTGCTCAGAGAACCAGCTGACCTTCTAACAGGGGCAGTAGGTTCATAATTGGTTGAGCTAGTCTCCTGTCGATGGGTGTTTATGTAATTTTTGATTTTTCGTATTATAACCCGTGTTAGCAGTAAACATCCTGCTGCGGTCTTCTTGTTAAGCCTCCTACGTTCAGTGGGAGAGATCCAGGACTGTGCGTCTGTTGAGTCATTAACTACAGTAATTGCCCCCGTTCCCCCACACTCCAAGGAGTTATGCACACACCTCTCTCCCCAGCAGCTGGGAAGAGAAATAGCAGTTTCCTGCATCCCTGCGAAACGTGTGACATTACCAACCTTCTCCCCTCCCCTTTTACCTTAAGAGTGAAAACGTTAGTCATTTTCCAACAGGATGTATGGGTGTCAGGCTTTCACTGATCTTCCCCTGCCCTGCGCATTATTTTAAAAACACGCCGGCCACTTTGATTTCTTCAAATTTAGGAGATGATTAAGGTTCTACCAGGCCAGTATGTTTCCCATGGAAGAGAAACTGGGCGAAGGTAGTGGGCATTAGCCGAGGTCTGTGGGATCAGGGAGTACGTTTGGGTCAAGGTTTAGGTGCCAGGAGAGAAGGCTGTGGGTGAGGCTGGTTGGCTGTTGGAACCAGAGGCGTAGGCTTCTAGACCAAGCTAAGGAATCTGCCTTTCATCTTTTTGTCAATGGCAACGTATCTGGCAGGACCTAAGAAAGGTCCTAAAGGTTCAAGGGGACATTTGCATTTCAACAAGGCACTCTTGTCGGGCTTGCAGAAGAAGGACTGAACACAAGGCAATGGAAGAATAAATGGGAGACTCGGGGCCTTAGTCTTGCACAGGTGAAATGGACAGGCTTGATGCCTCGTTGAATGCGAGCCCGAAGATGAGGGCGTCCTGGACACATCTTATGCAGCCCCGAGGCGCTTTTACCCCCTAGCCTTACAGCTGGATGCAGATGTCCATGCAGAGCGGTTCTGCTCACAATATGGTCCATGGAGCGGCAGCAGCAGCATCGCCTGGGGCCTTGTTCAAAATGCACATCCGTGGTCCCACCTCACACCTGCTGAATTAGTATCTCTGGTGGAGGGCCACCCTCCAGGAGATTATTTTGCACACGGATATTTGAGAAGTGCGGATGTCCGAGATTCCATCCCAGTCTGTGGATGAGGACCCCTGGTGCCTCCTTGGAGGATGGCCAGCTGCACAGGATTGTCTGCAGTGGATTTTATACAAGGGAAAAAAGAGGAACACTTACCTGGCTAAGCAGCTGCTGTTTGTTCACAGCACTTAGCTTGGTCCGCAATGACCAAAAACAGTTCACTTAAATGAGGGTCTGGGTTTCTACTCGGTGGCTCTCCTACGGTTTTCACCCCCATGTCTGGAAGAAGAATGCTTTTCTGATCAACAGCCAGGCTTGCAGCTTCCAGGAGGCCACAAGAGAATAGGGCTAGGCTTACATCACAGCCTTCCTGTGGAGAGGGAGGGGGCCACGGCCAGCACGGCTGGTCAGTTGCCATCTTGGTCACTGGTGAACTGCTTTTATTTACATATTCATTTTTTGGCCACCCCCCCACACACACATGCAGAAGTTCCGGGGCCAGGGATTGAACCTATGCCACAGCTGCAACCTGTGCCACAGCAGTGACACCAGATCCTTAACCCAGGGAACTCGTGATGAACTACTTTTAAAGACCAATTTCTTCCTCATTCGGATCTGATATTCTTCAGATTGAGACGTGACTGGAGTCTGCCTTGGGAGGAAGGCCTGGAGAATAAAAGCAGAGGGAAAACAACTCTCATCTCACATTCTTGTTTCCCATTCAGTGACCCTGACCCCCTTAACCACAGCTGCCTGTGGACTAAACACCGGGATCACAGCTAGCCGGGTGCCTTCAGCCAAGGATCCTATGTCCTTGGAAAAAGAAAAAAAAAAAAGGGAAAGAAACGTATGTGATGGCAGACTGGTTTCACTTTGTGTGCTTGCCTCACCCTGATGCTGGTGTCTCCCTGGATCACCGGGTTGCGAAAGATGCTGAGGCTTTGTTGTAACCCGGGGGGGGGACAGCACTAGTGTGTTAATGGCTTTGCATTGCTACCTGTTGCCTGCCCTGTTGTGGTTAATGTCTTGCTTTCTATTTCTGCCAGCCTCCTCCTCTGCCCCCACTCGATTTCTATTCTGTCTGTAGAGTGAAAATGTTCAGGGGTCTTGGGACCTTCTGCCAGGCCCTGCCTCCTGTGGGAATTCCGCACTGCCCCTGAGAGGGTTAGTGTCTCAGGAAGAAGGTGACACCAGGCGCCTTCTCTGTGCCTTAGCATCTTGGGACTGGGTGCAGAGCAGGCATCGGGGGCCATGCAACCCCCTGCCCTCTACCAGAAGTAAGCAAACTGTAGCCTGTGGGCCACATCGGGCCTGCCACCTGCGTCTGTGCCACTCACAAGCCAGGAATATATTTTGTATTTTCAAATGATAGAAGGAAAATCAAAAGAAGACAATTTAATGGCATACAAATAGTGACATATATAATGAAAATTACCTGAAATTAAACTTCATTGTCCATCGATAAGTTTTTTTTTTTTCCTCTTTCGGCCACACCTGCTGCACATGAAAGTTCCCAGGCCAGGGGTCAAATCTGAGACAGATTTGTGGCAACAACCTAAGCCACAGCTTCAGCAATGTCAGGTCTTTAACCACCTGCACCACAGTGGGAACTCCCATAAGTAAGTGTTATTGGAACTCAGCCATGCTTATTTGTTGACAATCAGTGGTTGCTTCTGCATCACCATGGCAAGTCTGACAGATGTGAGAGGAGACGAAGGCTAGCATGACCCAGGAAGACTAAAATGTTTGCAACCTGACCTTTTCCAGAAAAGAAAGTTTGCCAATCTTTGTCTGTACAGTCGGAGGCTTTTAGTAACGCTTTCTCACGCTGTCAAATGGATTTTGTTTTTGGACACAGCCTAGGTGTGGCTCCGTTTGCAACGACTGGGAGGGTTAGGGTAGTTTGGAGCATTTTCCAGTTTGAAAACTGGGCTTCTGGCAGGGCGTGGAGTCAGGCAGACGTCTTACCTGAGGCGCCCAGGGAGTCACCAGGTGTGAAAGAACTCGCCGGGCTGGCGGTGGCTTCACCTTCGGCAGGAAACCAGAGGGAAGCTCCCCGGTGAAGCCTTGGCTTTCGCGGGCGCCGTTCTTTTTAATTAGGGTGCGGGCTGCTGAAGCCCAGCCCACCCCAGAGGCAGCATGAGAAGGGGGTGGGATCCGTCAGACATCAAACAAATGGCTTTGGGTGAGAGCTTCTCAGCGGCGTCACTCATCTAATCGTGGGGCTCATCGCTCCCCACGGGAGCTCAGGAAATCAAGATGCGTTTTGAGATGGCATTTCCAACCTCCCCCAGAAATGGGGGGAAATCGGTCTTATTTATTAATTCCATCTTGCCGGCTCCCCATTTGGTGCACACAGTTATGTTTTGCGGCACGTTTCCACCTTGCAACTAGCAGAGTTAATTTAATGAAATGAGTAGTCTTGTGATGACCTGAAGGGGAAAAACACATTAATCTGGAAACTATCAAAGCCGTCTGACATGTATTATTGTAGGACTCAGAAAAAATAAACAGTTTATGTAGAAGATTAAGTGGCAGTGTGGATTTGTTTTTGACATATCTTGTCTCCAAGTCTAAGTTGGGGATTTATTATGGCGCTATCATGTCACAGCTATCTCATCTATATGATAACACATCTGTAATGTTTTACAAGTGCAGCACTACTCGTTCAAAATGGGGCTTTTTTAAGTCCTAAATTATAGTACCTGGAGAGGCATGCGTAATTATAGTGCATGTTAGGAAACGAGAGGCTGCCTTTTCCAGCCACACTCAGCATTAATCGTCAGCACAGTGGGTGTAATAAAATCATAATTGCTTCTTCCAAACTCCTCATCTGAGCTGTGCGGGTTGAAGTCGGTGATTTGCTGGAGAGCTGCCGACTGTCATGGTAGATGAAGGCCTCACCCCCATCCTGGCCGAGTGTCCCCGGATCGTGTGGTTGCAGAAGGCAGAAAGCTAGACCTCAGGGGGGCTGCCTATCGAGTTCCGCCGATCTCAGTTGTACTCTCAAATCAGGATGTCAGAAAACACTGTAGAGTGAATGGTAATGACCGCGGTCCTGCTTTGGGGAACTGGGTTTGGATCCTAGCTCCACTTTTTCTGTTTTGGACAAGTTGGCTCACATCTCTGAAGAGTGGTTTTTCGCCTCTGTAAATGGAAGATGGAAGCCCCTAACTCAAAGTCGATGAACAGTGTTTATAAAGCACAAAACACCTGTGCAAGGAAGTCAGGCATCATTCCAGTTCTCGCTTAAAGATCACCGCCTAAGCCTTTGCCATCCACGGTGGCCGTCCCTGACCGTAAGTGGCTCTAGAGGTCTTGACACCTGCCCGCCTAGTGGAGAAGGGCTGCAAGTACAAAAAACACACCCGTTTTTGAAGATTGATTATGAAAAAGAATGTAAAATACCTCAGTAACGTTTTATATGGATTACATTTTAGAGCGGTAATATTTTAGCTGCATTGGCTTAAAGATAATGAAATGATTTCCACCTGTTTCTTTCTACTTTTTATTGTGACTAGAACATTTAAAGTTATACAAAAGCCTCACTTTATAGTTTTATTGGACAACACTGGTCTAAACAGATGACTGCTGACCAAAATGTTATGTGAGTATGTGTGCTGAGTTGTAACTCATGGTTCCTGGTTTTAATATTATTGTTCTCATTGACTTACACGCAGCCTACGTTGGAAAACAAAATGTTTTAGTTGGTTTGGAGGAGGATGGCAGTGAGCCACCTGATGGACTGCAAGCTCTGTGGTAGCGAAGGCAAAAACAGAGCACATAGTTGGATCACATGGATCTTTTTCGAAGGTGGAGTGTTCCTATTAGTTCATTGGAAAAGCAGGGCTTTCTCCGGTGTAGAATTCTCTGAAGGCCATTTCCCAGTGCAATCCTGAAATTGCTGGCACACCTCCCTCCACCTCTCCATCCTCCCCAAACAAGGCTTGTGTGGACCTAGAAGGCCATGACTCATCTAAATGCCTTGGTTTATGTAAACGATCTGGTGTGATCCACCCTGCAGGGTGGGCAGTGCAAGGACTATTGTTCCTTTTTCACGGAACCTGAGGATCAGGTAGGGCCTCGGGGCCTCCTTCCAGTTGTCACTGATGGTAAGTGGCGAGGCCAGGGCTGGCGCGTGGCCCAAAGTGGACACTCCCTCGGCTCCTGGCAGTCCTGTACACCCTAGTGTGAAAGAAAGCTCAGAGGAGTGACTGATGGGAAAGAGCGGGGGGTGTCAGGGCCCCTTTCAAGAATGGGGACACACAGGCAGCTGGGGGTTAGGCGCTCAAAGACAAACTGTGCTCTAGCCAGAAGGAGGAGATTGTTGTGCATACACACGCATTCCTTTGTTTTCCTAACTGCGGCACACCCAGCTCAGCATATCCTCTGCCTGGGCCTCGGGGACCGCTGACAGCAGCACACATTAACTTGCTCACCTCTGGGCTGGGCTCTGACCCTAATGCACACACCAGTCCTCTGGGACCTTGTCCCCAGGCAGACTTCATCCAGAGGCCTGGGGACGCGGCTGAGCGCTCACGCAGCTCCCAAGCTGTCCAAGGAGGAGAGGGCTGATTCTCAGCCTTGGCTGCAAATGAAAACCTCCTTGGAGGATTCTAAGCAATCCCCACGCCCGAGTCCCGCTCTAGGTCAATGACATTAAACAGTTTCTGGGTGCGGGGCTCCGAGTTCCCTGATCTTCACTTCTCCCGAGTGCTCTAAAAGGTTTCATGTTAGAAGACTCATTTTGTGAACAGTGGGATCAGGTAGCTTAGTATGGAAAATATCTAATAGAGGAGGGAAATTGCCCCTCCCGCAGCAATTGCCCAGATACCCCAAAGCTGAGGCCAGGTTATGCTGAGAGCCTTTTCCCCCTAAAACAAGGTCCACTCCACCACCCAGTCCTCCCGCCTTGAATTCTTTGACTGAGTTGCCAACCGCGGCAAAGCACAGACGTCCCTAGGGATGCAGCAGGCAAGGTGCTGACTTTCTCTGCATTTATATCCAAGTAGCTTAATTGCTGATGTAGGTGTGACCAAGAAGAGTGACAGAGCCATTTCAGCGAGTCATAAGTACCATGACAGAAATAAAATGGGATGAGGGAGAGGGACACTGATGGCACTCGGTAGTGATGACTTCTCTGGTGCGAACTCTGTGCCACAAAACGGTGAATGTAAAACACGCGTAAAGATAAGGCCCTTTGGCTAAAGGAGGTGGCCCACCGGAGAGGGTTTACTTTTCCCCGTCCCATTAGATGCTTTCCTTGACTCTAAGACCAAAATGCTGCAGTCAGCAGCAGCCGACGTCCATGTCGTGACCAAAGAGGATGCTGAGTGGAGCCGGGGAAGTAGGGAGCAGCCTCTTGAAAAGCCGGGGAAGAGGATTCTAGTAGTAGGGGACCCCGAGCTCACAGGTTGTGCTGGCCTCCAGGACGCCAACATTGGAACATCGGCTCTTTCAACTGGGGCAGCTTTTAGAAACATTGTCAGAGAATTGGAAAAATCTGGGTCCCACTCCAGCCTGGTTCATCAAAATCTGCAGGGTAGGGTACGAGTGTCTGCATGTAGGTGCTAAGAGCAACTGGCGTGACTGATGGAACCCCTAGATTGAGAAGCCCCAGTCTAGACCTGGAAGGCAGTGACATTAACCAAACCTAAAAGCTGCATTGCCAAGCCTTCTCTCTGCTCAACAAACAGCTCACAAGGCCTCTCTCAAGTACAGGCACCGTGGTCACGAACGCAGCCCCAGAATTCCCAGGTCACTCCCTTTCTTTTCCCTTTGCATAAATAGCTGGCGAACATGACATCAATTTAACTGTAATGACTGCTTTTAATTTTGATTTTAAATCTATACCATTACTATATATTGGGATCCTGGCTGGTGCCAACTGCTCCGGCCACACGTCTGGTTTTCATTTAGTCTCCGAGTTCCTTTTGGGTAGTCGTGTTCAGAGGCCTGGTTTAATGCATAACCGTAATTGCAATGTGGAATTAAGTTGGTGCTGACTGTAGCGTTTTCAGTCTTAGAATCAAGGAAAATATCTAATAGAGGAGGGAAAGAAAAGCCTCTCCAGGGTTCCGCCCCTCCAGCGCCTTATCTTTGTAAATTTTTTACATTGAACTTTTTTTTTTAATTGAGTGCATAATATGACTATAAAACAGCAGTTGAGGTAATGCGGTCAGCCTGCTGGTTTGTATATATGTCTCTTCTCGGTTTCAGAATGTCCCTTTCTTTTCTTCCCAGTCTGACACCGGCCTCGTTTCTCATTAAAAATCCTGGCAGCTGGGAATGGAGGACAGAAAGGCAGGCTGAGGTCCTTCTCCCGAGTTGTGTTCGGCCCCGAGTCGCTCCTGGAACCCTCAATGCTTTTGAGGGAGTCCAGCTTTGCCAGCTGATCGTTATTCCCAACAATTGTTGGCCAGCGATCCCGTGTGAAGAATTAAATGTAATGTTTTCACATCCAGCGTATCCGGGGGAGAAAAGGTTTTCTCTGGGATGGCAAAAAGGACCTCTTGATAAACTGGGATGGGGCCACGATGGTGAGAACTTGTCCATGGGAAAATGCGGATGAAAGGAGATGCTGAAGGGAGACTGAGCTGTGGATGGAACGGATGCTGAGGTGGTCAGGCTGTATTGGGGTGAGAGGGGAGGAGCAAATTAGGACCAATAACAGTGGCCAACCCAGGGCTTGGTGCATAATCCTCGCTCTACAAACATTTGCTGAATGACAGTCATCGACGTAGATATGTTGGTTTTCCTCCAAAATAATTGCCTTCCTTTGGTTTCTTTCTTCTCTTTGCTTCTCCACGCCCTCATTCAACATGCTTGTCCATTGAGTAATTGCTGTACTAGGTGTTGGGGCCTTGGGAAACCCTGGAGATGATACACGAGCCTTCCTGGACCTTCTGGCTCAGCAATAAATGGCGGAGAACCCAGGTGGTTCACTAAAGGTCAGGGAGTGATGCTGCTGGGTACCAGCAAGTTCCTGACCCAGGATGCAGTGGCTCAGTCCCTGCCCAAACCATCAGCAAACGATCTCCTCCAGTGGCGTTTTGCTGGCATCATGCCTGAGGCCTGACCTGGAGGCCAAGGTGAGCTTGTCACCTGGGAGACTTTGTGTTGACTGAAATGATATCGTGGAAGAATATTCTGAGTCCACTGCAGTTCCCTTTCATGTAGACCCACAGCAGAGGTTTCTCTCTGGTTTCCATGCCAGGAAATGGTCTACTTCCCCTTTGGGGTGCCGACTTTGTCACTGAAGATGTGGGTTTCCCTTGAGAGCTAGGATTTGCACCTCGCTGTAGGAAACCATTTTGAATTGCAGAGTGAACTGTTTATCAGTCCATACTAGCCTGACGATAGTATTTCTCCACCCTTATTTTCTCATTGTACCCTATTCCTTTATTTAATTACTTTGTTTTATCTTGTTTTTTAAGAAACCATCAAAGTTCACCAGGAGCAAGGAAACGAGAGGGAGGACAGAAGTTTGGTTTCTGTTGAGAACTTCCAGGCTAGTTGAGGAGCAGATTTCATGTCAGTGAAATCATACGAGAAAATAAGTGTCTTCAAAAGACAATTACCAGAGTTCCCATCGTGGCTCAGTGGTTTAAGAACCCAGCTAGTATCCATGAGTATGCGGGTTTGATCCCTGGCCTCGCTCAGTGGGTTAAGGATCTGACGTTGCTATGAACTGTGCACAGGACACAGATGCAGCTTGGATCTGGCGTGGCTGTGGCTGTGGCATAGGCCAGCAGCTGTAACGCCATTCGATCCCTAGCCTGGGAACTTCCATATGCCCCAGGAATGGCCCTAAAATTAAAAAAAGCAAGAAAAGACAAATATCATATGATATCACTTAAATATGGAATCTAAAAAAAATGATACAAAGGAACTGATTTACAGAACAGAAATGGACTCACACACAGAAATATGAGATAAAAGCCAAAAAAAGGAAAGAAAGAAATGGACACACAGACATAGAAAACAAACTTATGGTTACCAAAAGGGAAAGGGGGGGAGGGGTGAATTAGGAGTTTGGAATTAAAATATACACACTAATATATATTTAATAGATAACAAGAACCTACTGTCGAGCACACAGAAGTATACTCAATATCTTATAATAACCTTTGATGGAAAAGGATCTAAAAAAGAATATTAATGTGTGTAACTGAATCGCTTTGCTGTATACCTGAAACTGACACAGTATTGCAAATCAACTATGTTTCAATAAAAAATTTAAAATACAAAAAGTTCAAACGGGACAGTGTAATCAGAGTTGAGAGAAAGGAGAAGTTGGGGGGTCAGGTGGGGTTTGAAAGTCAGGTTTGAATAATTGTGGGATGATTCAAAATCATTAAGTTAGAAAAGCAAAAAGGAAAACAAGAGCAAATCCTTCCACTTTCTTCAAATCCTGGACATCTGACACCCAGCCAAGGTCAACATTAGTTAAAGAGGTTTGGCCCCTGTTCAGTCTGATCAAAAATAAATTAGGAGGATGCTTATAAACAGGGCTGAGAGCGGACACACTCACACACACACGCACACACGCACTCACGTCCCACAAGTAAGGATAATAATTACAGGCTTTTAATAAATGCTAATTTAGTGATAACAACTTTACAGAGAGTTGTTTATGC